>CM054179.1:90132543-90652543 GCA_028829895.1 Sinotaia quadrata
TTAAATGGTGTGTAAAGGCTTATATTAAAAGAAAACAAATTAACACACAAAAGGTTTCAGTATTATTATGATTCAAAGAGCAGCAAATGCCTTAAGTGATATTATGCAAAGATAATTTAAATACAGAGTATGACTATACTATACTATACTATTCCTAATCACCCGTCTCCTCTTGTCTTTCACACACTATGTGTTATTTATGTTATCAACTTTGCCACTGAAGTCCCAAGACGTCATCGAGACAATCATTTCTATCGTTATCGTAAAGCCTCCTTGTGTGATATTTCTATCGAAACGTTGTCAGTGTTTGTTTAATTATAATAATAAATATTTATTCACTACACTTCACATCCATATTGTAATACTCACCTCTAGGTAATCGCGCTCGCATTTGGGCGAATATTCTATGTCCAGTTCTTGAATGTCCACCACAAGCGTGCGTGAGGGGTCTACAAGGATGGCCCACTCACACACCGAGTTACTGCTGTAGTTGTTCGGAAAATTAGGAGAACTAATGAGGCCTTCAGAGCTTGAGAAATTACCACCGCAGCTCCTGTTTACTGTCGTGTTTACAAACGATGAACTCATATATTGCGCAAACAAGAAACGAAATTATACTTTGTAAACCATAAACATATATTACGCAAACAAGAAACGAAATTATACTTTGTAAACCATAAACATATATTGCGCAAACAAGAAACGTAATTATACTTTGTAAACCATAAACATATATTGCGCAAACAAGAAACGTAATTATACTTTGTAAACCATAAACATATATTGCGCAAACAAGAAACGTAATTATACTTTGTAAAACAAACATATATTGTGCAAACAATAAACACAATTTATGCAAATGATATATATATTGTAGATTAGTGATTAATGTATTAAATAATGTCTATGCGTATAGTGTAAATAGGGTCAGCTCCTTTGTGATTTCTTTTGTATTGCTTCATTACTTTCCATGAAATTACTTTAGTGACTTAAGCTCAATTCTATGCTAAGACATGTCCCATTCTTTCAATCTATTTGCTAGAATACATTCTATTCTAAACTTTCATTATATCTACTTACAAAATGCTCAATGCAAAATGCATGTTGTAACATGCTCCATTTTAAACTCTCAGGACAACTTCTATAATATGGTAATTCTGTCAGTCAATAGTTCTTGTTTCCGTATAACTTTCCAGTATAAATGCAACAACATGTTAGATTCTAAGCTCTAAGTAGTTGCTGCAACACATTCCATTCTACGCTGTTATTCTTAATGCGGTGACAAGATTCTCGGTATGGGGGCTGCAGTATAGCCCATTCTAAGATATCATTTCAAATGCTATAACGTGCAAAATAAGCTTTCTTTCTTGCTGTAATAATGCAATCCCCATTTATAAATTCACGTACTAGGACAAGATACAATATATTTCAAAACCCTCATTCCAAATTGAGCAATTTTATTTATTACATTATTTTTAGTGCGTGTGTGCATGTATCTAACGAAATGAAAATTTCATTATTAAATTATAATTTGTAAAGCATTAACGTACATTTTGTTATTTAATATATGAAACGTTATATTTAGTATTATTTTGCATATGTAATATGTGGTGGAGTAAATTTTCCTATCCCTATTTCTAAACTTTATTGTTACATAAATTGCTAAATGTCAAAGTGACCCTATCTCGGCCACTGCTTATGATGATATTTTAAGTGTGTCAAAGTTGGAAGTAAAACACTCCGGTGGAGAATAGGCTAAAATTGCTGATACAATCCAAACCAATTCCATTTGGATGAATATTATTTCTAACTAATAGTCTCACACTTGTTCATATCAAATTAATCCCATGGGATTGGACTAAAATTACTTTGTTGAAGAAAGTATGTGTTCTAATCACTTTGATATGAATACAGCTCGTGACCAGTCATATAGGCGATCGTTATCTTATGGTAACTTAACTGATTGATAAGAAAGAATGGAATATTTCGTACGTTTGCTATTGATCTATGATTTGAATTAGAGAATGCTTTATAAATAAAACATTATTTCTATGTTCACTAATTTGATTACGTTGTACATTATACCTGTGAATTTTGATGATTCCTTATGATGTGTGTATTGGGCTAACAACAGTGTTGCAGGATTTGAAGGTGATAATTTTTATAAGAGAGAAAGGAGTTCTAGAGATGAAATATGCATGAAATTTAGCACTGTATTCATTTGATGTTTGCAGAGAAAATCAAGCCCTTCTTTTACACTTCAGGCAACTCTGACTACTGTACTCGATCAGGTTCGTTTGAGCATCCAGCGTTTCTGGGAGATCCAAGGTTTTACAGAGGATGTGGCCACTTTCGAGTAGCGCTGCTTTTAGCAATGGGTCAATTTTGTGTTGTCCAGGCATTTTATTCAGATAGCCTTCCAATTCAGGTGTTATGTTCTTCAATGACCCTATCACTATATGTATTTTATTAGTCATTTAGTAAGAAGCTTCTTCTGCAGAACATTATACAACAGTAAAACGTCTATCTTTTTATTGTGTGAAGTGTAAATTTTATGACACCATTGATTTTGTGGGAGAATTATTAATAACTAAAAATTAAGATTCTCGATCACTTGTACTTAACTATGTGTTATTAATTAATAAGTAATAACCGTAATGAGTGACGGTTACCCAAAATAATGTGTTACAAAGCCCAAACCCTTTCATTCAATACTTACCAAGCGAGGTGTGTACTGCCTTATACACTGCGGTAAAGTAAAGGTGGCTTGACATGACTTGATTGCCAGTGTACACAATGATCATGTTATTACTGGTTGACATCATGAAAAGTGTTGGGTTCCAATAATAACACTGCCTACGTTGTGAAAACATTTTGATAGTTATAACAGGCATTTTATCAGAATACATGAGATTAATAATTTGATTACACTTGTCACTGCTTATGCAAAAAAATATTTATTACTTTTGCAGCGACAGTGGAAACAATGGTAGAATCATCCTTGACTTTCAAATAAAAGATTTACAAATTCACATCCCAGCAAAGTGCGTTTTTATCTGTTTCCTTGTATTGTTTGAATTATTCTGTTAAAATATTCACAAAATATAAGATACAGTAAGCGTTGATCAGCGTAAATTAATTCCAGTCTAGGAAAAAGCATTCGACTGACACACTCCTCATGACTCTACAAGCCCCTAATAAGTATCACCCAGTAAATAGAGAACAAGACAGAGACAATATGTACATTACAAGGTTAATTTACATAAATAACAGATAAAAATAAAATAACAAGACATAGTGTAAAATAATATAAAGATTTATATTTATAAAAAAGAAAATAAATGATGATTATCATTATTTGATGGAATTATAATTACACATCAATTTTAATTAAATCATTAACCTAATTATCTCAGAAAATTTCTAAATATCCGTTTTCTATGAACAATATATTTCTCCAGAAGTTTAGCATATGCCTACAGTTTGTATTCTATTGAAGTAAAGTTTCTCTACACTTTACAGTTTGAATGAAATAACACACTTCAAGACCCTAATGTTCAGGGTAACACGTCTTATACACCACTCATCTGGTGACCTTGCATTTCTTGTTGTCCTTTCAAGCACTCATAACACATGGAAATCTCTCTCACTTAGATCTCCCACAAACACTGATGTCACAAATTATTTTCTCATTCATTTCCAACCAAGAAGGAATTAGACTGGAGACTGGAGCTAGGATACCACAAGCAGACCAAAGCAGAAACTAAACTTACCAAAACAAAAAGAACTATTATGCAACCAATGGATTCAATATTAAATAGTTTGCCACAAATTATCAACTGTGTATCACCACCCCCAACCCCACCACAAAGAGTTAACATGCTCACTATAGTGAAAAAGAATAATAGCTTAAAATAGACTTAGTGTCCTATATGATATTATTACAATTTGCAATACTCACACCTGTCACACATAAAATGTTTTAAAATTATTATACTCTCACACGCAATACAGAAGCAAATATTGTACCTTTAGTTTCTGCCAAAAGAATGGGTGAAAGAAACAATGAATCATTGATTTCTGATTCCTGTTACAGAAAACCACTTATTCTTTTTCTTAAGAGTCCATAATGACTCTCACACACACCAACATTCTACGATTTTTTGATGACTCGGACTATCTTCGCTTCTAAGGGTATCTCTCAAATAAGTTATTTTAATATGTATTTTGATTCATGTTGCCATCTTGGTCAACATGATGCCTACATCACACCTTGACCCTTGAGTCATCCATGTTAATGAGTTTTAATCCTCTTCATTTACTCATAATAGTGTGCTTGATATTTCGTAGCCCACGTCTATTATTGACTAATTTTTACTTCCAACTTCTTGTTGTTAATATCTACGGTGTTACTATTACTGCTGATGGTCATATCTAAGAGTTAGATTATTAAATATTTTCGTTTTCTTTACACTGGACTTCATCTGAAAACATGTAGTCTGCCTTTCCTAGTAACTTTAATAACTAAACTTACTGTATGTGTGTATGTGTGTGTGTGTGTGTGTGTGTGTGTGTGTGTGTGTGTGTGTGTGTACCTTTAATCTTTTATTACAGTATATCTTGTATTGTTTTGATTTTATAATTTATTAATTATTTAATGTCAGTAGTCTAAATTAATAACATATTCTCTGAATATATCAACTATAAGATTAACAAAATAATATTGTGGATTATAGCTTTGTGAAAATAGATTAATAAACAACAAATGCATGTAATTTTCCTTTACTTCCCAAACACATCCCAGGAGAAACTTATCTATTACATATCACCACATTATGCAGAGATGGATTAGCAGAACATATTTCTGTGATCAGTCATGGTATATATGTTTGCAAGATGCAACTTAAATTTATGAATGAAATACATCTGTGACGTGAGAAATATTCAGTCATGATTTAAAGCACAAGTGGATGTTGATGTTTATATTTCATATCAAATTAATGATGCAAGATAATTTTGTGATGGTTTGATTTGTACAATTTTTAATGTGTTTTGGGTAGTCTTTATAATGTTCGCAAGCACTTCATCTATATTTCCTAGAAAATTATCCTATAGAACACAAATGATATGTACACATAAACCATTTGGATATATTACAAATTAATTTATATAATTTATTTACTGCATAGAAAAGAATACAATATAGTAATGCATAATGATATATCATAATTTGTAAAAATATACGATACTTTCTAACGTTTTCTAATAATTTCTAATAATGTATGTACATTTATAAAAATGTATAATATGTTACAATATATAATGATATAATTCCATATAATATCATAAACATTCAATACAGCAGAGTGAGTACAACATAGATAGAATAACAGAAAACAATATAATATAATACAATACAAAATAATATAAAGCATGGTATTATATTCCAGGAAACAATCTTAATATGTGGAATAATACTATACATACGTGTGAATTCTTTGTGAGATGTCTGTGTTATTTGTGCCGTCAAACACTTCTAGTTTGATGCAGTCGCAGTTGCCGAAACTGTTGTAGTAGCAGTTTCTGTCTAAGTACTCAAAGTACAGTTCCACAATGTTGTCCTCTGCCACGGTGATGTTCCAGACGTTCGTGCCTATTTTGCCTGTCTTGATGAAACTGATTCGCCCCTCACTTTCATTCAGACTGAAGTAGCTGTATCCTGTAATGGAAGTTTCACACTTATTTTTATCTGTAGACGGTTATTTCTTTTTGAATAGTTCTTACATAATTGCGGATATGCTTCTTCTATACTATTTTCATCCGTCACTCGCTCTACTCTCTCTCTCTCTCTCTCTCTCTCTCTCTCTCTCTCTCTCTCTCTCTCTCTCTCTCTCTCTCTCTCTCTCTCTCTCTCTCTCTCTCTCTCTCTCTCTCTCTCTCTCTCTCTCTCTCTCTCTCTCTCTCTGTGTCTGTCCCTATTTCCTTCTTCTACTCTCACTTCTCGTAATCGTGTATGATTACGTTCATATATATATTTACATGTATGCATTTATATAATTTTAATTTAAAAATTTTTAAATTATACACGATCATTGATATATTCAACATTGCAGCAATAAAGTGAATGCTGTAATGCCACAACAATGCTTATTTGAAGGGAAATAATATCGTATCATCATCTCAATAAACAGATAAAACTTACCTCCCTTAATTGAATTAATCTGCTAAATATACAATGTATACAGTGAATGACGTACTCACACCCAAATGCTACATTTTTACACACACATACACACACACACACACACACACACACACACACACACACACACACACACACACACACACAATTTCTAAATTTATTGAAACACAGTGTCCCTTCTGTACCAATAAACATGACTTTGGCACACTGTCATAGATTTCTTTCGAACTATACAAAAACAAATATTTTAATTTAATTCTACTTTATATATATTTATGCATTAAAATTGACCATTCTTAAATATATTGAGAGTTATTAACAATAGAATCACTGGTTATACTACATATTCAAACACTAATAAGTGCTAAGGAGGTAGCTACCTTTAATAAAATATAATCAGTTTGAAATGATATTCACAAATTAGTTAAGAAATCTCGTACAAAATAACGTATCCCTAACCAAGAACTTCCCTGTAAGTATATATCAATTTCATTTGTCTCTCAATAAACGTTTGAAAAAAAATATTTATTAGAAAGTTGTCCACTCTAAATAATTTTAGGTTAAGTTTAAAATGAACCATGTTTATGTGCAAATGTTCTATGAAAATTATGTATATAACCAAAACAAAACCACTCTTCTGATTAGCATATCTTTCTTAACTCTAGCTAGTGAGGAAAAAAGTACAGTTTATAAATAAAATCACACAAGGTTTAAAAGAAACATTCTAATTCCGTAATTATAGTTCTGGTTATTTGTGTAGCTTCCAGTATGTCATAATTCATATTTTTAATAAAATAGCGATGATTGCTTAGAATATTGTTTTTTAATTCTCTCCTTGTCCTCCTTATTTAATTCATGACTATTTGAGTATATAGGAGTAGAAAAACAAATGATATTAAATTAATAACAGCATTAATTTAATATATAGCAAAATAAGGTCAGGCTCAAAGCATGAACCCATAGGTGTCTTTCGAAGGAGAGGGCATAAACTAAATCTTTAACTTTTGAATCTACATAGAACGCTAGCAAGAACTGTAGTGGGTCACTGAAGGATTGTACTAACAATGGATTTTGTTTTTAAATATTGTTATCTGTTTTCTAGAGTAAATGTTTTTAAACTGTTTTCCTCTCGCACATCTATTCGTGTAGTGTCGTTCCTTTCGTCAGTGTTGTTTTTTTTGTTGTTGTTGTAAAGTGTAATGATAACTTAACATCATCGTCATGTTCTCATTTGGCTATATACCTATTTGTAACAGAACAAAGTTGCCAGTGCATGTTTATGAACAAAATAATATTATTGTACGCTGCTAATACTTAATGTAGCAAGAATTAAAGCAGACTTCGCACACATTAAGAAATATGTAAGGAAGTCAGAATTTTCCAGAACAATAGCTACACGATAGCCTGAAGAAATGTTACCACGTCACTCTTTGCGGAATTTTTCATGGTCCCGCCAATTTCTTTCAAGTTAGGAAGCCAAGTTGAGCACACTTTGGACACACTTTCCTTTCAGCAAAGAAACTTATAGATGGGAACCAGTACTTCAAATATTTCTTGATTAAAACGTTGTATAAAATAAATTGGTCAGATTTAGTTCAGTGAAGGAACAAATTGACTTATCTCCCTTTATGCATTTTGCGATCTTATATATTTTCCATTGCAATTTGAAAAGAACAAAACATTGTGTAAGTATATATATTTCGTGCGTTTAATAAATGCTTCGCTCAAGACAAGACTCCATTTAGAGTGAGTGGAGGACGTCACTTCAAAATAATATGAAGATACATGAAAGAAAACAAATAAAACTAAATCAACTAGTCTTTCTTTACTACAAAATGTCGACACTCGTCACTCTCTCGGCTTAATCATTCTTTCTTCACTTGCATTAAGAACTAGCGTTTATGCTCTTGTATATACATTACCAGTATCTTTGGGTACTGATTTATAGACTGCAGTAAAATAGTTGTGGTTTTCCAGAGACTGTTTTCCTGTGAGAACAATTATCATATTGTTCACGGTTGATTGTAGGAGGCTTGGAGGACCATTATTACTGCATTGCCTACATAAAGACAATATCAGAAAATATACTTATTGGCATTTTAGAAAAATTGAACTATTATATAAGATGAAATATAGTTAAATGCACACAGACCGATCAAAACACATACCGTACACCAAAATGCAAGAAAACATCAAAACAGAAATTGAAGAAAAACAAAACACAAAGACACATCAAAACATGTTCAGTTAACTCTCTTCTGTACATTATCACAGAACAAACACTTTGGTGCCAAAGATGAAGACGTACTGATACAGTCGTTTAGAAGAGTCCGTTTGGCTCGAGCCATCATACACCTCCATCTTGGCGCAGTCGCAATAGTCTGGAATTTGATTGTACAGGTAACAATATATGTCAGATTGTTCAAATGTCAGCTGAACCACCTGATCGTCTGCCACGCTGATATTCCAGACGTTCATGCCTATTTCACTGGACTTTGTGAACGTTATGCGACCTTCAGTGTCTGTCAAACTGGAGTAGTTGTACCCTAAACATATATAGAATTGAAACAAATAAGTATTCGTTCTCTTAATTATTGACTAATACTTTCATTCGTGTTTCATTTATTTATTAATATTCTTTCATTTCGTTTTGTATTTTGTTCTAGGAGATATTGTGTGTACCTACTGAATTATCTCTTACTTTAATAGCCACATATATGCAAGCGTAAATTTATATAACTACATTTAATCTAAAAATATCCAAAGAGCAAAAATATGTATTTCATCAGTATATCTATAATTCCATTCAATAGTAATTAAAATATGTATGAGTTTACATAGATGTGAGTGAGTAATGTGTAAATATACACAATAATATGATCATAGCTGATATACTTACAACGTTCGCAGTTTACATTAGATGACGACGATAGAATCACTATCAACATCATCCACGCTATCCACCCTCCACGGTCTGTTGGATACATGGTTCCTTTGAAAGCTATGAATATCATTACAACTATGTACAGAAATATGATTTCTTTATAATCGTGCTAGCATGTAGATGTATATGTGCATACATTCTAAAACACATCACACATCAACTAAATACAAATTAAAATATTCATTAATAACATTGTTACAATTATATTCAATTAAAATATATTTATCTTCAATAAAATCATTGCTTTTGGGCACAATAGTTAATAGCATTAGTGCAATATTAGCGTCACTGCTACTACTACAACTCCTACTATTCCCACTAGTACTACTACTATTACTACTACTACTACTACTACTACTACTACTACTACTACTACTACTTCTACTACTACTACTACTAAACAACAACTCCCACTATTACTAATACAACAACAACAACAACAACTACTACTACTACTATAACTCCCAATACTATTACTACTACTACCACAACTCCCACCACTACTACTACTACTACTATAACTCCCAATACTACTACTACTACCACAACTCCCACTACTACTACTACTACTACTACTACCACCATCACACAACTCCCACTACTACTACAACAACTACTACTACTACTACTACCACATAACTCCCACTACTACTACTACAACTTCCAATACTACTACTAGTACTACTACTATTGAACATTTTTCACGACTTCTGTTGACTGTCGGCTGTGATCCAAAAATCTCGGAATCTTACCAGGATTCTGGAAGAGTCAAGATTTTAAAGAGGTTGTGACCACTTTCGAGGAGCGCTGCTTTTATTAGTGGGGCAAGTCTGTGCTGTCCAGGTACTTTTTTCAGATATCTTTCTAATTCAGATGCTATATTCCCTAAATATCCTCTCAGTGCAGTTATTACTTCTGCCTTTACATTCCACAGTCATTGGATATATAATTTGAGATCCTTTTATTTTTCTATTTTATCTCTTTCTCATTTTTTAAAAAGTTTCTATCACTTGGAATAGCGACATTGATGATTGCTGCTGTTCTGTTGGACTTAATGAGATCTAATATGTTTGGTCTTCGTGCAGGAATCACTTGATCCGTTCTTACGTCAAAGTTCCACAGTATTTTGACTTCTGTTTCGTTGACTGCTTCCGATTCATGTATCCATGCTGTTCCCTGTGTTTTTAGTCCATAGTTCTCATATAGATATCTATGCATGATTTTTGCCATTTCGTTTTGTCTTTTCGGTATATATATATTGTTCCAGCCCCAAACTGACTTCCAGATAGTATATTTTCAGTTGTTTCATCAATGTGTTCACGGAGTGTGCATTTGGAAATTTGAGATTTTCATGATTTATGTCTTGTGTGATTTCATTTTTAGTGCTTGGCCTTGAGCACTGTATTGAATGCTTCTGTTTTTACTTTCTCACCAGCCTATTTCAACAGACTGAATGCTGATTGTTTTGTTGATGTTTCATCAGATCATCATCATCATCACAATCATCATCATCATCAACAACAACAACAACAACAACAATAATAACAGTCTACCTACCATCTAAATACTCTCAACATTAATGAAATGATATTTATAGTAGTAGTAGAAATGGAAAATATAAATAGTAAATACATCTATTTATTGGTTTTAATATTAGAAGTAGTAATGATTATGTTATTGCTACTACTTCTATCCAGAAATTGCAAAAGGAAACTTGAACGAAATAAAGCTAGCCAGCAAGACCGCTACATAATTATATATTTCGACAGGTGTCGCCTTTGAAGTGACCCAGCAAATACATGAGGGTGGATCGGTAGGTAGAAATAAGTGTGTGTGTGTGTGTGTGTGTGTGTGTGTGTGTGTGTGTGTGTGTGTGTGTGTGTGTGTGTGTGTGTGCGTGCGTGCGTATTTGTGAGAGAATACGTGTGTGTTTGAGAGAGAGGGAGGAAGGAGAGAAGCAAAGAACGGACTTAGCCGGTTTCAATAGTCAGTACAGAGCCTTCGAGATATGTAGAATGAGAAACGGGTTGATAGGGTTTCGTTTTCCGTTCCAGAGAGCACACCCTATATGTATTGTCACTTTAAGGCATATGTGCAAGAGATTTGCGAATATTGTTAAACTAAAAGCCAACATCAGGGATAAGTGATGGTCTGATAGTAATAATGCGTCTTGTAGAATAGAAAATCGTCCCCGGGTTTTGTAGGCAGAGGCATTAGGCTACTTTTTCGTCTTTTAACGACGGAGGCATTAGGCTACTTATAAACTCTTTTCATGACTGAGGCATTAGGCTATCTATAATATCTTTTCATGACTGAGACACCAGGCTACCTATAAAGTCTTTTCATGACTGAGGCATCAGGCTAGCTATACTATCGTTAATGACTGAGGCATTAGGCTACCTATAATATCTTTTCATGACTGAGGCATCAGGCTACCTATAAAGTCTTTTCATGACTGAGGCATTAGGCTACTTATAACGTCTTTTCATGACTGAGGCATTAGGCTATCTATAATATCTTTTCATGACTGAGGCATCAGGCTACCTATAACGTCTTTTCATGTCTGAGGCAACAGGCTAGCTAAACTATCGTTCATGACTGAGGCATTAGGCTAACTATACTATCGTTTCATGTCTAGGGAGGAAGATACACAAAAGATATCTCGAAGTCACATTTACAAGACGGTTATTTAAATAAATGAAAATAGTACATCATTGTAGTAAAGTATATTTGAATGCGAGTGTCAGAATGGATCTATAAGATTTAAATGTGTTTAACATAACTATTATAAAAGCCATTAAATTTCAAGAATTTCATTTATCATGTGAAAAATAAAATAGGAAGAGAAATTGTGCAAATATATGCATTATGCATTTAGATATGTTCTTATTTGCAATGTCTCTAATATGGATGTTTGCATTGAATCTTTCCACTATGATTACCTTTGGAGTGAGTCTCCACGGAAAATTCACCACCAGACTTTCCTAATAGACTTTCTAAGGGTGATGGACTTCCTTGCTGGAAATCTTAGAGTTTGTGACTTTAGTGTTTCTGAACCAGCTTAATAACAAACCTCCAGCCTTTTGGTTCAAAACGTATGGCGTGTAAACCTGAAAGGAACTATTGTTTTGTGAATCCGTCACACTCGACGACCTTACTTTCAAGTCCGTTATAATTATTGAAATCTGAACTCCACGGCACGCACCATGAAGTCAGGGTGTGTATGCATGAAACTGACATCCGTGTGCAATATGGACGAATGCTAAACCTATTCGTGGAACTGTGCAACCGTTCGCTATTCCTAAGGTTCCGGTAATAGCATTGTACCGTTGAATTGTTTGTTTTAGAGTTATTTATTGATTAAATGATATATAAATTAATATTTATTTTGGCTCACACAAATTTACAAGGTCTATAATTTGCACTCAGACTCATTCGAGTGGTCTGCTATTGAAACTCTTCAAATGAGTTTTTTTTTACAAATGGCATTATTTGTGCTGTTATTAACGTACACAGTATAAACATAAACAATGGAAGCATCTGTACTGATATTCTAAATGTTATTGTGCAATGTATTAACGTTTCATATAATGTATTGTATAAACGCTATGATGTACATATTTGATTACGTATTTTATAATGCAATTATATAAGACATGTTGCTGGGTTGTCTGGTTGCTCAGAGGGAGAGCATCATTTACAACATGCAGTAAACTGTTCTTGCAGGCTGTATTTCTTATAGTTCAAGGGGAAAGATCGGGTGTCTAGATAACCACTAATGCAAACTATGTGCTTTTTATGTTCGCCTAACACACCGCTGACTATCAAAGAAAAAAAAATTAGTTAATATTTTGTGTTTGATATTCAGCGTTGAGTTAGGCGAACATTAACCAATAACCAAATTAAATAAATTGGGAATTTAAGTGCCACGTTTTCCTAAATTTGCATTCAGCTTTACTTTAGTGTTAATTGTAGACGCCTTCTTATTTATTATCATGCATAGTATATTGTTTATAGTATGTAGTATATATTTATTTATTCCAATAGCAACTTTAACTGTCACCATATATTAATACCAGCAATTATTTATACGCTGTGCTGAATCCAGTAGGTGAACTGTGCATTAATTAGAATGAGGTTTGCTATATTTATCATATGATAAAGCAAATAAAGTAAAGAACATTTTATGATTTGCTAGACACAATTTTCTCTGTAATTAATATATGCCTTTTCGTGGTGTGAGACTTCTGTCGTGCTATTTGAAAACAAAAAAAAAGATATACTGTTCGTCAGAACTGACAATATAAAAACAACTGACAAACTAACACAAACCCACCAACCAAAACATATGAGAAGGAAGAGAACACGCAAATTATTTGGAAACTTCATCCCCAAATCAAAAGGAACTCAACATAGACAGCCATGGAACCCGGAAAAAGAAATAGTTTTTCCCTAGAAAATTAAATATATGAACAAAAGGAATGTTAAACTTCATGAAAACCTCAAGAAACTGATAGCCAACACTCCCACGGGTAAAGTAAAGAATAAAGGAAAATCCAACCAGAACGAAAATCCACCCTCATTGGAGTGAAAGCTATCAATGGACACAATGTAAAATCGAAGCTTCCCTCGAAAATTGTTGGTGTTATTTTTTTTAGGTTTGAACAAAATTGCATATGTGTATGCGACCAAACAAATAACTAAACACGCACCAGCGAGTCAGAGGAATTTGGAAGAAGACCTACTAGCCATACAGTCACTTTCTGATTCTCATTACCAGCTACGTTTAAAGCCATAGACAACTTTTCACGATAGAAGCACAACAACTAGTGGAAGAAATATAATTGCTGACATTCGATACTTTTAAATTTAAATCGATTCCCTGAATGTTCTTAAACATATGTAGTACAATCTACTGAAGTGATACTTATGATTTGGCATGACAAAGATATTTCGTGATCCCTGAATGTCTTTAAACATATGTAGTACAATCTACTGAAGAGATACTTATGATTTGGCATGACAAAGATATATCGTGATCCATTACAGAACTTTAGACGAAAAGCTGCAAACACACCTCTACATAAGATATCCCATCTAAAGCCACAAACTGTTGTGTAGCTCAGAATCAACCATCCTAACTGAACCTGTGGGCATTTATGTACAGTTACAGGTTCATAAATTACACTGCACTAACAAAAGAGCACAGCAACATTGCTAACTGCATACAGTACATCACATAATGAAAGTGTAGTGAACTGTAGACTCGAAAGTAAATTGCTATCCAGCACACATAAAATAGTCCGAAAGATACATGAAAACGTTAGCTCACACACTTAGCCATCTTAACAACTTATTATAAATACAAGCGTGTCTGACACACAATGTAAAATAACTTCAAATCTAAAATCTATATTAAATAGCGGACGTCTATAATAGAAAGGAAACAGGTATAATATTGTAGTTCTACTGCAATCAACTTAAATAAAATGTCTTTACACCAAATAAACGACAACACACAGATGCATACACGAATCTATGTTATAAGTCAAAGGCAATAATATACTGATTTTTTTCTGTACCAAATACTCTGCTGCTAACATTTACCATCACCTCTAATGAGGACCTAAATTGGACATTCCAACATATTGAATGTGCCCATAAATATATGCCATCGAAAACAACTTTCATATCGGATACCGACTACTCGGAAATCTCCGAAGTTAAGATAATGATTTATTCACTTAATGCCCAAAGTGAATCGTCAGACAATGAACACGAATTATTACTAGGGAAAACTATCACTGTATGAGAGACTATAAAGTTGTGTTTAAAAACAGAGATTAATTATAATGCTAACTGACAACAGCATTATATATTTAGCATAACATGCAAGTACAATCCTTTCAGAAACGAGCATTAATTTTATTTCTTCGTTCTTTTCTTCACTCGTTATATTACTTTGTAAATAAAGTCAAATGTGTGTGAAATATATAGAACAACAAAATCGTTCTAAATCATTTATATAATACACTACAGCGGGCCTACATTCAGTCTGCGCCATGGTACGAGGAATGAACGGCAATGCCAGCAGGAAACAGGAAAACCAAAGGTGCTTCTCCAGGTGACTCATGTTTCTTGATTGAATTAAATGTGAACCTGAAACATATTGATATAAAATGTGTAAGGAGCCACGCATTGTGCATTGCATTCAAATTGTTTTCTCACTACCCAAAACATCCAAAATACCCAAATTATTACATAACAGAATACACCATCCACATCCTACTGTTCCCCACCAGTCGTTTTCGAACACAACAATCTACTAAACACAATCAATTGAGCAAAGGAAATATACTACCACTACTGACGTTCGCACCTATACACACTCCACGCATTTCTACCATCACACCAAACCTAACATACATATAGTTGTCCATTACCAATTCTCAACCCAATTCCTTATAGTCATGATAAACACCTCCCCCCCACCTCTTATTACCAGAAGTAGTAATGGCAAAGAAAACAATCACACACACAAACGCCTAATCCCCCGCTAAACTTACGGTGACACTTCCCAATAACGTAAACAATGTCTATTTATCCTCATATGTATAGATCAAAAAGTAACGGCAACCTCTTTCTCGCCACCCTCTCCCCCATACCTTACATATATTTTCCATGCACAAAAAACATAAAGACTAAGCACAGATAATATCACCCCACCCACCCCAACTGTCAGCCACTCAGGGACAACTGATTCAATTACACAATCACCATAGAAGTTACCAACAAAGTTAAGGACATAGGAACAGGTAAAATCTCCTCGTATCTTTAGACAAATCATGTCTACATTATATGCTACGATCTTGAACATAAACCAACGAAGAAAATGGGTCTTAATCTCCAGGGGTACCCTTTTCATTTTAACTGCTGCGCAGATTCGATATTAACAAGAGATCGAGGAACCCTCGAAAGGGAAAACGTTTATATACATAAATAAGACACATTACAAAAACTATACAAAACAAATATTAAAACACTAGGCAAATAGAGCAGTACACACAAAATAGAGCACTACACACAACAACACATTGCAATATCAAAATTAAACTTGAGGAATTAAAGCTTTTAAGAAAAGAAAAAGAAACTGCAGAATACGTGGACAGAAAAACGTTAACGTAAGAGTCATTAGAACACTAAACTTAGTGTATATACACTCTTAAACACTCTAAGAAAGCCACCAGAATAGATACAAAACCCACCAACCTGATACAACTATTATCTATTTCAAAAGTGCAAGATAAACCATACCTATTTTATTAGAGTACATACACGCACAATATCCATATCAAATACAAACGAGCACTGATGAGTCAAAAACACAAAAAGGGCATCAGAGCAGCATGCCTCTACCACGCAGGCACCATCACCTACAAACTCTACACACTCTACACAATTATCACAACTGAAATATTAGGAATACAAAAAACACTGATATACGCAAGCACCTTGACCCGTACTTCGCCACATAAGTCAATTATTTATTTTTTACTTTTTCTCACAACATCACAATCAATAGAAACGCAATGCAAACACTGTGAATAAAATACCACACTACAACATTCCGGGTATCGAAATAAGAACACTACACTAAAAAGTCACCGAGGCATCCAGGAACAACATTCAGGCACCACTCCACCATACGCATTTTATGACTGATCCAAACATTATCCGCTAAACAAACACAGGCACCAAACCTGTAAGCACGGCAGAACGGATAATTTTGTAGAACACTTCTCAAAATTGTGTCCAATTAAAGAACACATCGTTTAACTCACCAAATCAAACTAGCATAAGCAGAAATATCCTTCAGTAAATACACCTTATACACACTATAACGGGATGAAACTGCGATACACAAAGACCTAATAACAACACAGCAGACTCAAACATTCGAAATATTTTTTTTTTTTTATCCATATTGTAGTAACATAGGGCAGTGGCAGTATTAATATGAGAAGTTACAGGATTCCTCCACAACAAGCGTCGAAATCTTTTAAAATGAATTAAAAAATGTGTCTATCGTAAGAAGCGAAACCTTGTAAAAAAAAACAACAAAAAACAACAATAAAAATCCCACACGCTTTACCGTATTCGTACTGAAGAGACTCTCAATTTACATTGTGACACACAGTTACAGCCATGTTCCTCCAAAGACGGCAGGAATGAGAATGAGACACCACCCACAAAATGAGCAATGGGGCATTCCAAAATATTTCTCAGCTCTGTGGGTAGGCTTATTTGCTTTGCTTTCTACTCTGTCTTTTTGCATTTTGTAGAGCATGACATGAGATCAAATTACATCAAAAGAAGAAATTACAATTGAAATATAAAATATTTACAACACTGATTTAATGCGATGAATCTGAAGTGATCTAATTTTAACAACCTTCTCATTTTATTTATTTTTAATATGTGTTTAAATAGTAATATTTCTACTCTGTTGGTTTCATGTGTTTTTTTAAAGGCGTCTCAAATAATTTAAATAGTAATTAGAAAAAAAAAATTATCGGGCTATAAGTGTTGAGCAATAAAGTCACAAGAATTATCGAGGGAGTAAATAAGAATGACTAATGTGTACTTCGTTGTTTCTGTTTACTAAAGATTCACATTATTCCTGAAAAGATAAAGAGGGCCACTGAAATAAAAGATTATATATACATATACGTGTACGAAAAGGAAATATGCTAAGTTTGTGTTGTAATAAACTGGTTTTCATATTTCCAATTTCATACATTTATTTTGTATTAATACGTTAAAAAAAGAAATTAAATATGATTCCAGCTCGTGCCGGGGACATTATCACAATGTTAATTTGAAATGTTTATTTCAGTTATTTTTGTATGTTCATATTTACATGTGCATATGTATCTTTGTGTACTTAAATATAAATGTTTTTTGTAGAATTTTCATAAAACGATTACAGAGAGAATATTTAAATTACAATTACATACAGTAAATTAATCTACATTCGATTATGAGTGAATCATTATGTTATTTAAATATTTCACTCAATTTGCCAAACGGTCCAAGGAAGAAGGAAGTATTGCAAACTGACAAATGTACTCGGCTAAGAAATGTCAAGCTTTATGATTTCTTTATTGATTTGTTTTGAAATTAAATTCCCATCACAGATACACACTTGGTGTCAAATTCTTCTTGTGCGCTCAAAAGAACACGTTTTACTAGACTGGAATCATTTAACGTCACTGGTGCAAACTCGTCAAAGGCTAAGTCTGGTTTTGTCGTCACAATACCCATTGACAGTCCCCTATACAGTGATGTAAAGTTTTATGCGTGAACAACGTCCATGAAAAACCGATGAAAAGCACGTTTTCAGCCAAAACGCAGGCTCTTGGGAAGAGATTGCTACTATGGAAAAGTGTATTTCATATTGAGACATATCGAAAGATTTTCCTGTATTTGTCACTTTTCTTATATGAACATTTATATACTATAATGTGTTATACGTTCTTACCTGAGAGCTAAACGCCTGACTGGCTGACTGTAGTTGTGGTTCATTCGGTATGTGAAAGGTTTCCCGAAAGACCTTCAAGCTGTATTACCCTTCTCAGATGACAATGTCACTTATAGGTTCATCGAAGTTCTATGTAATTAAATATATCCGCTAGACTCTCAGTCTCTCTCTCTCTCTCTCTCTCTCTCTCTCTCTCTCTCTCTCTCTCTCTCTCTCTCTCTCTCTCTCTCGCATGTCTGCTTGTCTGTGTGATAACTGGTTTGTGAATGTTATGTATTTTAATCTAGACTCAGTCTGTTAGATTTGATAGATTTTACGGAAATAATTTGTATTACTTTATTTATATATTGGCGCCTAGATTCATTATGTTTCGTTTATTTCTTTTCTCCGTTGTGCGTGATTGTAATATTATTTTAATTTTACATTTAGGTGGGTAGGATAAGTGGTGTATTCGATTGTTCTACTGTTGCTAAAGCTGCCACATGAATGTGTTGATGTTACTGCCACATGGCTATGCTGATGTTACTGCCATATGGATATGTTGATGTTACTGCCATATGGATGTGCTGATGTTACTGCCATATGGATGTGTTGATGTTACTGCCACATGAATGTGTTGATGTTACTGCCACATGGATATGCTGATGTTACTGCCATATGGATGTGTTGATGTTACTGCCACATGGATATGCTGATATTACTGCATGTGGTTGTGTTGATGTTATTGCCATGTGGATGTGTTGATGTTATTGCCATTGAGAGGAATGTGCATCAACTGTGTGTCAATCTAGTCTTGCAGATTTCCTTTATCTTCTCCTGTGAACGGATACGTTTATATGTGAACAGCTTTGGAAATTATGTTTGTGTCAATATTGAGTTTGTTATTTTAGTCAAACTATCACTTGTATTGGTTTCTCCATATGTACTATTTAGTCATTGAGTAGGGGCTGTGTTTGGCACGGGTTGTAGTGCGTATTGCCAATGTACTTGCACAGTCCTATTGTGGAGCACGCGATTCTACCGAAAATAGAAAATGTGTTACGCATCACTGCTCTGATTTATGTACTAGTCATAACTTCATGCATTTTATTTGTCCTTTTGTACTCTTGCGCTTAGCACATTATTTGTGTTTTCCATCTCTCTCTCTCTCTCTCTCTCTCTCTCTCTCTCTCTCTCTCTCTCTCTCTCTCTCTCTCTCTCTCTCTCTCTCTCTCTCTCTCTCTCTCTCTCTCTCTCTCTCTCTCTCTCACCCCTTCATTGTTTTAATACATCACAGAAATTAGTGGAGAATCAGAAAAGTCAATTTACATAAACCTTTCAATGATGGTCAATGTCACTTGTACGGTGTTCACAATAACGCGGTTAGCATCAAGTCAGACTTGCTTAATAAGATGATAGTCTAATACACTCCTTCTAAGCACATTAGTCATCTGTTCCAGAATCTTTAAACGCATTTCACAGAGCACACCATAGAGAATCGTCCAGAACTTTGTTTATACTATGGACAGTGTTCTAGTATCTGTGTATGTGTGTGTGTGTGTGTGTGTGTGTGTGTGTGTGTGTGTGTGTGTGTGTGTGTGTGTGTGTGTGTGTGTGTGTGTGTGTGTGTGTGTGTGTGTGTGTGTGTGTGTTTACTCAACACTCCAGGAGGACTGTTCTAAGTAATATTCATGAATTCTTGAGAAAAAGACTAAGGCCTCGATTTTCGAAAATTTTCAAAGTTATCAAATCTTAAATATATTTTATTTTTCTTTAAGATAGTATAGTACGCGTTTATACATTTCTATCTTATATTAAATATTATATTAAATATTTATATACATCTTCAAATTGTATATGAACCCTCAAATTGTATATGAATCTTCCAAATAGTATATTAATCTTTAAATTGTATATGAATCTTCAAATTGTATATTAATCTTCAAATTGTAAATGACAAAATAATTATTTTCTTTTATGACTAAAAGAAATAATGGTGTGTGTTTGTGTGTGTGGGGTAAATAAGCTATTTCATCTAAATAAAGCTATTTACATTTTGTGCTGATAACATAATTTGCATTACCTGTATTATATGTCTCACAGCATTTCAACCTTGTTCTTTACAATATGAACGGTCATCTGGAAACTGCCGCCGACAACAACAAAAAACCGCTCTACACAGAGGGACATAGAAGAAACAAGACGGGCTTTTACCCAAAACCGACCACCACCGTGGAAAACAAGAAGACCCAAACTTCCACCAACAACTTCAAGAAGCAAGGAGATACAAACTACGAACGACATCGACGACAATAATCCAAAAATAAACCCACCAGGAAACAGACATGCAAAAAATGAAGACAGACAAAAAGTAAAGGAACACTAAATCAGCTGACCCTCCTAAAGAAGACAGACAAACGGAGCTCGCAGTGGCCATCGCCGAACTAACACACGAGTGGCTACTGCACTTTCACCACTACTAGAGACACCACCAAGGGCCGCTACAACAACCACACCTACCACGATGACAACAGACCAAAACTACCACACAGAACAATGCTGCAAAACAAAACGACGGCACCCACCACCAGGCATCATACAACAACAACCACAACACCAACAGGAACCGCAACAACAAAAATGCCACCACAACAACCACCGCCAACAACATCACCAACAATGGCAAAGACACAGTGAGCATCAGTACATGTATTGGGGGGTTTATAACCACCCCATTGCAGACATGATGGAACTCATACTAGACCATCTATACTGGCCACCAATACACATCTATACACAACCCTACGGACGCCGTGGACAACAACAACATCAGAGCAGACACCAACAACATCAACAACAACAGCGCCCAAACCATTAAGCATTTGTAGAGAACCTAATTCAAGAATCAAATAAAAAATTGGAAGATCACCATCAGATACAACATATACATTGTTGACATACCAATAAACTGTATAATCTGTAGGAGATGATTCCCGATCACCACTGCTGGTCTGTATTACCCTAAATGCTCTGTCAAGTTATCCAGAAGAGAGGATTACGATACAACCTGAAAGCGAAATAAGTTATCTCCCATTTCGAGTACAAAGAACTATCTAAAGTATGTAATATAAATGAACTTGACATCAACTTGATGATCAGTAATCTCAAGATCTGCAGTGAAGACATTAACATGAAATTTGGCATGGAAAAATGGGGCAGAATTATCAATCTGTAAGCTAGGATCCAAACAAATGTGATGCAAAGTTATCTCATACAAATACTATGTACCTAGTTGTTAATACAATATATTGTTTCTTTGCAGTTAATTGCCTTTATCAACATCCCGCCGTATACTCTGGACAGAGTCGAGTGGGAATGGACAAAGGCGTTTGGAGACCTATCTCAGATTACTTTGAAAATGACGCCAATGAGAAACATATAAATATAAGTCACTCTTGGGTGTCAAGTAGATTGTGTGTCACACTTGTAGTATAAAAAAATAATTATGCCACGCTTGCAATGAACAGTATCAATACTGAAGTAATATTACAACACAAACAACATAATTGATTAAGAAATACATTATATAAATATTCATACTATTTTCACACACACACACACACACACACACACACACACACACACACACACACTAGAAGCAATAGAATGTAGGCAAAGTATGACTGCTTAATATAATTTAATGTACCACTTTTTATTTTTCAGTGTACTTACATACATTGTAAAGGCTCACTGATTGAGAACAAACACGCATATTATTTTTCTCTGCTGATAGTATAAAGGAGTTCTGATTTTACTTTTATCCGGCAAAGTTATTTTACACTGTTCATAGTTATGAAGAAAGGGTAAGTTTGAAGACCTTTCGAAATACATTTCCTAGTACGGACGTATTGTGATTTCGCACCTTGGACCTTTAAATCTTTTGGGTCCTTCAATATTGGTAACTATTGCAATTTACAATTCAGACATTTTGCCTATGAGTTTGCTTGTAATACCATTTTTATTGAGAATTTCCAACGTTGCGGTAAATAAACTGGAAAGGAAATTATTTTACTCATTGACTCCTTTATAAATTTTCCTAAAGTGAGCATTTTTAACTACTTAACATTTTTCTTAAAGGTTATATAAGAATGTTTAAAGTGGGTAGGAATGAAAGTTGAATACAGCAAGGAAAATAGAGTGTATTTTAATTTTTTTGATCTGTTTCGTAAGCACTGAATGGTTATCTCTAAATACACTCGTCATGTTTAATTATTGTAAAAGGATGTATAGCAGAACACACCTTAAAACGCTTATAATAAAAATAAAGAAATTATTAAAAAAATATATAACTAGTATGAACGATATTATTCAGACTACCGTGCTAAATGATCTTCTTCAAACTGTAAGATAAATGGGAAATAAATGGGAAATGATAGTGTCTTCCACAACAGAATAATGTCCCTTAGAACTTCTTCCTCTCGAAGCCATCACCAATATTTAACTAACATTCTCAACCACAGTGAATGGTCATCAGTAAAGAATGACGTAACATTATCAACCACAGTAAATGGTCATCAGTAAAGAATGACATAACATTCTCAACCACAGTGAATGGTCATCAATACGAATGACGTAATTATAGTGAACTCTGAGTATGGTCACCAATACAAATAATGTAACGTACGGAACCCTGAAATTAGTCATGAATACGAATTACGTAACATGCAAAACCTAATCTTGGTCATCAATAAGAATGACGTAACACAAGCAAACCATGTACATTTTCATCATTATGAATGATTAAATCTTAGCAAAATCATCAATAAGAATACCATAACACACGCAAACCCTGTGAATGTTCGTCAGTAAGAACGACGTACCGCGCGCAAACCCTAAGCGTGATCATAAGTAATAATGATGTCACACGCAAGCCATGATCGTGATCATAAGTAATAATGATGTCACACGCAAGCCATGATCGTGATCATAAGTAATAATGATGTCACACGCAAGCCATGATCGTGATCATAAGTAATAATGATGTCACACGCAAGCCATGATCGTGATCATAAGTAATAATGCTGTCACACGCAAGCCATGAGCGTGATCATAAGTAATAATGCTGACACGCGCAAGCCATGAGCGTGATCATAAGTAATAATGATGACACGCGCAAGCCATGAGCGTGATCATAAGTAATAATGATGTCACACGCAAGCCATGAGCGTGATCATAAGTAATAATGATGTCACACGCAAACCTTTTGTACATTTATTCCACGTGTGAAGACTATATATAGCAACTGACATAATATGAGGACTCGATGCATTTGTTCGAGCTAAAAAGGAAAGAATATGAATTGTCTCAGAGAAGTTATTATCTATCGCATACACTTTTAAAAGCAGAAATCTGCTTGAAACCGTATTTGCTGCATTCCAATCATTGTTAGAACAGCCCTATGCTGTCAAGAGATTTGCACAATACGATCATCAGATTTGCACAATATGATCATCAGCTATTGAAACATATTACGAATACTTAATGAAATCACAAATAACTCAAGATGCTCGAAAACTGCAAGAAACAAGCATAAATGCAGATAAATGCCCTAATGTATAATTTAATATTGGTAAAATAAAGGAATGCTTGGAAGCAAAATCATGCCTACAGTGAATCGATAAAAGCAAAAAGCAAACAAATATTACACGAAATAACTTAAACATAAAGTTCTCTCTATAAAGAGACGTAATGAAATTCATCTTCACTACCATTCAGTATTTCACTTTATCACTATATCTAAGCCAGTCAGCTATAAACTGTAATATTAAACACAATTACAGCATCAAAACTCATAAACATTGCAATTAAAATTATATCTATCTATCTACCTACCTACCCACACACCTATCCATCTTTCTATCTATCCATTTATCTACCTACCTACCCACCCACCTATCCATCTTTGTATCTATCTATCTATCCATTTATGTACATACCTATCTGTCTATCTATATAAGACGAAGTTTTCAGTCAATTCGTATTCTTTATCAAAAGTACACATAATTATTTTAAGATACATCTGATAGCACGAATATACCCCAAATTCCCAACCACACTTATACCATACAGGGGAGTGTGCCGGGCCTAATCTATTTCAATTTTATCTCGTACCCCCCCCCTCCTTCCAAGCCCTAGTCGCATCACGTGGGATGACAATGATGTGCGAAGACAATTCACTAACAATGACGGAAAACCTTTAACTGCACCAACATAAATACCGATGACAAAGGAGACAGTACTAAAATTACATGCTGCAATTTGAAGACAACAACACATTTAAAATTAAAAATAAATTTAATGAAGAAAGCAAAAAATATAGATTAAATTCAAGGTTTTAAATCAGAAAAACATACCCACGAAGTCTAAATAATAAAAGAAATGAAACACAATACATAATATGTGATAAATAGGTCAAACAACTATATCAAAGTATATAACAATAACTCATTATTATTAACTAATAACAATTTTAGACACAGACAAAGGCAAAATCACCATACCAAATGAAAACTCCTTTCAAGAGTATTCGAACACTCATCCATCCAAAGGATATTTACGAAAGAATATTTTTTTTAAAAAAACATGCTCTCCAGAAGAGAGGAATATGGGTGTGGCTTTATAAGAAATCTCTTAATGGAGATCTCTTAATGAACCAAGGTAATTACATTTTTGTAGGATAATTGTGGACGTTTTCTTTAAATTTATATGCTTAAGTGTATTGCCACAATTGCGTTTGTAATTAATTAATAATGACTGAAAACAAGTGCATCTGTATTGCAACTCCTTGCGAATAAACATTTTCCTTAACTTTAACACAATTAGAATCCCGATATATGAAAATAAATTGTTAGAATAAAGAAGGCATAAATTTTGTTGTGGGATAAATTAGTTCCTTTTCTACCTTAGTTTGATTTAAGCGACGACCAGCAAAATAAAATTAATTGGCGTTGACCAGCATGTTGACAAGTTCTAATGATAAATAAGGACCATTGCCAAGGACCCGACAAAATGAAGAAACGAGTGACCTGCATTCGAATGTGCTTAATCCACTGGAAGAGTAGTCAAAACCAAGCATGATTGCTTATAAGACGCGACTTTAAGAAACATCACTTTCAAAGATATAATTCTATAATGTGTCAATAAATCATTTTTGGAGAGGCTTCAGACCGATATAGGATTAAAAATCAGCACATGTTATTCTCATGTTCGCAATGGGGTTCTTGTCTTTGCAGATATGACTTGGAAACCTTGAAGTGATTGTTTTATTATCATTCTGAATTTCAGGAATTTGACAGAGCAATCTGTTCATTCATTTGGTAAAATCAAGTGTTACAATTTACGGACACTTAAATATTTGTAATGCGTTACTGCTTTCTTTATCTTGTCTGGTCTGATGACGTATGACAAGAGCAATCTCCGTATTTGGTGAGAAAAGAGTGTTATAGTTCATTCATTTAGTAAGTGTCATCGGTAAGTGTCATCTTTAATCTGGAATGGGAATGCAGTACTGTATCAGATACGTTACTGTATTCTATTTCTCTTCTTAATTCACTTTTCTCATCCTGGATCCTGGGAGGTCCTGTAAAAGAATACATTAATCAGGCAAAGTATGAGGACATGTAGCTTTACGAACATTTAAAGAACTCATTTAAAAGTTCAACAAACGTACACAGAATATTGTGTTTATATAATTACATGATGGCGGCATCGTAGATGTCTGATGATCACCAGACGTGATGGACTTCATCTGAATGTGGTGGCCGTTTTATTTTCTGAGATTTATTCTCCCAAATCACATTTTACACCACGTCGTGAAATCTCACTGAAACACTTAAAACAAAGAAGCAAGCAAAAAAGTATGTGCAACATGGCAACAAAAGGTCATTTTGGATGTTGTTTTCAGTGATGAATTTGTGAGGAAGATTTAATAGACTTTTGAGTGGTGAATGTATTAAGAAGCAAAGAACAACTGAATTGTGTTTGATGTGTCAATTAGTAAAGAGACAACGAACAATGTATTTGTAATTGAGATTCATTAAGTTATGAAACAAAAGATAATTGAATTGCGATTAAGGGGGCATTAAGTCACGAGACAGAGGACAAACAATTGCGATTAAAGTGGTATTAACTTACGAGACAGAGGACAATTGAATTGTGTTTGAGGTGGCATTAAGTTACGAGACAGAGGACAATTGAACTGTGTTTGAGGTGGCATTACATTACGAGACAGAGGACAATTGAAACCTGTTTGAAGTGCCATTAATGTACGAGTCATAGGACAATTGAATTGTGTTTGAGGTGGCATTAAGTTACGAGACAGAAGACAATTGAATTGTGTTTCAAGGATCAAGAGAAGAGTAAACTACCGTGTTAGAAAGTTATAAATTAGAGACATAGGAGGTAAAAATTAATATATTGCAAATGAAGACGACAAGCTTTAATATTTATTTCACACGTATTTTGAATTTCACACTCACACATGCTTATATCAATTGACTGTATAATGTTTATTTGCATTTGATTAAGAGTAATCCGTCGCTAACTTGAAACAAAAGTTCAGGGGAATCAGTTAACAAATGCTTCAGCATTTCCACAAGTGATTATTGCATGGCGTGAATTGACATTTAGCGATGTTCTAAAATCCTGACTTTGTATCCCACACATGAAAACAACAGTTTTAGGATCGGCATAAAAAGGTCCCCAAATATTCAACTAATTTCACAGAGAGTCCCTTTATTTTGAATGAATACGAAGCTTGTATGCTATTTATCAGATAGTACAATGTTCTCCAATTTCCCTGCAAAACCTATTTTATATCCGGTAGAAGTAGTATTTAATTTTTGTAGAACGCGAGCGTGTGTGTTTGCATTTTCTTCATTGGTGTTTAATTCGTATACATTTTCCGTTATGTGTGAGAGCAAGAGAGTATGCGTAGCAAATTAAACAAAATAGTTTTGTATAGGTGATGGTGATATTTCGTTTTTTCTCAATATATAAAGAACCACGGGACTATTATGTCTATAATATTTCATATATCAAAACCCACGGGACTATTATGTCTATAATATATCATATATATCAAAACCCACGGGACTATTATGTCTATAATATTTCATATATATCAAACCCACAGGACTATTATGTCTATAATATTTCATATATCAAAACCCACAGGACTATTATGTCTATAATATTTCATATATCAAAACCCACAGGACTATTATGTCTATAATATTTCATATATCAAAAACCACGGGACTAGTATGTCTATAATATTTCCTGTTTCTGATCTTAATACAGAGGGAAACATTATCAAAGAAATCATTTGCTACTTAAGAGCAGAATCAGTAAGTTTCCATGTTTACTTACGATGTGATCATATGTCTGTGCTGGTGTAGTGACACTGGCAATGTTTTCAATCTGTGTTAAAGAATGCCGAGGACTACCGTTGCATGTAACTTCCTGGAATCATAAACAGCCTACGTCGGCATCTTTCCATTCCTGAAACACTGAAAACTCAAACAACTTCCTGTTTAATTTAAATTTTAACCTAAATAGTAAAATGTATCGGAGTGAGATTTTTAAAGATACAAGAATATGATTACGTAACATAACAAACACAGAAGACTGAAGCAATGAGGGAGACAGGCTTAATATTAGAATGATAAATAGATTTGTAAAAAAAAAATCAAATGAACAAGGAATCATTAGACAGGATAAAATATTATAAAATGTAAACGAATATAGCAAATGTATTTAATTAATAATATTTTATAAATATCAACCAACATCTGAATAACAGTGTAGCAGTAAAATATAGTAAAGGTAGGCATTATAAGAAACAAAATGTATTAGCAAAGTTTACATGTCATTCATGGTTTTCTAGATGTCACACCATTACAACAACAAAAATATTGTAATTATTTATTCTATAGACACTGTATTGCATTTTAAATGTATAGTCTAAAAATTACATTTTAAAGAAATCATAAATGTGAACACACCAATCACGAGTTGGCATACAATACTTTCAAATCAATACTTAAATGTGAACACATCAATCACGAGTTGGCATACAATACTTTCAAATCAATACTTAAATGTGAACACATCAATCACGAGTTGGCATACAATACTTTCAAATCAATACTTAAATGTGAACACATCAATCACGAGTTGGCATACAATACTTTCAAATCAATACTTAAATGTGAACACATCAATCACGAGTTGGCATACAATACTTTCAAATCAATACTTAAATTCACAGTTACGTGTACTACAATCAGTTAAATTAATACCTGGAGAGAAAAACTTCATGTTAAATATATATTCGAATTAAAACAAAAATATACATATATCTTACCCCAAATTAGTGTTGTGTAATAATAATATAGACAAAATAGCAATTGAAGATTACAATTTCTTTGTTACTCAGAGCTACCATATCATAGTATAAAATTTAAAATAAGTAATATTGAATAATAAACACAAATCACTGCGTTGTTCAGTATTATTTTCATCTAATAGTAAAAATAACTGTGTAAAATATATAATAAAACTTACATGCAAACTATAAACAGCGAAAAGTATTCGTCAACATGTATATACATACATTTAAATTAAAAATATGGTTGTAATTAATTGATTGTGCTACTTTTTGAAACATTATTAAAATGCATTCAATAAATAAGAAAATTGCTAATTAGAATTATATTTCAGTAATGATTGTTCCACAGTTAAAATGAAACATGTAGCTCAATATGTTTTACGTAAGCGGACTGCACAAATGATTTTCAGTACGATTACACGACTGTAAAAATGAAACATGTAGGTCAATATGTTTTACATACGTAAACAGAACAAATGATTTCAGTATGATGTACGGAATAGAAAGATTGCTACAAAAAGTATTCCTTCAGTTTGTTCTTAACTATGATTAAATTAAATTTAATAAAAGCAAAACATTCAAATTAATTACTATTACTACCACCAATGCAATATTAATAGTACTTCAACTACATCTGAAAAATCACGATTATTAACATTACTACTCATTACTATTTATTTTTATCATTATTATACCTAAAATACTTACAAAATCGATTAATCTTATGAAAGTTTTAATTAGGCAACAACAACAACAACAGCAACAATAATAATATTACTACCACTATTACTAAGTAATAATACCACCAAGAGGACGGCGGCAATGGCGACGATGCTGGTGGTGGTGATGATAATGACGACGACGACGGTGGAGATGATGATGATGATGATGATGATGATGATGATTGTGATGATAGTGGTGATGGTGACGTTGATGACGATGATACCTACCTACACACTTAAGAAAACTAACGATACTGTGAGTAAAAATGATTAAAGCTGCGAAATGATACTATCTGAAAATAATTATACTAAAGAGAAACATGAACGAAATGGATTGGTAAGTATGCTACTGGAATGAACAACGACCAATGGATGTGGAACCTATTATTTACTTACATTATCTGTCGTAGAATGATGCAAGATAAAAATAATGGAACCTTTCAAAGAATCACACAACTAACTTTATGACCGAGCATAGAAGGTCAGATGAAAGACAGCGAATGATGTTTTTTAAAAAAAAGCAAATGAACAGATATTGATAGATTTTTACGATTGTGATATTTTTAAGAAAAGAACCTGTAATATGCAAATGCATTCATACACACACACACACACACACACACACACACACACACACACACACACACACACACACACACACACAGCGCACATACACACACACGCAAATATATATATATATATATATATATATATATATTAAAAAGCAGAAATATGTAAATGTACACAGAAGCAAAATAACGACAGTCTTGATGACAATAATAAGTAAATCATACCTGCAATCGGCAGGAATATGAAAAAGTACACGTTAATAAAACTGAGGATAAATGTCGATTAAGTCACTAAAATATAAACGTACAAACAAATATATGATCATATATTCAATACAATTGATGCACGAGAGTACACAGATAATAACCCAAGTTTGTGACTAATGAATATTGATATGCTGTATTTGAGCAATGAAAGATTTTAAAAATAATTTCCTTATGTTTGCTATCAGCGTATTACAGCCTAAATTACTATAGCTAAAAATATTTATTTTTGTTGAAACCTCACATCATATGTGAACATAATTTAAAGTAGACGTTATTTTACCTTTGCAAACATTCATTCCGCTCAATGTATATCCCGCTTTGCAATCACATCGGTAGTTGCCATTCGTGTTGACGCAAATACCATTATTGAATGTACAGTTGTGTAAACCTGTAGTGCATTCGTTGGTGTCAGTAGAACATTGCGAACCTTCCCAGCCTGCTCTGCATTTGCACGTGCCGTTAACTTTATCACATGACAGTGTGTTGATACTGCAGGAACAGTTCTCAGCGCAGTCTTTGCCATATTTGTACGACGGACATTCTGATGACATTATAATTCGTTTCTCCAAATAAGTAAAAAAAAAAAATGTTTTGTACCTCATAAAATTAATTAAAATGGCAAAGGAAATACACAGAAAGCGATTTATCAATTATCATCATTGCAGATTGTGACAATAAACAATGCACAATTTCTAAATATTAAAGATGAATAGTTCTTGGATCGATTACTTATATTTTCATGATTACGATTATGAGTTTTGAATCCATTAATCTGCGTTTAAATGCAAGTGAATATGTATTATTACTTGGACGATAAGGCACGTTTCCGATAATTTAAACTGACAAGAAAGGAATTGAACTAACACTTTGCTTTGATAATTAAAGACATAATATCCCTTTTTAAATATTTTTTTTAAGTACACAATATTCTTACCTGTACAGATATTCGATCCAGTTAAAGTATATCCAGCTATGCAATCACATCGAAAACTGCCGTTAGTGTTCGTGCAAACTCCATTGATGTCTGTACAATTGTGTGACCCTGTAGTGCATTCGTTTACGTCAACCTCACACTGTAAACCTTTCCAGCCTGCTTCACAAAGGCACGTACCATTCACGTTGTCACAAGATTTTGCATTAATGCTGCATGTACAGGTCTGGGTACAGTTTTTCCCATATCTGTATGGGGAGCATTCTGGAGAAAGTAGATTATCAAATAAAATTATATATCATTCTACTACATCTGTAAAAGTATCTTACCAAATTATTCATTAATTGAAGATATTTCAATTATATTTCTTCATAGACAGATAGACAGATAGATAGATAGATAGATAGATAGATAGATAGATAGATAGATAGATAGATAGATAGATAGATAGATAGATAGATAGATAGATAGATAGATAGATAGATAGGTAAATAGGTAAATAGATAGATAGATAAGTAGATAGATAAATAGATAGATAGATAGGTATGTAAGTAGATAGATAGAAAGAAAGAAAGATAGATAGATAGACAGATACATAGATAGATAAAGAGAATACCTGGATAGATGGATAGGTATTAAGTAGATAGATATATAAATAGGTATTAAGTAGATAGATAGATATATAGATATTAAGTAGATAGATAGATATATAGATATTAAGTAGATAAATAGATAGATAGGTATTAAGTAGATAGATAGATAAATAGGTATTAAGTATATAGATAGATAGATAGGTATTAAGTAGATAAAGATAGATAGATAGATAGATAGATAGATATATAGATAGATAGATAGATAGATAGATAGATAGATAGATAGGTTTCGGTGGGTGGATATATGGATGGAGGTTTATAATTTAGAGTAAACAACGAATATTTTATTACAAATATCACCTCTTTTCTATTGTGATTTAGAAGGAAACAACGTGTTAATAGAAACACATTTCAAACATTTAAGAATAATATGGAGTGTACATTCAAACGCTTAATCACATATGCAAGCTGTGTTTAAAGAGCAGTCTTCATAAATCAAGTGTCACTGATGAATCTGATGTACTGCATATTGTCTCATTTATTTTGGTATTCTGCAAAGGCTTTAACTATGACTCACTGGTTTAACTTCATGACATTTCTTACCATAAACTACATTCGTTTCTTACGCTCTTAATGTTTATAATTTGTATTTTCAACTACAATGAATGCAAACAGTTATAATAACGATAATAATTCATTGAAGTAGAATTTTACACGTGATTTAATTCAAGACATGTGTTCATTCATTTAATCATCATGAAATATCTACTTTTTCTTGATTTCCAGACTGTTCTAAAATCAGGTCGAATTTGTGCTTGGAAACGATTTGTCCGCAGAGAAATATTGTAAAAATGGTTATCCAATAATTAAAAACATTCCTTACGAATATTATTTCTTGTGAAATGAAGTATGCACTGACTGATTACTTAATAACTAATTGTAAAGCATCTAATCCTATTACAAATTTTCATTTTACCTAAACATGAACCATAGCTATAAAACACATATCCGGTAAGACAATCACACTGGTAACTGCCGTTGGTGTTGACACAGATGGCGTGGTCATATGTACAGTTGTGCAATCCTTTTGTACATTCATTTATGTCACTGTCACACTGCATGCCTTCCCAGCCTGCTTTGCATTTGCATGTGCCGTTGACGTTGTCACACACTTGGTTTTTTAAGCTGCAGTTACACATCTTCGTGCAGTTGTCTCCGTAGTAGTTTGGTGGACATTCTGAAAACAACCATACACACTTTAATAAATGTATACTGGAAGAAAAACACAATTTCAGCTAACAAGAGGAGATAATTATAATGAAAGGGATTAGAGATTAGTTTAATCTCTCAACTGATTCGAGTGAATGACAGAAACATCTGATCAAGATGCCTAAAGAGAGTGCTGTTGTATACATTGCTAAATTGCCCCGACCTTGGTCACTCCTTATGGTAGTATTTTTAAAGGTGTCTGTGTTCAAAGTAAACGCTGGAGGCGAGAATATACTAGAAAATGCTGATGTAATACAAACCACTGAGTAGTTTTATTATCCAACGGTTATGATTTGCTAGTACGAGACCAACCGATGGGCTGAGATTAAAAATAGTTTACTTGCTGTAGAGAAGTCTTCTGTCTAATAACTTTCAAAAAGTGATCAGAAGTATTTGGGAACACGTAGATTGTACGTTCACAAACATGGGGAGATAAACACTAGTAATAATTTGTTACTTCATTATTGCCTTAATGATTTTTATGAGTTTACATTTTTTATTTCTTACCCACCCAGCACAACACACTCCCACTACTTTATAATATGTATGAAAATAAGTTAAAGGAAACATTGCATTCTTACCTGTGCAATCATTCAATCCGTTCATAGTATACCCTGCTTTGCAATCACATCGGTAACTGCCATTTGTGTTCACGCAAAGACCATTAATGTCTGTGCAAGTGTGTAATGCCCTAGTGCACTCATTGACGTCAACATCGCATCGTGATCCTTCCCAAGCTGAATCACATACGCAAAATCCGTTCACATTGTCACATGACTTGGCATTGATGCTGCATGAACAGTTGTAAGCACAGTCTTTCCCATAGGTGTTTGTTGGGCATTCTGGGTAAAGTTATTTCGATAATTAAATAAAGCCAAGGACTATTCAAATTATGTATACATTTAAATGGAACACCCCATACAAGTGAATATTTAATGTTCTTAAATTGAACGGATTCCCATTAAATAAGGATAACAAATGAAGCGAATGTCTTTTTATATGCAAACTATTAAAGCAAACAAGTTAAACAATAATTAATCGAGAAATATGCATCTAATTTTAACACTTCTATTGAAATGCATCTTGTGTCTTTTAAGAACATTCATACATATAGTATTATTACCTGTACATGAAGCATTATTATAATGCACATATCCTGCAAGACAATCACATCGGTAACTGCCAATTGTGTTGATACAGATGACGTGGTCATAACTACAGTTGTTTGGTCCTGTTATACATTCATCTATGTCAGTTTCACACTGCACACCTTTCCAGCCTTCTTGGCAGTTGCACGTGCCGTTTATGTTGTCACACAGCATAGTGTTGTTACTGCAGTTACACTTTTGAGTGCAATTGTTTCCATAAAAGTTTGGTGGACATTCTGTGGATAATTATAATTATTCATTTACTTTTTTTTATAGATCAAATGACAAAACACCATAGCACAAGGATTTGATGTACATGCATTGAATCAAAGAAAAGCTAATGACTAGCATTACTTCCCCTGCTGTAAACATACGTCGTGGTGTTTTGGTCTTTCTCTAGCATTACTTTCCCTGCTGTAAACATACGTCGTACTGTTTTGGTTATACTGTCTCTAGCATTACTGTTTGCTCACTGTGTAATCCACCACTTGATAATACAATGATTTTGTAAATATACTTATAATATTATTAGCTAATATAAAATAAATTAAAATAAGTATTTAAACTTAAGTACACATTTATTTTGAAAATCAAACAGACTAACATAATGCAATCACCGTTAAACATACCCAATTTCCATTCATTAAATTTTATTCCATGGATCTGATTAGTTACCTAAAAGTTTCCATTACTGACATTTTATTACCTGTACAAGAACCATTGCTTGTAAGAACATATCCATCAAGACAATCACATCGGTAGCTGCCGTCAATGTTATTGCAGATGGCGTGGTCACCTGTACAATTGTGCACTCTTGTTGCACACTCATCTATGTCCAGTTCACACCGAGTGCCTTCCCAGCCAGCTTTGCAATAGCACGTCCCATTACCGTTGTCACAAACATTAGTGTTCGTACCACAGAGACACGACCGAGTGCAGTTGTCTCCATAATAGTTTGATGGACATTCTGGGGATAATGATTCGAATTTAAATTTATAAAATAATTGAAATGGCGGAATATATTACAATTAGCACATGTTGAAAGATGTACTAATGACGTGACACAATGAAATATTTGAAAGTAGAGAGCATCTGAATTGAGATGAGAAAAGTCTTGAACAAATATATATATATATATATATACATACAATAATATAAAATGCTTTTACACATGTATTTGTATATATGCGCCAGGGTAGTTAATAATTTACCTAGATCAGCAAAGGTCTTTTATATTTCAGTATGAGCAGTTGTCAAACGTTGTTTTATTTTCAATTATGTAACACCGATTTGACTAAATATAACAGAAAATGACTGAACATTGGTTTGTCTATTGATGCCAAAGTCATTATTTCTTTCAAATGCCAAAGTCATGATTTGTTTCAAAACGCTGGACTAGAAATTACTCCCAAATAAATATGTATATACCATCTCTCAAATACAAGTGGGAAACCTATTTGCATTATTTTAAAAAAATAATTATCTCTTCCAAATAAAACGAACTATACTTGCTTGAAATAATTAGATTCGTCAGTTTTATTTTCTATTTTCGTCTTTCAATCTTTCGTGATGTCTCTAAAAGAACGCACTACATTCTTAAACTAGAACAAGTGAGATGAAGCAATGATTTTTAAATTGTACAAATTACGTGCTTTGCCACTATTTAAAACGCACAAACTAAAGCTTACATATTAAAATAATGCATAAATTGTTCTCTTGAAAGTTACTTGAAATTGTCCACTCTTTTCTTACAGTCGTTTTACCTGTACAAGAACCATTATTAGAAAGCATATATCCAGCAACACAATCACAGCGGTAGCTGCCCTCAATGTTGACGCATTGGAAGTGGTCAAATGTACAGTTGTGTATTTCACTTGTACATTCGTCTATGTCCAATTCACAGTACGTGCCTTCCCAACCTGCTGTACACGTGCACGTCCCATTTACGTTGTCGCATACTAGTGTGTTGATACTGCAGTCACACATATGAATGCAGTTGTGTCCATAATAGTCTGGTGGACATTCTGACGGAGGAAAGCATACGAATTTAAATTAATATTCTGATCAAAGGAGAGCATCACACAAATTTAAACAGGTTTTGCATTTTTAGAATAAATGTTAATGTTGTTACAAGTAACTTATGTTCAGTTACATATTTCACAATATAATAAATTATGCATGGAAATGAACAAAATGAATACTTGAATTACTATCTGTGTGATGTAATCGACTATCGTCTCTGGATTTTGTTTTACAAGAAGTAATTGAAATATTGTTTTTTAAAACTTTCTTCTCAAATTGTGTTGTGACTAATGTAGAATAAATTATCCTTATGAGTAGAGGGATGTGACCTTTAACTTTCATTTCTAATTTATGAATGCGACCTTACCCGTGATATTGTGTGACGTTTAACTTTCATTTCTAATCTATCTGTGTGTCATGCAAACTTATCCCGTGATATTGTGTGACCGTTTGGACATTTTCATTCCATAAATCACATGATACACATTCACCAGATTCAGTTCGCATTATCTGTATATTGACTGTAGGAGATTTGAACTGTCTATTGGCTACACTACTTTCGATTGTTATACTTATGATATTGTTGCAAGATGGTTATCAACTCCTGGTTACGCTGGTTTAACATAAATGGTAGGACAAAATTGAAGTAAAAAATCGTGCACAACATTGTCCACGAAATCTTCGGCAGACTACTTTCCCCACCGTTGAGTGAAGTTCATCCAGTGATATGTGCTGAATGCAGTAAAGAATGTCTCCTTGACTAGTTAGTTCATACTTTAATATATTTTAACAGCTTCATTTTATAATGCAATTTGCTGGTCAGAGTTTAAGGTACACTTTATTTTATAGGTCAGTATTGCCATATAAATAAGTATAACATGTAACTGTTATTTTGTAATTAATACTTATTTATTTGTACTATTTTGTAATTAATACTTATTTATTTGTACTATTTTGTAATTAATACTTATTTATTTGCACTATTTTCTAATTAATACTTATTTATTTGTACTATTTTCTAATTAATACTTATTTATTTGTACTATTTTGTAATTAATACTTATTTATTTGTACTATTTTGTAATTAATACTTATTTATTTGTACTATTTTGTAATTAATACTTATTTATTTGTACTATTTTGTAATTAATACTTATTTATTTGTACTATTTTGTAATTAATACTTATTTATTTGTACTATTTGTGCATCGTGCTAATTAAGCTCGAATACGTGCGGGGCTGTTTGGACGAAGTGTGCATATCCGGATTTTAAAAAAAACAAAAACAACTCCTTGTGAAGATTTCATCAATGACATGTATGTTCTTATTATAGGTCGGAGAGTGCTCTTATATACAATTATATCTTCCATTTATGCATGAGTCAGTCGTGTTTCATTTCCATTTCAATTTATTTTTATGGCAATACTAATATGGTGAAACTGTAAGACTTATGAATCAAAATATTTAAAAGAAAATGTTTAAGCATTGAAAAAACAAAACAGTTCCATTTATGACTTAAATATAGACATGACAGCAACGTCAACTAGCCACGTTCATTTTATTCTGCATACAATTGCAGTAATTGTATTGTAAATATTATAATTGCAGTAATTGTATTATAAATATTTTATTTGCAGTAATTTCATTATAAATATTTTATTAGCAGTAATTGTATTGTAAATATTATAATTGCAGTGATTGTATTATAAATATTTTATTGCAGTAATTGTATTATACATATTTTATTTGCAGTGATTATATTGTAACTATTTTAATTGCAGTAATTATATTGTAAATAATGTAATTTTGTTTCATAATTAATAATAATCATTGTGATATGATACGTTATCATTTATGATTTAAGTGCATTTCGCAAACATACAATTAATGGTCGATAAAACATTATATATTTCCATTATTAACTAATACAATGAGTATTTAAACTCAAAATGAATTGCAAATAATGCGTTCAGGTCAATGTCAGAAATGATATCCTTCAAGAGTATAAATTAATTATTGGACACAATATTCTTACTTGTGCATACATTGGATCCGTTAAAGGTAAATCCTTCCTTGCAGTCGCACATAAAACTGCCATCAATATTCACGCAAATACCATTGATGTCCGTACAGTTGTGTGAATTTGTACTGCATTCGTCTACGTCAGCATCACACTGTAAACCTTCCCAGCCTATATTACATGTGCACGTGCCGTTTACGTTGTCACATGACCTTGTATTGATACTACATGAACAGTCCTGGGTGCAGTCTTTCCCGTATTTGTTTAGAGGGCACTCTGAAGAATGAAGATTTCACTTATTAAAATTCATCATTTATCAACAGATATGTTACAGACAATAGAGTGACAAAGGCATTTAAATTTCTCACTACACACCAACATTACTACTGCCATTGTTGTACAAGGAAGTTAATGTGATCTACGCAGTCTCTCAATAAACATACATTGATCTCAACACCCATCCAAAACAAAGTCAACTTTTCAGATATGTACTGGATTGTTCATTAAGAACATCTTAGATCTTAGCGTACTATCATATGACCACACCTTCGTTTTTTTTCTAAATATTTTAACTTTAAAACAACTTACCGAAAACATCATGATTAGTGATCATCACGTTACATTAACACTCATTATAATGTATATTCTAATTGCCAGACTGCTTTAAAAAAGAAACAAACACTCGAAATGTTTTCCGAAAGTTCCTGTGTTCCTTCATATTTGCGATGTGGTTGAAGCCTTATACCTTACTTTCCTTCAAACTAATCTTTATTTACCATATTCGACAAAAAATATTTTCTTTCTGCCGTGTTTGTCAAATATAAGTTACGCTTGTTTCAAACTAATATTCTCATATTTTAATTCGGTATCATTTCAACCTGAGTTATCCTTAGAGTTATATATAAAGCACTTACATTAAAAATCTCCTATCGATCCATACTTTTGTATTACCTGTACAAGAATTATTGGTAGAAATCGTGTATCCATCAAGACAGTCACATTGAAAACTGCCGTTGGTGTTTATGCAGAAGGAGTGCTCAGCAGTACAGTTGTGCAGTCCTGTTTTACATTCATCTGTGTCGATTTCACATTGAATGCCTTCCCAGCCTACTTTGCATTTGCACGTGCCGTTTACGTAGTCACACACGTCTGTGTTCATACTGCAGTTACAAAGCTGTGTGCAGTTTTTTCCATAATAGTTTGGCGGACATTCTGAAAGCAAAACAACGCATTAAAAATAGTATGCCGGTCTCACTATATCATGGCTCATCATGTCATTAAAATAAAAAATAAAAACAGTTTTGCATGCCCTCACAGGAAGCGCTGATAAGTAGATCCAGATTGGATATTTCAAAATAATATAGGAATGCATATTGATAGGTAAAACTATAAACTGTTTATAGGAACATATGATATAACGCAAGTTCTGTATTGTCTTTCTTCGTTCATACCTATTACGTAAAATAATATACATGAGTGGGTGTGGAGTAACATCCTATCGCTAACCCAGTATGCGTTAAGAAGTGTAGCAGTTTATGGATGAAAGGTCATATAATCCTCAATATTATAAGTCACTTCTAAAATTGAGACATAATCTTAATAGATTGCCTAGGCTGTTGATTTGCCAGTAATTAGCAGTTTTAAATTTAAATATTTTAATAGTTAATATGTGTTCCAGACAGTATTCAATGCTCAGGGCAATGGCTCTAAACATTTACCTTCAAGATTGATTAGAATGTCATCGTTTGATAAAATACTGCTGTAATCACTAAAAACATATATACATATTTTATTGTTATTTAGCTGAAACTTTGAATTTTGTGGGTTTTGCTTTGTGTACGTGTAAAGAGTAAGGGCTAACCTAGCCTACACGTCCTAGTCATTTGACTGTTGAATTGGTCGCTGTCTTACAAAAGAATTAATTCGGCTTTGAAGCCCCCCCCCCCCCGCAAAGTAGATCTATACAGTGGTTTCCTTTACTGTTACATAGTGCTGAATAAATACATCACCCCCTAGCGGGCCTGACGTTAGTAATGCAGTGCCTGCAGTGTGAAGTGGGGACTGTTGACGTAAACGCCTAGCATCCCTAGCCAGTTTTGTCACACTTCAGGTGTCTATACTCTCTGGACAGGGCCTATGTAGCAGCAACTGTTGTTAATTTGGAACCATCGCAGTACACATTAAAAGATGGGACAAAAGATTCTTATCAAGTGTGTCAGAGTCATGATTGCACAGAAGTCTGATGACCACTTAGTCAGGTGCAGGAATATAGCTGCTTTTCAGGAGTTATATTTATCTTAAAACAAAATGGCGGTTGAACCATTTTATAAAAAATGGAGTCTCGTTAGTGATATAGATGGTGGTGATGTTTCATTTTGGATTAGGATAATGTGATTCCAGAGACTGTTTAAAAACTGTTGATAATTGTTCACGATATACCTCGGGATGTAGCTAGGAACCCTAAGTGAATGAAAATGTCAGATTGCTTCTGACTGTACCCTCTAGTTTAACCTAATAATATACAGGATTTCCTTCTGTTCACTTCTAGACTAAAAATCCCAGCTAGGAGAAAATTATGATAGTAGGTTTTGTACTGGGATCCTAAAGGTAAAATTAGAAAAATAAGCTGATAGGTCTCATTCTCTTTAAAACAGTCCAAATAATATGCATTCTCTTTATGTAACTAAAAGATAATTATATAACGGGAAGGCACCAATTAAAGAAATAATAAAAAATTCTATTTTAAGAAATGTATACTTACTTTTATTTTGTTTACTTTTCTCATGGAGACAGGAAATGAGTTTCGGTCGGATTCTATGAGCAGTATCTTTGTTTGATCATTTAAATATAATGAAATTAAAAAAAAATAATGCATATAATATCTTTGCAAAATGCTATATGTTACCTTCTTTCTGACGATTACAAAAAAATGTGTACTGATTTTAAGTTTTCAAATGGATCCTACATCATTCTTCTTTCGGTTAGACTGTCGGGTTACAATTTATTAAATTGTCGTTCCAGAAATATAGTGAGATCTTACAGGAACTATAACATGAAAAAATATATATGTTTCAATTTATAATATAATTTGGTGCCACTAGATTGTTGTAGTTTGGATTTTGTACCTGTTAAAGGGTTGTAGGTTAGGTATGTCGCGTTAAATCCCGTGAATGCATTGGTTGAATCAGATTTGAAGAACACTTTCAGCACATTTCCTGTTGTGGTGATGGCGGGTGGATATGAAACACTGCAAAACCTGTGGACGGAAGACAAGTACCCGACTAAATATGTTAATCAGAGTTCTCGCTAATAAAGAACATGCTTCGCAGTAAATAAAAGTTACAGTATTACGTGTTGCATTAAAATAAATGACATATCACTGATAAAAGTTTTGCAAAGGAGAGAGTTGCATTTAAATAACTAAAAATTAATTTACATAAATTTTACTTCGTCTTGCAAATGTACTATGGTCTTATAATATACATTATATGAGAACTAGATATGTTTAGAAGCGCATATATAAAACATTTACTTAATTTTGCACTTAGCAAATAATGCATATTCGGAATACTGTTTTCTAATTTTAAACGAATGACATGCTACCAACTAGGACAGATTGGACACAGAGATAGGTAGGAAACTGGCAGAACGCATTTATACATAAACAGTCAAACAATACACTGAGAAAAATAAGCGTGTTGACAAACACAATTAGTTTGTACATAATAACGAACAGTCAAACAATAGACGGAAGGAAAATAAGCATTTAGACAAAAAAACTAAGTCTACATTAAATTTTATTACTTACGTTCCAATAACTGCCGTCCCGTCAAACACTTGAACGAAGTCGTACGGGCAATATCCACTGGGACCTTCCAAGACAAAATCAGCAATGGTCATTTTGATGACTCGATTTATGTCAGTCGTAATAGTCCATGTACACTGAGCGTTCAGTGGATATTGTGAAGGATAGTATGGACTTGAGAAATTCCCTTGTTTCTCTATTAAATTTGTATTGCCGCAATCTGTCGGAACAAAGAAATGCGTTAGTTATTACACAAGTCTTGTTAATGTTGTTAAAGATGATTATCGACAAGAGAAGTACTGGAAATATGTAAAGGAGAGAAATTAACTAATTAAATTAAGGTCAGATTTCAGATAAAATTAAAGATAAACATAACCATTAGAATAAATATAAGATACACACAAATACTCAAACACTTTACGCCTGATATGGTATGACTCTTGGGACAAAGATCTTTTCTGAGTAGAAGTGGACTTAATGTAGAGAAGTTACAAACATAACCATTATGCACAACGTCTTGATAGTTAAATATTTTAGTCAGCTAAATTTTCAGTAATAAACAGTTATCTATAGAAATGACAAATGTCGAATATCTGATGCACACAGATTCTCGTCATTCAGTTATCAACAAGTATGTCAAACTGCACGGAGTGACAGATTACAGGTCCAGGAAGCTAATTTACTAAAAAGGGAAATGGACATAATTGTGACAGAACACTCTTACATATAAGGTCACCATGCATTCTAATATCATAAGTGAAATATAGCAATATGCAATATAATTAAGGTTAAATGCACATATAATATTTAGATAAACAAGAAAACCACATACCTTTGGCAATATTAGATAGAGGACGTGTTCAGACTGCTTTGGTAATGGGCAATAAGGGTTATTTTTATGATTATAAAGTATTAACGTTGTCATCGCCATCATCGTCATTATCGTCATAATCGTCGTCATCGTCATTGCATGCAAAAAATTCTTTATTGATTTCTAACGCTCAATCGTACAAAATTGATTCAAACATGTTTGATTTGGGATTTAATAATTTCTACTAGACTGTTATTATACCTTTGAACTAAAGAACATGACTAAAATAATAGGAGACAAGTAATTCACATTAAGTTTCAATAGGTGCTAAATAATCACCTGTTGTCCAGTTGACACGGAAACCTCTGCCAGTCGTATTCCAGTTAGATGAAAACCTTACTAATGCACTCCCGTACAAGGTCAACGAGTGGTCAGAGCCTGGCGTACCACATATTGGACCGTCAACAATTGTACCGACAGTGGTTCCAGAGAAAATCTGGAAATTCATAATTGAATTTGAGATAAAGATGGGTAGTGCGTACACTGTATTATGTTTAGTTTGTCATGATGATGAGAAGAAGTAAAATTCAGTTCACCTTTATTATTTTTCGCAAAGTTGAATTTGAGTACATAACAGTAAATTGTTTAACTGATAATCTTAACAACATTCTTTTTCCAGGCTCATAGTAGATTCTAGTCTAATGGACTTGTAGCAGATTCTACTGCACTGTAACGCAAATTAATTCGCAAAAGTATTTTAACTTGTTTCAAGTACTATCATTATCCCTGATTCTGTTTTGTATATTCTTTCCAGAAAGAAACTTTAGTCTGATAAAATAACTCGTAACAGCGGATCCTGTATTTGTGACATTCTTTGCACTTGCTTCCATGTGTCCTTCTCTATACGCTATTAAACAATGTGCTCTTTATGTGTCTCTCTCTATACGCTATTAAACAATGTGCTCTTTATGTGTCTCTCTCTATACGTTATTAAACAATGTGCTCTCTATGTGTCTCTCTCTATACATTATTAAACAATGTGCTCTCTATGTGTCCTTCTCTATAAGTTATTAAACAATGTGCTCTCTATGTGTCCTTCTCTATAAGTTATTAAACAATGTGCTATCTATGTATCTCTCTCTATACGTTATTAAACAATGTGCTCTCCATGTGTCTCTGTACTAAATTTCCATTTCCAATAAATTCTCATCAATAAGGGTTGTACAACATTTATCGTAGACCTACCTTATCTAGTGAAATTAAGTAGAGATATAAGAACTCCTTAGCACTCTTGTATCGAGGTTGGTAATTGCAGATTATAACTGTAATATAGCAGGAGGGCCACACAATTTCCCCAAGACATTACATCTTATGTACATACATTACATATATACTAAATGATAATCAATTGCTTTGTTTTCAAAATCGATTGTAGCTTCTATTTAGACGCAATAAATAACTTATGCATGATATGGGATAATTATAATATGTTTACACATTTCATGACACGTCTCAGTTAAGTATATTTTTTCATATGATATACCTTATTAAAATATGTATTATGCATAATAAGCGCAGATAATGTAATTGAAATAAATGGTACCAAGTGTTAAACAAAAGTTTTAAAATTATATAAAATGCCAAACCTCTATTCCTACAAATGTGTAACAACAGTAAGAATTTACCAAAGGTTTGATTTTTTGTAGTATAGAAAATAGCCTACATACCCGTACTTACAAAGCAAAATATGAAGTGTGTAGGGTAGCTCTTTGTACCTCAAACGATAGTTATAAACTTTGCCATTATTTCTCTGACCATCTATTTCTAACGTTTTCAGTTTGAGGCATTTATTTTGTATGTTCGAATGATACATTCTTTTTTCTTACTACATACCTCTAGCACGTCATGGATGCAATCTGTAGAATATTCTATATCGATATCTTCTACAGCCAGTTGAATTTTAAGACCAGACGTCACACTGATTATCCACTCACAAACTAATAGATCAGGGTAGTTGTTAGGAAAACCAGGAGATGTTATACTTCCTTCCAAATCAGATATTTCTCCTCCACATGATCTGTATACTAGCAAAACAGAAAGATAACAGACTGCAAATATGTTTTTATAATATAGTTTCAATCATGAGTAATGCTGTGTTCATTTTATATAATTTTGCGCTATAACGTGCCTATAGAATGCATTGATATAATATAATAATATATAGTTCTTTCATTGGCATATAAAGTCCGGTAAAATCTGTAAATATAATGAAGGTTCATTTGAGAATTTGCCAAATGATAATATAATGCATTGTCCTTTTTGCTGTCCAGTACAATATAATCTTCCTTTCGATCACGATGTATGCACTATTGGGGAGCAATGGTAAAATACTAATTGTTGTCATCTATACATTCTGAGTAATATATCATAATGAAAGCTAAACATATTGAAGGATATATTATATCCTATTATTATCTATCTGGATACATAGACATACAGACAGACAGACAGACAGACAGACAGATAGATAGATAGATAGATAGATCGATAGATAGATAGATAGATAGATAGATAGATAGATAGATAGATAGATAGATAGATAGATAGATAGATAGATAGATAGATAGGAAAATAGATAGGCAGATAGGTAGGTGGGTAGGTAGATAGACATGTAGACAGAGTTTAAGAATAATGCAGTATGTACCAATGTTGCGGGGCATTGTTTATTTTGTCATGGGTTAGACATGAAATATTCATGTGTCTCTGGTACGCTACCTTTGTTAAAACCTTTCAAGTTACTGTTTCTACATTAGCAGTGAAATATTCATGTGTCTCTGGTACGCTACCTTTGTTAAAACCTTTCAAGTTGCTGTTTCTACATTAGCAGTGAAAGAAATTTATTAGGTCAACATCAACATGAAATGTTATGTCTTTGTAAACAGATGCATTGTGTATAGTAAGCAGAATCATTTATAGTGATGTAGTAAAAAATCAGATTTATAATTGTTATATACATTTTTTTACAGCAGTAATTAAATTATTTCATTCATATATGTATGAGTTATAAATATATACATATATTTGTGTGATACTATGTAACTACTTAAGAGCATTCTCATAGTAAACCTTTAGATCATCTAGAGAGCGTCATATGAATAGTTATTGTGTGTGCATGACGTGTACTTACTGATAGCAATATTTAATTCAGCTAAATTAAATTATGAAGAACTCATACTAATCATTTTGGAGATTTTGAAACTTTTTTTAACTTTGATAAACTTATGTAATTACATTTATTTTGTGTAATGTATTTGCAATTCATGTTACATGACACAATCTGAATTAGTAAAGAACGCTGCACCTGCTAATAGTATATGTTTGTGTATACACTTTTAAATTGCAAAGAGTGAGTGTAGCATATAATGACGTAATGTTAATCAGCCAAAGCTAAGATAATTACAATAACTATTTAACAGAGTAAGCTGATAAGCTTATTTCGTGGAAGGAATAAATAACTTAAACTAGGTCAGACTACGTAGACGTAAGCAACGCTTTTTGTGCAGGAATAGCGGCGGCACCTTTTGTGGCTTTGTGACTTTGGGATATTGGGTTTCGTTTCGTTTGTTTTTATACCATTAGGTTCCTTGTTCTAAATCACCTGGTTTGTAATTTACTATGACCCCACTTGTTTCGCTGCTCAACGCAATTCGTGAGACAATTTTAATTGTGGCACTGACCTGCTAAAAATGGTTTGCAGTGATCTGAAGATTGTTGTTGATGTCATTTTACATTACTGCAGGCTGAGCAACAAAAGAAGACAACTCTACAAATTCATGTCACGTACTTATTCTTTTGTATTTACTTCGTGATGTTCAATTTGTTATGGATTTATCTGTGCTGACAGTTGTTACACTTACAGGAATCCTGTCTATTAGAAAATGAATTAACTTTGAAAAGAGCATTGAAAGATAGATTTATGTAACCTGTCACAAACTGATCTTTTTGCTCCAAGCAAATGTGCTAGTTACAAACATAATCGATTCCTTGATTTGCATATGTATGTATACGTGCATACTTTATATCTTTATTCAAATATTTATGTTGTGCAATGTGTTTGATAAAATTATATTGTTAAAATAAATTTATATTTTACTCTTGTTCATCAACTACTTCATATTTCTATATTTAGGAAGTGACTTTTCCTTCATCAGGGTTGGGAGTGTGATGTAATGATTACGACCGTGAGACACAAAGAGAAGATTTGGATTTTATATATAATAATTTATAATACAAAACATAGCATTGGGGAGGGGAGGAGGGAGAGGGGAGAGGTCACCCAGTAGATGACTCAGTCTGCATCAAGAATTGTAGCATATTATGTATGAGGTATAATAATATCCTCAACGTCGAGGGATACTTCTGAAACTGAGAAATTCTTCTCAATCTAAGTAAAATAAAAGACTCATAAATATATTTTAATGGAATGTGTAAGACAAAGAACCGCTATTTATTGCTTATGATTATTATTTTATAATTAATCAGCAATACTTAATTACAAGTTATTTGAATTTTAATTTATGCTATGAATAATTCTCCAGATGACACCACTCATCTTTCTCACTTGGCGGATATGTGGGTGCAGTAAACATGTTTGTTTCCTTCCACAACAATAAAGACAAACATTTACCGTCACACAAAATTTCCATAGATGGGAAACATTTACCGTCACACAATATTTCCATAAATGGGAAACATTTACCGTCACACAATATTTCCATAGGTGGGAAACATTTACCGTCACACAATATTTCCATAAATGGGAAACATTTACCGTCACACAATATTTCCATAGATGGGAAACATTTACAGTCATACAATATTTCCATAGGTGGGAAACATTTAACGTCACACAATATTTCCATAGGTGGGAAACATTTACCGTCACACAATATTTCCATAGGTGGGAAACATTTACCGTCACACAATATTTCCATAAATGGGAAACATTTAGCGTCACACAATATTTCCATAGATGGGAAACATTTACAGTCATACAATATTTTCATAGATGGGAAACATTTACCGTCACACAATATTTCCATAGGTGGAAAATGCCTTACGGAGAAGATGTATCCGTCTTTTGATGTATATTTAGTGAGCCCCCATCGACCCACTTTATCTCCAACATATGAATATCTATATGTGTAATATGTTCAATAAATATATTAGAAATCAAACATACAAAATGTGAATGCAATTAAATAGTGTTGACATATACATCACTCTACAACAATGTTTGATTAACGCTAGACAATCATTCAGTGTATCCTGGCATTTATACCAGCAGTCATGTATATACTGTGAAAGAGTAAATTTGTAAGGTCCTATGTTTTAATATAACACATTAGAACGTTTATGTATGAACTTTCACGAAGTATTTATGAACAGTGTTGAAGACGGGTTACGTGTTCAAAGTAAGGTCTGCATGCTACTATGTCTTAGAATTTCTTTTTTCTTAGTTTGAATAGTACACGAGCAGATGAATGATTTGGAGAAAAGGTAAATTAAACCTATTTGCTTTATTAGGTCGTTGTTTAACACTAAAATACTGATGAGGTATTCAGCAAAAGGAAATACATTTTTTCAACGTAATTATTATCTGAATAAAAGGTTACACATTTTTTTTTTGCGTGTTGGTATATTTATATGTAAATTTCCAAGTGTAGCGTCATGGTTTAAGTCAAACTCTCATTTCTTACATAGTCTTATAACCTTATTTCTTCTTTCCTTGATCTAAACAAATACACAAAGAATTCATTGCATGGTATATACAACATCCTTTTACTTCACATACCCAATATATGTGTAAATAATAATTAGCTGTAACCATAATATTCAATATCTAAATGAAATACTAATGAATTTATATATTATATTCTACTAAATGATTCAAGACAAAACATTTGAAATAACAGGTTTCAATAAATGCACATTTAAAAATGAGGATCTCACGAATCATTTCTTAAAACGATTCTTTCCGATACTAAGATATTTATAGAGACTGTCTATTACTCTATAATAATGTAAACCAAATAATCTTACCGCTTGATGCATTTACAGACATGTATACCGCAGAGATGTATTGTGTAGCTTCCCGGCCTTGACCTTGTTTACCGGTGAACTGAATTAGCATGGAGTTTGATAATGATGTCCAGAGCCTAGGCACGTAATCAAGATCGCAGGCTCTGTCAGTAGAGAGAATTAATATCAAAACCAAGTCGCCACAAGCAACTAGTATATATATATACATCTATATACACCTATACATATAGTCATCGAAATAATGATTCTCGCATTCCGGTATATGCATATTTTCTTATTAAATTTATGGAAATGGTGTTACGAACAGTTAATAACATTATATAATTTAAAACATTGTCAATGTTAGTTATCTTTACTCTGCTTTCATACATTATATCGTTATATCAGTTTCCCATACGTTAGTTAGTAATCATACTAACAATAGCTAGATATGGAAGGGAGTTTGTTCACTAAACCCGAGTATTATGCAAATGTCAATTCACGGAAATTATTAAGAACAAGATGGAAAGTTATTATGCAGAAAACCACACTCACTCAGATCTGATTTATTTAACTGTGTTTAACTTCAAACACCAAAGCGTGTGTGTGTGTGTGTGTGTGTGTGTGTGTGTGTGTGTGTGTGTCTGACATTGCTTGTTTTGTATCCTGAAAATGACGAGATATATGCATGCGTGTGTGTGTGTGTGTGTGTGTGTGTGTGTGCGTGCGTGCGTCTGCGTGCGTGTGTGTGCCAAACGTTACTTATTATTGTGACATACCTGTACAGAAGCGCCGAGTCGTTCACTTTAGGCCCGTCATAAATCTCGAGCCTCACGCAATCACACGAGTGAACAATTGTATTAGATTCACTACAGTTGGTGAGCAACGTTTCAAATGATACCTGAACAGCCAGGCCTTGGGGAACGAAGATATTGATTACATTCATCCCGATCTCGCCTGACTTGGTCACATTGAATCGACTTTCATTTGCGGTTAAGTTTTGGAATGTGTACCCTGCACACAGATCCTTTGCGTTCATAAAATGTATAGAAAATGATTCTTTGAATCACTTCTGTTACAGAGTTGAATGTGCGCACAAACAAGAACATTTAACTACAGTTTAATATAAGACAAAGGGTCATATATCAAAGATCTACTATTAAGTCAAAGTAACAATATTGATATGAACACATATCTTTTCTGATTTTAAAGCATCCTGATAAAACGTCGTGTTTTGGAATGTAAAGAGTAAATCAAGAAAACAATTCTAAATTTAAAATATGGAAATTGATTTTGTAAAGAAATACGTGTATAGAAATGAAAGAACTATAGGTTTAGTACACACTATCAATTTTGAGAGTAGTTGTTTGGTTATTAATTAAAAAGAAAATAACTCTTATTTAAAATATATATATATATTTGCATATTCACACATTTCAATGTTACTGTTCGGGTTTGTTTATTTTTGTCAGATTTAAATGTATGTTTATATTTATATTTGGAAGTCACTCTGCAAACACATATAAACATGCTTAAATGCTTACACAAACTTTTGGCACTTTTTAGAACGGTCTGGAAATAACGGAGAAAATATTGTTCATTGTTGCTTCTATTCGTCCATTCTTCTCAAATAAAATGTGAATAGCTAGTTATATATTTGTGTAGAAGACTATCACATTCTCGCAATGTTTGCTCTCGGATTTCACCATTCCTGCAAGTTTTATATCTGTGCTAGTGTTAATTAAAATTTTATAAATGTGTTCCATGTAACTGCAATGCACTTCTATGCCATTCCATGACTAAATTCAGTCATTTATACAGAACAGTGGTATAGCAATAACTGAATTTTTACAAGTAACGTTGAAAATTATGAAGAATAAATATATAAGCTGTATGAATGAGCGCATGCAAAAATATTTGTGTAAGTGGATGCAGGAAATTGTAGTTATGACTGTACCTAAAGTGTTTATTCTGATACGCACATTATCGGCCATTTTGTTATGACATTGCCATACTCTTTGTCTTATTTTACTAATGCTATACTGTGAACACTCAAACTTAAACGAATGTGTATGGAATGAAATAAAATTAAGTTTGATTTAGACACAAATCGTACTTTCGTAATCCAATAAAAATAATTGCATTTATAATTTTCACTGTCAATGTTATCCACACTTGAAAAACGGCTTTATCGAATTTGAATTATATTACAAAGAGTGAACACAAACGTATTTCATTTTATCGTACTTATGTTCATTGAGAAAAACAAAATTAGGATCGTACTCACATTCTTGAGAAGCAACTCCATTTATAAAAGTCAGCATTACAATCCAGTTCATCCATTTGAAATGTTCGCATTGTGTCTCAGTTAACATAACTGCAGTTCTAAAAGGGTGAGACATATCTTTAATGATATGTTTTCTTGTGGTTTTCTTAACTTCACATGAATATGCTCATGCATAGAACTGATCCCTAATAAATAAACATAGATATATAAATAGATAGATATATAGATATATAAATAGATAGATAGATAGATAGATAGATAGATAGATAGATAGATAGATAGATAGATAGATAGATAGATAGATAGATAGATAGATAGAATGATAGATAGATGAGAGATAGATAGCAATAGCAATTACATGCACAAAAATATGTGAATGTATTCATGACTGATGTTTTTTTGTAATGTGTGCATGATTGTAGGTATGTGTGTGCATGTGTGTGTGTGTGTGTGTGTGTGTGTGTGTGTGTGTGTGTGTGTGTGTGTGTGTGTGTGTGTGAAAGAGAGAGACTGTGGGTATGTGTATATGTAGAGAGATAGACTGATTGATATTTTTCTTAATATGATATCATGCCATTCACACACACAAAGGAAAACAACCAATGTAAGACCAAGTAAACATTTAGGAACAAGAATTGGTGCTAATTATACTCTTCTACTGTCTAAACTAAAATAACATTCAATAAAGCACTGTGCTGTCTGTTTTAAGTTAAATTTCAATCTATTATTCCTTTAAAGGTACATGCCATTCACACACACAAAGGAAAACAACCAATTGGTGCTAATTATACTTCTACTGTCTAAACTAAAATAACATTTAACAAAACAATGTGTTGCTGTTTTAAGTTAAATTTCAATCTATTATTCCTTCAAAGGTTCATGCAATTAATGCAAATAAAAGCAATAATGAGTTCTAAAATGTATATTATTTCTCTAATTATTTACCAATGACTAAATGAAGTACTCAACAGTTTCCTTCCACATGTTATTTTATAAAGACACTTATCATGAAGTTATATGATGGCGTCCCTTAAGGTTTGTTGTATCCAATATTGACATGTTAAGAAGGAAATATCTAGTAAAATAGCTCTTAACACTACCTTTCCTTCAAGAAAACAACCGGATAAAGAAACAAACTATTTCAAGCTATTCTTTAAAGTAAAAATAACGTATTTTACGTGAACTTAAATACCATCAGAAATCCAATACTAATAGGACACTCACCAATCTGTAAAAAAAGCACACTCCACTAAAAATGGCGCCGATTTACAGCACGCAGAGTGAAATGAATGTCAGGGATAGTGTGTATGTGCGTGACACGGTTTCAATAAATATTCTCTTCAGACTGAGGCGAGGTTTACACGTTTAGATTATTTTTTCTGGTATTCGTGTTATAGCGTCGTTCAGTGTCGTTCTTCCATGCAATAAACACATTCAAAGCATGTATTATATATTTAAGTCACCAATGTCCAAGCAATAAACACAAACATTCAAAGCATGTATTATATATTTAAGTCACCTCGCATTTTGTTGCATAAATATTTTTTCCAATGTTGTCTTCGATCCTGTACATGTAGATACATGTATACCTACAAGCTGTATCCATTTCACAAGGTGCAACAGCAAAATAAACATACCCTTTATGGCAGAATAAATTTGCCCATCTCGATTTCTAAACTTAACTGTTATATAAATTGTTAAATTTCAAAGTGACCTGACCGTGGGTACTACTTATGCTGATATTTGTAAGTGTTAAAGTTGGATAGGCTAGAAATTACTTTGTCACATTTACATCACTTCTCTACAATGTTCGATTAACGCTAGGCATAAACATCAAGGTCATAGATATAATTCATCATTGAAATGAAAGTGGAGTTGTAGAGAGATAATTATAATCAATGTACATACTATTTTCAATGGTGTCTGGTCACTAACACTTGTTCACAATCACATGGTTTGCTACAAGTCACTGCCTATCTTATTTAGATGACAGTCCAATGTACCATTTCTAGGCACATTACGCAACTGTTCCATAATCTTCAATGCACTCACAAAGCACACCATGGAGAATCATCCAGAAATTAATATGTGATATCAAATGCACATCAGGAGAATGCTCCAGAATTTTCGTGTGTCTACTCAGCACACCACGAGGAATGTTCAAGAAACTTTCATGAATTCACGAGACCACACCCAAGCCACAATTTTCTGCCATATTAGCTCTCGAACGGAATTCACAGGAATCAGCTTACATGAACACATTTACTGACACGTTCGACAACAATGTTGAGTACACAGTGGTGTACAGTAGCCACTGTAGTCTGAAGTGGGTACAAAAGAAAACTATGTTCCTCTCTGCAAAAGATAATTGAAGGCAGCCCTAAATTTCAGGCATAATTCATCTATAAACTGCTTTCTCCTCTACACCACATTCTCAACTTACAAAATCCTGCAACAATATTCATTAGCTCTATATATACACAGAGCATATGAAATATAACATCTTTCAAAATTCACAAGTATAATGTACATCATATTCAAGTTAATGAACATAGAAATAATGCTTCATTTACATAAAGCATACTCCAATTCAAATCATAGATCGATAGCAAACAGGAACGAAACATTTCTAAGTCCATTCTTTCTTTGTCAGTCAGTTGACTTACTGTAAGTTAATGATCACTTTTATGACCAGACTTGATTTACACCAAAATCAAAGTTATTAGAATATACAACTTTCTTCAACAAAATAACTTGTGGTTTATCCCCATTGGATTGAGTTGTTATGAACAAGTGTGAGACTATTAGTCAGAATATTTATCCAATTGGAACGGGTTTGGATTGCATCAGCATGTTCTAGCATATTGTCCACCTGAGCTGTTTACTCCAACTCAAAATATAATCATAAGCAGTGCCCAAGGTCGTGTCTCATTAAAATTGGCAAAAATAATTATAAGTATAAAGTTTAGAAATAGGGATATATCATTTCTCTCTCTTTCTCGCTCTCTCTCTCTCTCTCTCTCTCTCCATCCATCCATCCATCCATTACGGTATTAAGATCATTTATCAATTAAATCGAGTGGAAGTAATTGAATATATATTCATCAACATGTGATGTAGTTGTTGCATTGCTGATGTGGTGCCTGTCAGCAATGTTGGCAACTTGAGGGAAAGACTAGAAAGTGACACACACATTAATCCTTGTGAAACAAGTTCTTGTTTTCAACTTGAGGGAAAGACTAGAAAGTGACACACTCATTAATCCTTGTGAAACAAGTTCTTGTTGTCAACTTGAGGGAAAGACTAGAAAGTGACACACACATTAATCCTTGTGAAACAAGTTCTTGCTGGAAAATTGATTCGTAAGCATTATCATTATTTTAAACATCACGCATTTTTTCTGAATGATAATTTTCTTCTTTCCATTTCTCTAAAAGTCTTATTCTTCTGACTGTTGTGGAACCACCAATCAATAGTGAAATCTTTAAAAGTGAAACTTTGAAAAAGTAAAGAACATTGTAAGTGGCATTTGAATGTTATAGGACTAATACCAGTGTAGAATGTAAATTAAAAAGTAAAGAACAGTGTAAGTGACATTTGAATGTTATAGGACTAATACCAGTGCAGACTGTACATTGAAATGTTATTTATTCATTCCTAATCAGCTTTTGTTTTGTTTTTGTATTAACAAATACTGACATTCGCTCTGGGGATGTGTATGAATAATGTTTTCGTGTAAACGAGCACAGAACACATTACTTTAGTAGGTCGCCCGATGTACAATGAGAGAATGTGAAAGCCAGGACATAATGGAGCAATTTATCTTATATCTCCACTCGTGGTGATATAGCATTTAGGCGGATATTATTTTATCGTTCTTGCACGGCAAGGAAAGGACTGTACATTAATTGCATAGATATATCTAGGACACAGTTTAATCTACATAGAAGTGTTCTTTTATAGTTTTGAAATTAGTTTCGGAATAATTATTTTATCTACATAAATATTTCTCGTGTGAAATCGACTAGTATCGTACATGAAATGTTCGTAATGAATTGTATTGATATCAAACTAGCATTTGAAAGTAGTTCGAGATCACGTGCTGCTTATTGCATCCGGTAGCAATTGAAATATAGTTTATTTCGATTTCGACATTTCGATTTCTTATTTATTATTTACTATAAAATCATCTGCTAATAGGAAGGGTGTGTGTGTGACCCCATACCGATTTAGTACCACCTAAAACGGAGAGTTTCTGAATAGAGAAAGTTTGTTTCTGAAACATTTATCTTAATACAGATATACCCTTCTTAAATTTCACTTGTGTTTCAAACACAAAAATGTTGCATTATCAGACGTCCAGATTGATCTCCAAAATATTGCATATTGCACAATTGCTAAAGCTGCAGTATTTACTGCATAATCCATAATTCGTTTCCTAAACTCCTAAACTGTCGTTAAAATATTTATTCATATCCAAAGGTTGTTTTTGCAAGTCATTTAACTCAGAGCAAATGATTTCCTAACCGAAACATTATATGATGTTTCTGCCTCTGCATGTTCTTTTGTGTACGTATGTCGAGAGCGTATAAATGCATGTATATATAAATTATTTACTTGTTTCTTTAATAGGCTACTGAATGTTACATGGTCGGAACCAGTTTTGGTTTTTCAAGAATCCATAAGTAACTGACAAGTTGTGAAACATTTCAACAATATATTGGAAGAGTGATAATGCAGTGTTTCTTTACCACACCATATCCATTTTACTTTTTATGAATCATGTACTTTTGTAATGTTGCACTTGCAGTTGTTTCAGTGACCACATTACTATGAACGACAGAGTATGTGTTGCCTTACACGGTAGCATACTAGATCAAAATTTACCTGTGCGTCTAATTAAAAGCCATGTAAGATTAACATCTGTGTGCGCGTCTAGCCTATTAGGAAATCAAGCGAGTATTATCTGGCAGTAAATTAATATTATCGCGTGGTAAGAGCATAATGAACAAAAATGATTAACATCTGTGTGCGCAGTTTAACGGGAACCGCACACTTTGATACCAAACTTGGTTAAAGGACGTGGTGATACTGTTAACTGGAAAAGAAAACCTCCCTCCCCAGCCCTGACCCACAGACGAGTCATTTTCTCTAGAAAATACACAATATGCCCTCGAGGGACATAGGACCATGAGGGACACGCTGCTTCAACCCATGACACTAACATAAACACAGGAATACTGACTAACAAACTAAAGATAAATTCATGGAGCATATATATGGTCTATTAATTAATTGTTAACTCCACTTTTCCGAGGGGAATTATGGATCTACGGGCATGTTGGGAATATTAATGGAATCATGGAGTCTGTGAATGATTTTGTTGTGTTTTAGTTTGATGTGTAGTGGTATGTTGTATTTTTGTGTAGTGTATGCAAAACAACGTCCGTGAATGTTTGCAGAACTGTATTTCATGCTGCTTTGGTGGTATGGGTAGTGTGTATGTTGTGGGTGGCAAATCATGTCTTTGCTATTTTTTTTTTCAGTGTTGTTCAGTGCTTGCGAGTCTACTATACGTTATTGCAAAATAAAATGTTAAACTGTTGACTTTACAGCATTATAGGTATATATATATAAACAAAAGCATTAGAACATACAACTGCTACTAATTACAGTCTCCTCTCCGTGAGTCTTCTATCAAAACATTTTTAAACCGATTAAACGCAGATAGACCACACAGGCACGATCATCAGAAGAACATTACAAATACTACAAGACAAAACAATATTCATATGACTGAGCCGCATACAAATAAGAAACGACACAGCGGAGAGTGAACCACAATAAGGCACTATACAAAAAGCCTAATTATTATACAACTAACTTCAGGGCAAAAATAAACAAATGCAAGAAAAAAACACACAAAATCGCCGCCTGCAACAACTGCAACGCAACACACCATTTAACATACATGTTTGTATTCATACTCTACTGGTATACAAGATAAACTATAAACTCTTAATCCAAAGTACAGAGAGAGAGAGAACTGAGAGAGAGAGAGAGAGAGAGAGAGAGAGAGAGAGAGAGAGAGAGAGAGAGAGAGAGAGAGAGAGAGAGAGAGAGAGAGAGCTGTTTGAATCTTGAGGTGTCGAGTTTGATATTGTGATGAATGCCCTTAATGCGAGTTTTTCTTTAAACCATAAGCGTACATCTTTATGTGGCGGTGAGTTGGGGTAATATTTGTGCAAGTGGTCTAGCGTGATGCCCTTAATGCGAAGCTTTCTTTAAACCATAAGCGTATATTTGTACATTTTTAGGTGGTGGCGAGTTGGAGTAATATTTGTGCAAGTGGTCTAACGTGATCAGATATATTTACACTAAAATGTTGTCCTCTTGGGTTGACAGACGTGCAGTATATTAGAGGCAACGCAGCCTGAGCGGTAAATTCGGGGATGGTGTCTTTAAGTCATGTCTGTTACTGTCATCAGTTTTGTATCATCCACTTTGTGAAGTGTTTCTATGATACGTAGCTGTTTGATCATTTGTATTGTTTGTGAGGTTTTCATCATGTGATTTGTATTGACATAATGCTGAATTATATTTTAGTATAAGATTGTGAAACATTTGACTTATTCAAACATGATTTCGTGGAAGTATTGACGTCAAGTAATCTAGTTCATTCTATTTGTGATATATATGTTGATTAAATAAATGCATTGTTAAATTTATTGACCTTCTTACGCACATTGATCACCTTATGCTGGAGACGAAAGTGGATGGATGGGAGCTCGCTATATATAGAATAAAGATGTTGTCTTACCCTTTATTAAAAATATTTCTACCTACGGAATCATTGTGTAGCGGTAAATGCTGTAGAAGTGAGAAAGCGTTTACAGCGCCTGCATATCCGCCAGTTGAGAGAGACAACTGGTGTCTGCTGGAGAATCATGAATGAAATAAATAAATTCCCTTTACCTCCTATTAGTTGGATGATTAATTAAATACTAAATATATCCATTAACTAAGTGGCGTTGGCGTCACACTTAGTTACCGTTGAAGGTAATTTGCATGTAACTTTATCCCTCAAGTAATGCAAAACTATTAAATGAATGTAACTGAGTGAGCTGGCGCAATCAGGAAGTCTTGGGACTCTCTCTACGTCATAATCGCCTGCTAAGGTTGAGAGTTTTCCACTTTAGTTCGTCGTTGTAAAGATATGACGATTGTAGCGGAGATTATCGACTTGTCGATTCGAGTCAGATTACAGGCGTAATGGGGTTGGTCTGGAATTATGTTTTCTGTTTCTTTTCATCTAGTTTAGAGCATGTTCACACTTTGCGTTTTGACTGAAATCATATCAAACATACAGCAATATGTGAGCCTGATGATTCAGCGATAGTTGGTCAATTTTAGGTGAACTTTTCTTTAGACTTTTGAATAGAATATACCTACTTAAAAACGTTTAGATTGTTTTAGAGTTGACAACAACAACAGATTAAGGCGGAGTTTATCGACTTAATTGTAATTATTTGGGACGGGAATCGTCTTTAATTTGTTTGTGGAAATTAGGAGTCACGTACTTACAACACGATAGTATTTGGTTTTGATACGTCACGTACTTACAACACGATAGTATTTGGTTTTGATACGTCACATACAACACGATAGTATTTGGTTTTGATACGTCACGTACTTACAACGCGAAAGTATTTGGTTTTGATACGTCACTCTGAGAAAGACTGAATTTCTTTCTTTTTACTACAACCACTCTTTATGGAATGCTTTGGCTCTTGAGTATTGGGCTATCAAGACTCGTTTCCACACCTTGAGTATTGGGCTATCAAGACTCATTTCCACACCTTGAGTATTGGGCTATCAAGACTCGTTTCTATACCTTAAATGGCTCTTGAGTATTGGGCTATCAAGACTCGTTTCCATACCTTAAATGTGTTCGCATAAATTCATTTATTGTAACGATTCAGCGTATTCAAAGATTTTATAATGAAATCTAATTCATGTGATATCAAAGCTGGCCTTCATTTAAGTTGATCTAATGATGACTAACTCTTTGGTATTGCAGCATTGACACTCACGCAACCATCCAGAACATTCGCCCCCTTGACTCGATAAACTGTAAATTTAATCAACAGCATGGAGTAGTGAGTCTTCAACGTAATTGACTGCCATGTGGACTTTTATCTCCGCAAAGGCTGACTGTGGACTAAGACTGTGGACTGAGACTGCGGACTGAGACTGCAGACTGAATAGCAAAAGAGTTGATGTGAAAGACTCGAAATAAGGAACATATAGACCCCATGAGTGTTCCCAGAACACATAGCCGAAAGTACGGAGATATTAACCGTTGCACATAAGCCGCGTGGTGGTTAAGAGAACAATAACCGCTCTGCTAGCAAAGCGTCTGGCTGGCTGTGTGAACTATGTGCTCTGATTCTCCTATTGTGACGTTGGATATAAATGGCATTTTGACACTGTAGCCACCATGCAGTTAATGCGAGCACGCAAAAAAGTGTGAGAAAATTGTACAGATATTTAATTTAAAGCCGGATACGTTTAGTGCTTATAAAATCCATGGTCTTTTATAGAATCGATATCTTAATGATTTATTATTTGCTTTGTCAGTGATTTATTTAATAGTGTGCTGCAATGGCCGAAAGTAATAACGATCAAGTGTTTTTTGTGTTTAAGTACTATCTCCTCAAATGGAAGTGAATTTAATATAAAGTAGAGTTTAAAAATATAATTTAATATAATTTAATATATATATAATCTGTGTGTGTTTTGGGTTTTTGTGGGTGTGTGAATGCGTGTACCTGCGTGTACGTGTGCGCGCGCGCGCGCGCGCGCGTGTGTGTGTGTGTGTGTGTGTGTGTGTGTTCATCTATATTCTACACGCTCTACTGAAGTGACCTTGTACACAGTTCATGTGTAACATAATTTAAGCACTAACATTTTTTCTCAGGTGTCAGTTGTGACTATGATATGATAAGGTGAACAATTGCGATGTTTGTGTATCTTTCCTGTCAGTCCCTTTATGTCTGTATATTTCAAACATAAAAAATACCTTGCTGCGTTGTTGTTTTATTTTACTTTGTTGTTCACCTGTCAATGGTTGCAGTCTTATCAAAACTCGGGAGTCAGAAGAAGATTAACATTGACTTTCAGATCGTTAGCTATATGTCTAGGAAATCATTTTGTGTGTGTCGTGTTTGCAGTGCGTGGTGAAATCATTTATGTCTCGTTTTTGCAGTGCGTGGTGAAATCATTTGTGTCTCGTGTTTGCAGTGTGTGGTGAAATCATTTGTGTGTCTCGTGTTTGCAGTGTGTGGTGAAATCATTTGTGTCTCGTGTTTGCAGTGCGTGGTGAAATCATTTGTGTGTCTCGTGTTTGCAGTGTGTGGTGAAATCATTTGTGTGTCTTGTGTTTGCAGTGCGTGGTGAAATCATTTGTGTGTCTCGTGTTTGCAGTGTGTGGTGAAATCATTGGTGTGTCTTGTGTTTGCAGTGCGTGGTGAAAGCATTGGTGTGTCTTGTGTTTGCAGTGCATGGTGAAATCATTGGTGTCATGTGTTTGCAGTGATTGGTGAAATCATTGGTGTGTCTCGTGTTTGCAGTGCATGGTGAAATCAATTGTGCACTAATATCGGTGTTCAGAGTACTCTGTCCTTGGCTATAATTATCTTCCTATATTCAACAATAGTATTAAAGTCTGATCGCCACTTTCACTGGTTAAAATGTTAAATAACTCCTCCAACCTTAGTTAAACTGGTAACTGAGTTAGCGTTCTTGTGTGTGTGTGTATGTTGGTGTATATATGTGTATACGTGCGTGCGTGTGTATGTATGTGTGTATATATGTAGTGTGTGTGTGTGTGTGTGTGTGTGTGTGTGTGTGTGTGTGTGTGTGTGTGTGTGTGTGTGTGTGTGTAGTGGGCAAGTAGGAAAGAAAGGTTCATCTTAAAATCATTTCTGATGCTTCACAGCTTTGTCCTTTCAGCTACATACACTTATCTTAAATTCTTAATTTCGTTATACGTGCGAGCACACAAACACACACACACACACACACACACACACACACACACACACACACACACACATACATACATACACACATACATAACACACACATACAAACACACACACATATATATATATACACACATACATACACATTCATACAGTTACCGAAAGTGTACATATTCATTTGTCTGATGTGGTTACCCTTTGTCTGACTAGTTTATTTCATTTCTAGTCAGAGACACAAAATATAATCTAATTAAAATAATAATAATATAATAATAATCCCTACATTCTCAGTTCGTTAAATTGATAGTTTTGGTTTTCGAAATCCCCGGAAATGTGAAATATATGAAATGATCACGTTTACTGCATTAATAAATAAACATAATTGTGGAGGAAGTATATAGCAAAAGTTATAAGGATATTTTATCATTCTCCACCGAAAATTTTTTCCCACAGAACTGATTAATTGATTTAGGTTAAACTAATTGTGTACACGTTGTCACATTAAAGTATTTGTACTCGCAATGTAAAGTGAAATTATATTAAAGAACATTCTATCTTAAATTCAGATGTCATAAGCAAACCACAATAATCCAATACTGATATCAACTCAATTTTCGGACTGACACCTCCTAGTTTTATTATATATAAAATATACACATATTTAAAATGTTTGTTTCCTTCACTCAATGATTGTCTTATCCGCTGTGAGACTGTCACTTGCTTCACCAGTACATGGCTATAAAACGTAGTTAGATCAATACACATAAGAACAGAAATCTGAAATATCTAGAAACCAGGTTTTAAGAATGGGATATCCAATTCTATGTTACTATTCCTCGTTACACAAGTATAATAAAAAGGCATTTGAATTTTGAAATGAAAAAATTGAAAATGATTGATAAGCATACATTTGAAATAGAGTCACATCTTGTACTAAAGGGAATGTAACTGTCTATAGCTAGAGTATAATTCTTCTTTCACATCACTACCGGTTCTGTCCATTCCATGTCACATGCTTTCCAGTTTTTAAAGCAGAAGTGAAGCATGAAAATAGGCACATCGTGGTTTACTTTCATATTTACTTTTTATTGACAGTAATTTAATGAGTGCCATTTACGCTACTACCTTGAAGATTGCTTCCAAAACTCGGAGATCAGTAGATCTGAAAGCATTAAAATACATATGCATAAATAGATTTCAAAAGTGAAAAAGGAATTATATACATACACTAAGTAAATTAGCTGTATTTAATTATTTTGTGCCAAAATAAGAAATAGATGATATTTACACTAATGACGAAAGAAGAAAAAAAACAATGTTAGTTAAAAAAGGAATCGATAAGCTATTATTAAAAATATTTCAAGTATAATTATGATAAAACCCTCTCTCGCTGTGAGTGTGTGTGTGTGTGTGTGTGTGTGTGTGTGTGTGCGTGCGTGCGTGCTTGCGTGTGTGCCTGCGTCTGTTTGTGAGCGTGCATATGCGTATGACACTGAATATGTATATGTGTGTCGTATGCTGCTTGGGGTGATTCGTAATAATGCTGATTAGCTCAGATCTATTTTAGCTGGCGCACTAATCCATCTACGAATGCCGATACAAACAACAGACTTCTTATGGGGCGACGATCTGACTATTTACTTGACTCGTCAGCCCCCAGCAGAATAACTGCAGATTTTTATATTTAATAACAATATATAACAATGACGCTAACTTACAAGGCACTACACTACAATGGTGACGCGAATTTACAGTACATCAACAGTTACATTTAACATTAAATAAGACGCGTAAGACGTATGAACAATTAACAATAAAACTTTAATTAAAGAAAAAGAAATAATTAGGTTTAAGATTTATCGAAGTTTTTCTCAAGTCTCTTCATAGATCGATTGTCTACAGTATCTCGAGTAAACTGTTCAAGTTTCTTTAATCTCGGAACAACCAAGGAAGACAAGGGCCACAATTCCTCTTTCGTTTTAACTTAACTGTAGCGGTTCATGCCCAGATTGCGCTCGTCAATGTTCTCGCCACAAGTTTCTAACGAAAGTCCCTTTGTACTTGCACCAAGTCTCCTTCTTCCACAGAGTCCCTGAAATTCATAATTAAGAGGCCCTAAGTCTTTTCCTCGAGACTAAATAGGTTATCCTAATTAAGCATATCGATCTCTGACTACCTTTTCAATCAATACAAAAATATCTATACAATAAAAATCTATAATTAAAAATTTCCTTTCATTCACCAATAATTTATTTACCTTCAACAAGGGTTTTCTCTTAGCTTTCTCCCAAGCTATAGGGGACAACGGCCAATCTCCTAGGTTCCTCTAGTAGGCACATGTGTAACGGTCAATGGCACAGAAAGGTATATATGCCATCACAACACCCACGCATCTTTCTAAAATTAAATAACGTGACACTGCTACGCTGCTTTGTTTTTCCGCCCGGTACCCAAATGTTTTGTTTTACGCCCACGCAAAGGCCCAACAACCCCCATCCCTCTCTATTCTTTCCGTTACGCCCAAGCAAAAGCTCAACAACCCCCATCCCTCTCTTCCCGGAAGTTCGCACTTCCGACTAACGACACGTTCACACTGAGTACTTTATTTAATTATTTTACTTCAATTTAAATTGTTCACACAAATGAAAGCTCGTTTCATGACAATGTGTGTATTTATATATGCGAGTGTGTGTCTATCAAGCAATGAGAAAGGAAGGTGTATGCGCAACATTTTATCTTTTAAAGTACAACTGTTAGATTACCTGACAAGTCTGGTCAGGATAACTTTATGTAAAATTTAACCCACTGAATCCAAAGTAGGTTAGATTCATTAAAAGACGTATATCTGTGACAACAGAAAACAAACATGTTTATTAGTTTAATAAAACAATTGTAGGCAAAATATTGCGAATAAAATGATGTTAATCATATATAACAGTTAGGTATGCTGCATATAAGCAATTATTCGGAGAAGACGAAGTGTACTTATCTGAAAATAATATGCTGTTAACAGTGCATTCAGTAACTGTGTTATTATAAGGTAAGTAAGGTAAGTTATTATGAGAATAAGTATTCGTTACAATTAAAGCCCTTCCATTTTACAGCCATACAAAGGAGTAACATTAACATCGTAACGTGTTATCCAATTTCACTCTTAATGTTTGTGTATACCTGCCTTCCCATCTTACACTAGGTCGACCTAGACCCAGTTAATCTTCAAAACACTGGCTGTAATTAATTACACCACTTAATAATTGTTGTCATTTAATCATATATGTTTCTTGATATTATTATAAGTCACAGTTCCGTGATTCAATTTAAGTCTCTGTAAATATTTAGTTTTAACAAAATGGTGAAAGAAATAACGTTTTTTAAATATCTGCCATTTTCTCGGCATTCTACTCAACAAAATGCTCTCAGGCTCATTTAATTAGAGCAACCTTTTTGTTCAGTGTCCACTGTACCTGTATATGTTATTCTTGACACTTTCCAGACTGTGAGTAGATAGAATTGGGGCAAGGCGATTTTTGCATCGACCAGGTCAGACATGTAGTGCAGGCTGTGGGTTTTGCTTCTGTCGAGTGACCTTCGAATGCAGGGGCCTGATCAATGCAATCACTCATTGAGGCGCAAGGCGGGGCAGATACAGGCGTGTCTATAGTGCCAGAAGTGATAATGAGGTAGACATAGTAAATAGAGTGCAACTAATGAAGACAAATTAGAGGAGACAGTAAAAATAGTCAATTCTAGGTAGAGAGAGTAGATAGAATGCCAGAGACGAATCGAGGTGGATAGAGCAAATTGAATGCCAGTAGTAAATGCGATGTGTTTAAATTAAAATCCTGAAGTAAAGACAAGGTAAACAGAGTAGATAGAGTGCCAGTAGTAAATATGATGTGAACAGAGTAGATAAAGTGCCAGTAGTAAATATGATGTGAACAGAGTAGATAGAGTGCCAGTAGTAAATATGATGTGAACAGAGTAGATAGAGTGCCAGTAGTAAATATGATGTGAACAGAGTAGATAAAGTGCCAGTAGTAAATATGATGTGAACAGAGTAGATAGCATACCAATAATGACAAGGCATACAGCCATACACAGTAGATAGATTGACGATAGTCAATACTCGCTAGAGAGAGTAATTAGAGTGCCGATGAACATACCAGAAACTCCCCTGTAAATCATTAGTTGAATGCAAGATGTCCACTGAGGAAACATAGTTTGGCTCTCGGGGTTAATAAAGAATAATCCATATTCCAATTATCAACTTAACCCGAAGTAAATCTCTGTATATATTACTTCTGGCGGTGTGTAGTTTTACTTGCCTAAACTAATATTATACTCAAGCCTATCGCTCTATTAAAAAAAATGGAGTGACTTTTTTTTTTAAAGTAAGAAAATTTTACTGATATTTTCAACACTCAATAATGTTTAAAACAAGCATCTAATTACACCAATTTTAAAATACACGAATACAAATATATGTTCATTAATTTTCACTGTTATATGGCATCAAATTTGACAATTTTTAGAAAATAGTTTTTCATGCAATTTAGTGTGTGTGTGTGTGTGGGTGTTTTGTTTTTTATTTCGAGAAAGAGAAAGAAAAAAAATGATCGCAGGCTTTTCTGAATATTGCGTTTTGTACTAAGGGAGATAATGCTGCCAGCTACAGGATATTGACGAATGTCTTCTTCCTTCCCTTTAGCTCCACAGTCTGCAGAGCATGCTTGTATAGTAGTTTGTTCTATTGAAAATAATGAAGAATAAATAAATAAATAAATAAATATTAACTTATGGTTTTAGTCCAAATCAAATCTCAATAATGATTTATGATTAGAAATTTATTCTTTGTTTGCATATTTGATTCTTTGCTGGTCCTGTTAATACACACACAAATACAAACGCACGCACACACATGCACGCACACACATGCACACACACACACACACACACACACACACACACACACACATGCCACACACACACACACACACACACACACACACACACACACTGAACACCACTAACTAGATAGTTCTAATTGCAATAAATAGATGTTCCAAACGGGTTGTCTCTCATTATGTAAGACCGATTGAACTCTTGTCAGGGGTCAACTTTTGCAATGTGCCCAGTGCATTTTGCCAAGGAAACTCTCTAGACCTCAAGCAAATCTTTAGAGTAAGGTTGCAATTTGCAATATAATACACTGAAACATTAACATACAATCCATCACTGCATTTATCTTTTTAAATTTACAAATCCTTTAGAGAGAAAAATATTACCATGAAATACTATTATCTAGTTAGACAGTTGGCTACAAAGGACTACTGTGATACACTTGATAAACGTTTAATGGAACTTGGAAAGTATGTATTTTCTTATGTTTGCAAGTGTGTTTTCTATTATCATCTGGTTAACATTATTTACAAATAGCATAATTATGTTGCATTAGTGAGCTAGACAGACAGACAGATAGATAGACAAATAGATAGATAGATAGATAGATAGATAGATAGATAGATAGATAGATAGATAGATAGATAGATAGATAGACAGATAGATAGATAGAATGGGTTGTGGATGGATGGTTGTGTGGATGCTACTATTGCTGATTCCGCTACCATTCGATGCTACTACTACTAAATATTAAAACTAATAATGATTCTACTTTAGCAAGTACCACTTCTATTACAACTATTAAAACTAATAGTAATATTATAATTGTTAAAAGATATATAATAATTAGAATAAAAAATAGTAATAGTAGTAGTAATAGTAGTAGTAGTAGAAGTAGTAATGTTAGTATTAGAAATAGCAACAGCAGTAGTAGTAGTCCTTCTTCGTCTTCTTAGTAATAGTAATCATAGTAGTAGTAGTACTCAACAATAAAATAACTTCTTTTACTAATACTGCTAAGAAGAAGACGGTGACGAAAACGAAGAAGATGAGAAGGATGATGAAGAAGAAGAACAAGAGTTATAACTATGATTAAACCATTGCACACATTCTAATAGTTCATGATATACATTTTGTTATAAAAATTTAATCTAGTATATCTTACATTGTTTTCAAGATCATTGTTCTTTTTTCTCCTTTGATGTCTTTCATGCCAACATCAATATAATTCGTGTCCGACGTTGAGGACTATAGTTCTGAAACACTGTGTAGCTAAAAATAACATTAGCACTATTCTCTGTTTTACGACAAAACTTTTAACAAACATAATAAGGAAAATAACATTTAGTGCAATATGTGAATGGTAACATATTTATTGCACCTTTTACACATGTATAAATGTAGACGCACATAAATACATTCCTGGATAATTCATACATATAGATATTCACATATAATAAATGTCAAGAACAAAACATACTGTCTGCAACAAATTATAAATAAAATAAAACAAAGATCTGTCAATATATTTATGCCAATGCCGTGTTAAAAAAGAATAATTCATTGAAGAGTAATATGTGTCAAAGGAAAAAACATGCAATATTCAACATTTTATTTGAAATTACTTTTTAAGTTCGAAATTCAAATATTAAAAATAATGTTGACTCTTTAATATGTTTTACCAAACACATTGATTACTTTTTAAGTTCGAAACTCGAATATGAAAAATAATGTTGACTCTTTAATATGTTTTAACAAGCACACGGATTAATAAAGCTGCAAAAAAATGCATGCATCAATTATACATTTGCCATTAAAACTAAGCAATATTAAATATTAAAACAAACATTCACAATTGTGATGGTAATGGTCATGATGAAGAAAACGGTAAATACAATTATATCGCACACACAGAAACACACACACACACACACACACACACACACACACACACACACACACAAAGCTACTAATAAGATACTAAGATATTAATATTACTCATTTGTTTATGAATAAACATTAAAATATATTGATTCAAGCATTATACAACGATTGCTATAAAAGTAAAAGTGATGCATACATATTAGCCAAATCATCCAAGTTACAAGGAGAGGCAGACTGGAAATTTTTCAGTTAAAATTTAGTGTACGGCAGAGGGAAGCTAATTAAAATAATTTTATTTAACTTGTAAATATGGCCTTGACACGGTAGTGAGGAAACCATGGTAATATAAATTCGGAAGACAGAAGCTGTGAGATCCTAAAGAGATTAGCAGTTATATAATATCTGTCAGTGAGTAAATAGAAAGATGGACTTCCAGTTCCACAAGATGAAACCGAACAATTCATAATCATTTTAGGCATATAACCATTGATCTCATTGGATAATCTGTGCCCTCGTCTGGATGTGACCACAGATGGATTCTCACTGTTTTAGATTGTGGCTATGCAATATCCTGAAGAAGATTCACTTAGCTCCATTAGTTCATGTTGGTGGCATATGGGCTGTTCACCATTTGCTTGTGTTTTAGGATTCTGAATTAAATCTTGTCTGTTAGGGGGAGGGGAATTCATGAGCATGATAATGAAAGAGATGAATCAATTATTGAGATTAAAGTAGTGTTAAACTACTCCCTAGCACCCTATGTGTAATGATTTAGTCAATAATCAGAAAACTACTCTTACCACGTCATTAAGAAAACTGTGCGTGGAAAGACCACATGATTTGGATATGTATTTGCCAGCACTTTTGTTTGCATTGCATGAAGCATCACATGATGTCACTCATTTATTCGCCCTTCAAACTCTTAGGACCATTAGGGGGCCCATGCCAATATTACGAGAGTATTGGACAGAGAGTGGGCTAGCAGAATCAGCACAAAGCACTTATCAACATGTGTACGAACTTGTGAACCATATTGATAATTCGTGTTGGATAGTAGCAGAGAACTTACACAAAAGCAAAACTAGACAAGCATGTCTGTACAAGTGTAGAATGAAAGCAAATTATATTGAAGTATATACACAAGTGTTGTTGTTAGATATATCATGACAATGACACTATGATGTTTTTTAGAAACAGAGTGGGTGCAATTTCAGAATTCAGATCAGATAAAAAAGAAAATACTTAATACAAATCTGATGAAAGCATTTAAAGAACACCCAGATAACATGATTGCTAGTGTTGTAATAGAAGATTATGCTACCTCTCTAAAATATGCTAAATCAGTACCATACTCATGTTTGACATATGTTGAAACTGTTGATGATGTTATTTTAAATTCAGAGCATTCAGATCATGAAACCCAACAGTTATGGAGCATGATAAAAGATAAACCGTGAAAAACGAGTGTGGGAATTCAATGTCTCGCTTCAGGATTATAATCTGATCCTCATGAAAATGTATGTTTTTACCTTATGCTAAACAGGATGCTGTAAAACAGGAAAATGACTTTATGTGAGCCTTAGGTATGATTGAGAAGGCCGAGTCCCCAAGTAGCTCTCATATTGTACTAATTAAAAAGAATGATGTAACACTCAGATATTGTGAATAAATTGATTGTATTTTTCAACTGAACCGATGCGTGAACTAGAGCACCATTTTGCTTAGCTCAGTGGTGCAAAATATTTTTTTCTAAATTAAATTACTGTGAAAATCATTAAAGGCACTAATACTATAAGGGTACACTACTTGTCCAGAACAATAGATATGGATGTGTAATAGTCCAGTATAAAAAAAATATCTGTAATTGATGCAAAATGTTCTATAAATATTTTGAAACTTCTCTAGGGTTCTAGGGTAGAGAGGAAAGAATAGCCTTACTCATATTTCATTTATAGGATGCTAACATGATTAGGTTTGTTGTAATTTCCTGTCAGAAAGGAGAAAAGAAATAATGATGACGAACTTTGCATATGATTTGCGTTTGTATTTCTTAAGTGTAGAAAAAAATGGGTCTTGTCTCTAACTTATAACAATGAAAATTAAAGTGGTTTTCGTCATAAATTATGCTTATATCTCCGTAAGTGTAGAAACATAACGGGTCATGTTTCAACTTATAATGAGATACAACAGTATCATATTTGATATATATTTTAATGCTCAGTGATTATTGAAGCACATACAAATCTTTGTTTCTAAACATGCTGAGTTAACTCTGTGTATGTCCTAAAACCGACATAGGCTCTTGATCTTGTGAATAGTTATTCATTTCGTACTAATTATGTTCACTGGTAATATTTGAAATTTACTCCTAATAGATTAGAAGTTAACAGGATGGTTTTGGGGGAAATTTAGTAGATAGGAAGACGAATTTAAAGCAGTAAAGATCTTTCTGAGATAGCATGGATTGAGAATTGAAAATTGTAATTGTGCTTTGTTTCATATTTTTTTATTGTTTATACTTTATATACATTCTTTATTAATTTTTCATTCATCTTTGTGCCATTTCTTGTCACCCTCAATTTATGTAATAAATTCGTGTTGTAATGTATGTACTGGATATGTTCCTGTTCTATATTTGGTGAGGAATACATCTTCACTTTGGGGGCTTGTCGAGCAATCAGAAGTGTTGACCTCAATTAGTAATGTTGTCCTAGATTATTCAATAGTTTAAGGTGACAAATACTATTTTTCTTGTGTTTACTTTCACCATTTTATAGGTTTCCATGAAAGCCTTTTTATAATTTATATTTATTATATGAATGGAAATGCAGACTTTTGGAGTTATTTTATCTCTTTATTGCTGCGCAGTCAAAAGGAAGTACAAGAGTAGTGAATAAAAATAAACATAAGAGTAAGAGTAAGCATGCCTACATGTGTCCAGCTGTCATTCAAGTTGTAGGAAGTGTGGATAAAAAAATTACTAAACTTAATTGACAAGTAAGTTCAGACCAAAAGAAACTGAGAAGGGTGGAAGGTAATATGGGCTTCAGTCGAAACAGTCTGGCACTCGATCCAAATTATTGAAGAAAAGTCATTGCAGTCGCTTAGCATGGAAATGCTGAAGACAATGTCTAAGTTGTTACCATTTTTTGAAGGTAAACTGAGAGGGCGTGAGAGAATGAAATTTATGATTTATATTGTATCCTTTGTTTTACATTGTGTGAAAGGAATTATATATTCATTGTAGTAGTATTTTAATGACAATTTTCATTTTTGACATATGTAAACGCATTACGATATAGTTAGAGAAATTTAGATTAGAAGTTTAGATGTCGAAATATTAAGCAGGATTCCTGCATATATGATATATGGCAGGGTTCCTGCATAATGTACTCTATATGATCCGGGTTCCCGTTTAGAGAATTGACGTTTTCAATTGACGATTATGTTGTGGATCTACACTTGACCACGGATAACATGTAATCTACCTTGAGGTATTCTATGGACTAGAGATTATCGATTTATCGTATTTCATTAAATTTATTTATTATGTTTTGTTATAAAAGTTATGCAGCCAAAATTCGATGCTCCCGTAATATATAGTTTATTGTAGCGCTCATAGTGCACAAAAAATAATATTAATAATAAAACGTTTACCTGTGCAAATGTTATCTCCGTTCATAGTATGTCCAGGTTTGCAATCGCATCGGTAACTGCCGTTTGTGTTGACGCAAATAACGTTGTTGTCTGTACAGTTGTGTAAACCTGTGTTGCATTCGTTAATGTCAGTGTCACAGAGCATACCTTCCCAGCCTGCTTTGCATTTACACGTGCCGTTAACGTTGTCACATGACAGTGTGTTGATACTGCAGGAACAGTTCTGAGCACAGTCTTTCCCATATTTGTACGGCGGACATTCTGAAGAAATAATCATGTATCGATATTACTGAAATAGGTTTAAGTTCTAAGAATGGTAGAATAGTTTGAAATATATTGACAATGTAAAGAATCACATATTCGTTAAAATAATGGAATATCTCTCATTCCAAGCATTTCACACTGAATGATGATTTATAAATTACGCTTGCTGACTATTGATACTTTTACAAGTAATGATGAATTTAGATGTAGAAATAATGTACATTTTCTGATATGTTGTTTTATAAAGATGCCATCACTCCACCAAGAATAATACTATCAATGCACAATTACGTGCAATTCACACAGTAGGATTTTGAATGGTTATGCAAAATATTTAGTCTTTTGCATTTTCTTACCTATACATGAACCATTGTCAATGTGCAAATATCCAACCCGACAATCACATCGATAACTGCTGTTAGTGTTGATACAGATGTAGTCAGTTGTACAATTGTGCAGTCCTGTAGCACACTCATTTATATCCACTTCACATTGCACACCTTCCCAGCCTGCTTTGCATTTGCACGTGCCATTAACGTTGTCACACATTTGCGTGTTGATACTGCAGTTACACGTGTGAGTGCAGTTGTTTCCATAAGAGTTTTTTGGACATTCTGAAGATAACCAAGTTAAAATTTGAATTAATATTCTGATATTACTAAATAACCGGGACATAATAACTGTAAGCATGGAAACAGGAAGTTACAATAACTTATAATACCATGGATATGAATAGTAAAAATCATATATGTCAATTACAGTCTTTCAAATACACATAATAATATAAACTGAAGAAATATTGACTCTATATCTCTAATATGTTTTGGAGTTTACCATTTAAATATCCAGGGCTGCTAGCACCATTCATAATTTTCTTGTCACCAAACAGGAAATGTAAAGATTTGAATTCAGTAATGACTTCACATGAGGAGAGATAAAATTAAATAAATGAATTATTGAGATATTTTTACTCAGATCTTCTCAGAGAAACGAGGACAACAAACTTCGTATAATTGTCTCAAGGTAACTGATAAATTATATACGCTGTTTCAAAATTACCAGTTGCCACTGGCAAAAGTAGAAATAATATGACAAGAAGTAAATGAAAAGATAGATTTTATGAATATTAGAGACAGTTGATAATCCATGCATTTCGCTAAAAGATGGCAGAATATAGTCAAAACATTTTAGAGTACGTTTCGCTCCCAGCATCTTCGTTTGCGCCAAATGATACTATTTCTGGAAACAACACATCGCATTTTGGTAATTTTTCTTCTCGATATTGATGAAGTAAGATTTTATACAGCAGTGTCTATTCATACACCCTATATCAGTTAGATAATAATTTTCAATTTTCATGAACAGATAATATAACTGACTCTCCATCTTGAGAAATAGTAAGAGAGAAAACCAAAGAACAAAAAGCATTGCGAAATAGTGTAGATGTAGATTTTACAAATAATCGAATTACACATATTGTAATGTAGTTATTTGGGACGTTCCCTTATAATTGATAAATTACAAAATAATGCCATCAACTCAATTTGTATTTTGGACAGAACACTGACTGCTCCAGTATCAGCATGATTCTAATTATTTGGTATGAGAAACTTTCTCATTAATATTTCTTACCTTGGCATGCGTTGTTTTGAGTAATGACGTAACCCTGTGCGCAAGGACACAAGTAGCTTCCGTTTACATTTATGCACTGCGCATGCGCAGTGCAAGGATTTGTGAGGGACGTAAGGCATTCGTCAATGTCAACGTCACAAGAATCACCTTCCCATCCTGCTTTGCATGTGCAGGAGCCGTTGACGGCGTTGCACGAGACAGTATTTTGCGTGTTGCACGTGCAGGTTGTATTGCACCCATAGCCATATGTGCTTGCCGGGCAAGCTGTTAACATAAGGACTTTTTTTTTAATGAAAGTATTTGAAAGTCCTGGAAAAGCAAGGATTTTTGTAAAATATAAACAATTAATTCCAGTGTTATTAAAATAACAAAATCATAAAATAAATCTTATTCTACTGCAAACTGTGTATAGTTGCGTAGCAGATAATAGTCATTTATTTTCACAATTATTTCATACGTTGCACACTAACCTACATCTACAATAATCATGTGCATGAAATATTAAACGTGCGTACGTTATGCTTATCTAGAAATTATAATAATAATATTAACCCAGACAGGATGAAGATCATACATTACAAGTACAATAGTAAGTTTATTACTGTACATTGACCAAAGTGATCGCCTACTTACTTACAATTGGGTCACATGTATTAGAAGTTGTATTTAGATAATACCCAGTGTTACAGAAACACTGCTCATTTAAACATCCACCGTTGACTGAAGAACAATTTGTCCGCGTGCATGTAGCTGTGAGGATAAATAAATCAATATTTGAAAACTATAAAAAATTGCGCGCTTAATTTTCTGATTTACTTGAGATAAAGACAATAAACCTAAATACCAACATATTCTCGTTTTATTCTGTTATATCATCATATATTAGCATTAATACGTTTTTCACTTTCTTCTCTTTAGTATATATTATTAACATTTATGTAAATGTTATTAATATGAAAAATATCGATACAATACTCACGTAATTTGTCTCAGTGGATTTAAAGACCATTATTACATTCGTATTTTTATTTTCTTGTTATTTAAAATGCTATAATAGTATAAAATTTAGTCTAATTATTATTTAAGAATGTTTATAATAAAATTAACATTTTGCTTAATTACTGTTCTGATAATGTTTATAGTAAATAGTTGGCGTATGCAATAAGTACGGAAAGCTTGTAAAACAAACTTTAGAATCTTCTAGAAGGGAATACATTAAGTTCTATCATACTATTTACTAACGGTGGTCAGGCTATTACAAATCATTACTATGATATTACATTATTATTAGTAGTCATGCTATTACAAGTAATTATTTGAGGTACAAAGCCACACAGTGGTACCTCTTCTGGGGTATTATTATTTGTATGGCCGTCCAGGGGTCACCACCAAAGTGGCCCAAGAAATGAAGGAGATACCAGAGAGACAAGAAAAGAAGGAAACACAAGAATGATCCAAATAGAGATAAGCATAAGAGTGATCCAAATAGAGAAATAGACACCAGACTTATTCAAATATTCATAGACACCAGAGTGATCCAAATAGAGAAATAGACACCAGACTTATTCAAATATTCATAGACACCAGAGTGATCCAAATAATGAGTGACACGTGATAAGATATCAGAGTGATCCCACTACATGTAAGGACGCTTTAGTGACACTGGGGACGAAGGGATATCTTAGTGATAAAGTAACGACAGGGACAATATAGTGACGTAAGAAAAGAAGCGAAACTGTGAATGTCGGCCAGGTTTGAATGAGTAATATGCAAAATCTGGATTACGATTACCTCCTAAAACACGGCACTACTTATTAGCAATTATTATGTATACTCACCTGTCGTCCAGTTTGCTGTGAATCCGCGATCTTCATTAGACCAGTTCGTGACAAACTTAATGTACATATCAGACCCTGATGAAGCTAGATAATCGTCACTGCTAACCGGGATGAAATTCCCACAGCGAAACCAAAGATATGGAGCAAATGTTGTGTTTCCATCTCGAACCTGTACACCAAAGACACATCATGAATGCATATCTTAAATATTAATTATCAATCCGGAATGTTATTATTCGTATCCTGATGATATCATTATATCCGTGGATTAGTTTTAAGTACGTTAATGTTAGTATCTGTCACCAAACACCCCCTCCAGCTCCTCGAGTGAAACAGAGTTAGAGCAGTGATTGCATTCTTAATCTTAATATCTAACTCAAGTAATGGAGACATTACATGACTTAGCTTGAAAGGAATGAACATCACTTTTAAGGAATACAATAAATGGTAGCACGTATGCAGACAAATACACGTATTACGGACTTGTTTATAACATCAAGCTAGCACCATTAATTTTACTTTTGTCTGAATTTCAGTCACCTAACCTGCGATCCACTATGGTAGTCCTATACCAATATGCACACTTCATTTTTAAATTTCTGAAAATTATCAAATTTTACGGTACGGCTCTTTTAATACCAATCAAGCAGTTGGTTATAATACAAAAGTGAATATCTATTATTAATATCATAGTGTGCAATTCTCATACTGAAACCAAATTGTTCATGTAATTGACAATATGGAATGCGATTCAAATTTAAACGTAAGAAAGACAATTTTATATTTTACCTGAAGCGAATCATACTCGCAGTCACCTGATGCTTCTAAATACATTTCATTGATCGTTAAGTGAATAGTGAAACCTGGATTAGCACTGATAATCCACTCACACACCAGCAGGCTCTTGTAAGTGTTCGGATAGCCAGGTGAAGAGAAGAAACCTTTTAAACCGGTAAGCTTTTCGCCACATGTCCTATTCACTAAAGAAAGTGTAAAAATATATTTTAATATATTCACTTCCCGCAGAATTTCAGTGTAGTTTTATTACCCGTGTACCATTAGTTAAAAACATGTTTTGTGTCATTATGTCTATCCCCTCCCCTCCCCTCACTACCTCTTCTCGTCTCGTATCATCTTATATCATGTCTTATCGTACCACACTGTGCCGTGCCATATCGTGTTATGTCGTGCCATGCCATACAATGCTATACCATACCATACCATTCCATACCACACTATATAATATCATCCGCACACACATATCATATCATACCGATCCATACCAAACTAAACCACACACACCATACTATACTATACCACACACATCATACCAAACTATACCACACACACCATATTATACTATACCACACACACTACCAACTTATACCACACAAACCATACCATACTATACAATAACACGCATACCATACTATGCCACACACACCATATCATACCATTCCATATCATGCTATACCATTCCATTCCATGCCAGAACGTATCATATCACACCACACCAAATCACATCACATCACATCAAATCACATAACATCACATAACATAGCATCGTGTCGTGTCGTACCGTATTTTCTCGTATCATACATTAGCGTATTATATCGTATCATACCCTACTGTACCGTATCACGCCATTTCATTTCATATTATATCACATCGCATCATATGGTATGGAATCACATATCATTACATCCCAACTCACCACACGACAAATATATCTATCTGTCTGACCCTGTTACTATCTACCTATATGGTTAAGTAAAGCAAATGAAAAAAATTCATCAGTAACAATGTTCTATATCCTAAGATGGATTTGTAGCAAAGGAGCCTTCGAATTGGTATAGTTTCTTATGTCATCACCCACAACATCCACAACACCGACAACACAAAATATTCAGACCGTGGTAATTGCATGTTGCAAGAGATGATGCATTACTTTTACTCACAAAGCATTCAGACCGTGGTAATTACATGTTGCAAGACACGATACATTACTTTTACTCACAAAATATTCAGACCGTGGTAATTACATGTTGCAAGAGACGATAAATTACCTGCTGTTGTGTTGAAAGACTTGTATGTCACAGACAAAATGTCATCTACACTAGACTGAGCAAAGCCCGAATAGACTATAATAATGTTGTTCGTGACAGTAGTCAGCAGGCCAAATGTGCTCCAGTATTTATCGCACGTCCTGCAATAAAAGCTTCCAATAATTATGTCACAATTAAAATAATAAATTAGTACTTCTTATCCACGTTATTGTTTATTGATAAAACAAATTTTTTAATGAATTAATTATGTGTGGGATACGCTTTCATGCACAATATTAATAAACGCAAAACAATTCTCGCTTATATGTTAATCGCAATAATTGTTGAAAGGAAATACATGCAGGTGGAGAAAAGTATGCATTATTATAATCGGAATTAGGAAACAGTTTATAATCTGATCACTGCATCAGTTGTATATGTTTTTTTTATTATTACATTTGACAGGATGGAAGCCAACATGCCAATCGTGTCGGTGAGTTAGAGTTTGAATCAAGGTCATATAAAATAAGATCCTATCAATTTAAAAATGAAATTCAAAGGAAACAAAGACCCACTTCATAGCACATATCAGTAAGAGTCATGAGAAAGAACACACTTGTTTAATCATCAGTATCCTTTCAGTATGTATTAAAGCCCCAGAACATGGTCTTCGGAAATAAAATCTATTATATTTGCATTGATCTTCACATTCCAGGATCAAGCACATCTTTTGACTTTACCATAAATATTGAGCTGATGATAAATAATATGAATTTGCAGAATAAAGCATAAAGTATTGGAATATGAATTATTTTAAAATTAAATAATAAATTAACATTATGCCATAAACGTTTAAAATTAATTTGCACAACGGTCAGGGCATTATATAGTCCCTTGAGATATATGTATCAGTGTCAAAGTCAACGCAGTGTTATTAGGAGAACCAATTTTAATTTTAGTCTATATACAAAGACTAAGTATCGATTTTAATTATAATCGAAATACATTTCTAGAAAAAATGTAAATGTGAACATTCATTGGCTGAAACCAAGTATAGTGGGTGTAGCGCGAAAAAATGCAAGGCAATACATTAAAATTAATTAAATGTATTTTTCTAATTTTTTACAATTTTAATTTTCCTTATGACAAAAATGTAAACCCGGGTAAACCGTTTAGACAGCCGTCTTTGGTCCAGCCATGAACAAAAGAAAAAAAGCACTGGAAGTCGTGTAGCAAAAAGCGATAACCAGGGTACAGAGGAGGGATACTCGCTGTAAGTGAGCAGACTGCTTAACCGCTCGCGTATCACAGGGGCAGGCATCGAGGCACGAGACACCGCGGATAGCATCATAGGAACCATGCCCCAGGTTTTTTTTTAGTTTTTTTTTTTATATATACATTTTCTTCCATTTTTAACTAGAAAGTATTGTTTTTCCTTTTAAATATTCTTATCAAAATCAATTACACTCTTCTAAGAATTACAGTAATATTAGCATAAATAAATCAACATTGATTTACAATTAAATAATTAAATAAACCCTTTTCCTACCTCACAAGAATATTTTCGTTACTGATTATAAACCCATCATAAGCTTCAAGTTTGCTGCAGGCGCAAGACAGACCGTACTCATCAGATAACGAGGCATTGCATACAGAATCGTACGTCAGAGCCAGCTGAACCACGTGACTTTCTTGAACTGTGATATTCCAGACACAGTTTTGCTCTGCGCACAACCAGAAGTCCTCGTATTCTGGCTGGCTGATGTGCTGATATGTGGCACCTACAATGGAATCAATGCCATAGCTCAATTGCAATAATTATTTTCCGTGCAAACTCGCGCTGTAAGTGCTGCGAGTAAAAAGGAGTAGTCTCGCTTGACATATATTGTATAGTAAAGCTCTCAGGCAAAATATAGTTGGTGTTTTTGTGTTAACGTCTCTAGTTATGTTTAGATTCTAACATTACACACTCCACCTGCTGTGAAAATCCTAAAAAGAATGTCGTTGTAATAGAATGACAAGTGCAGTAAGCATTTAAAAAATGTAAAGCCTTTTCATTCAAAGGTAGAGATGAGGTTGAGTAGGATGAAAGGAGAATGCCATATACTCAACGTTAATTGAATTGCACTCATTGATTTGTTTCGTGTGAGATGGCAATATGTAGGTTACACGTAATTATGAAATAATCATGTAGATAAATATTACCTGATCACAGTACTTCTGCCACAATTTCTACAACTGCCATGTCCAAGGTTTAAGTTTTGACGTTTAAAATGAATCTTTCAGCGAAATAATCAACAATATGTGACTTTCTCTAATAACGCATGATGTCTGAAGAGCAAAACACTTTAAGTTGTCCGCATAGTTGACATTGAGTCGTTGAATGTAATTTTGCGTTATCATTAATCTTATGGTGGAAACTATTCCTGCTATTTTCATTATTGGAAGACTAGAAATTCTTTCAAATTCGCCATGATTGCACACACATCATTGTTGTGTAATTAAATTATAACTGATTTAAAAGTTGTATTAAATAGATGATAATTTTTACCATTTTCTGTTTCACTTAGTACTGTGGAAGGAATTGAATGAAGTTAACAATAATGCATTGAATGTGATTTGCTCAATAATATTTGCCAAAATGAAATTAAAAAATATATATATAAATGTGATCATTTGCTAAAATGAAAAAAAATGTGATATATAAATGTGATCTACATGTCCTGCCACTTGTAATCAGTTGCCCTACAAAACATCTGAAGAGTAAAATCACTTGTTTTCCGACTCAACTAACCGTTTTTTGTTCATGATTGTTTCCTTCATGGCTTTATTTTATGCATGATCGACATCTAAATGAGTTATACTGATATAATGATGTCATATTTATATAATATCGTTATGCTAAATATAACTAATTTTCGTATCCTTCATATGTTTTCATTCAATGCATCCAAACACGATTCAATGCAGTACTTCAAGCATGACATGGACAGGTTGATTTTCGTAACGTGACGTTCTATAAATTATTGATGGCTGCTTATTTTGTTGGCTAGTTGAATGAATTCACTAGAGTTTAAAAATAAATACCCACCATCTGGATCTTGCCTTTTCCAAACGATGACAAATGTGACAAGTGAAAGCTGAATGGGGCCAAGCAAATGACGCATGATTCCTACACAAAGAGTAAAAGTCTATAATTATATATTTTAGATAAACGAAAAGGAATTAAATACCATCGGAATTTTTAAATATCGGATGTCCAAAGTATTTTGTCTTACTCTCCGCTTTAACGTCCAATTTTAACGTGTTTATTTATGTCACAAAACTTTGATAAATATTGGGGAGAAGATGTTAAGTGTCACGAATACATACACGTCATTGGTGAGTCTTATCTTTACTCTTGTGTGACCATCTTCCATACTTTGTCTTTTAAATCAAGTTTAATCTTGCCTGTTGCACCTTTTTCATATAATTTCTTGCTATAACATCCGACAAATGTGTTTGTTATCATTAAAAAACCATTACCTTACACATGCATTAATCGTCTAACAATTATATACACGTATAAAACTGCTTAATCAGTAAATTATTTTATTATTACATTTAAAATACCGATGTACTTCTAACAATTTTAATGCACATTTGTGAATATCATCATCATCAACAACTAGAACATCATCATGTTGAAGTATTATTATGCGATGAATCTGATATAAATACTATTCAGGAACATGGCTGAATCAATAGATCGTATGCAATCCAGATGTCAGACTTAAGCTGACAGAAATACATCAATGTGCATCATGAGTGACAACTTATATTAAGTAAATGAGTGAACGAAAGAAAAAATAAAACGAAAGAATTTACTAACTTTGGAAAAGAGCAACAAAAAGCCAATATGAAAGACGTCAGCTCTTCTCTGGATACGCCTCTAATCTAGCACATCTAGAGGATGAATGAAGGAAATACATATCAACACAAGACATACGATTTTTCTTGCCTCAAGAATGAATGAGTTGAAAACAAAGCGAACTAGAACTATTTCACTACATGCGCACTAGATACAGGTCCTTGTAAAGATAGTGAAAATGTTCTCATGTTCTCGGAAAAAAGAGGTGATGTGTATTAGCTTTAATTAAGCAATATTATTCTCCATTGTGTACAAGAACTGTTTTCTGCTGAATAGTAGACTACAGGTGTACTTGTAGCTTAGATATACGTTATCCCCAGCATTCACATCTAACAGCAAAGTTATCTCGAATCTCACCAACGACGAGTAATCGGAGAAACTTAGCTATAGCAACATATCATTTGCTCAGGACACGGTCGTTAATTTCCATCTCGACGCGTTGTAAACAGTGCTAAAGATACCCTACACTTGACACTAAGAGCACCTGCTTAAGAATGAGTAATAAAACATGTTTATTTAATTAATGTAATTATATATAGAAGAAGGTTATACTAGACAATGATTAAAAACAGCTACATTGCTATGCATATCTTATTAGAGGCTGTTATTCTGACGTACACATTCAAACACATTTTGTTGTCATGTGTGCCTTTAATGAGTTTGAAACTTTCCTTTTGAGACATCTGGTATGTGACTTCTACTGTGATTATTGTATATTGTGTGGGTTGCATTTACTAAAATATGATCACACGTATTCAGACATATGTTCCAGTAAAAGATAACTTGTTTACCACTGTTGAGGTCGTGGTCGTGTACATTTTGGGTCAGTATTAAATTTCATAACTTGCATGTAATAGAATATATTAACAGCTAACATTATACAGTGTGGGAAAATGAATATGGGTTTGTTTAATTTAAAGGAAAAAAATCACAAAAAAAACTAATGGACAGCAGCAGTAATAATGTGTCTTAGGAAAACATACTTCAAATAAACAATGTTATTACGAAATTGGAGATACATTTAAATTGGGATTTATGCAAATATACATTTGCGAAAGAGGCTAACACAAGTTTGATGCATGTGAGTATGCTTATATATGTATGTGAGTGTATGCACTTATGCAATAACGTTATGTATTAGTGTATATGCGTGATTTAAGTATGGATGCATATTTAAGTGCATATAATTGAAAATCTAATAAAAATATGCAAACGTATGTATCAATCAATGATGCATAATTGAACTTGGATAGGCGGTTATCCAATCATCTACAGTAGTAGCACACACAAACAAGGTTTGACTTGAGTTTATTTGCTAAGAATGCGATACCTGCAATTAGCAAATCTCTCTCTCTCTCTCTCTCTCTCTCTCTCTCTCTCTCTCTCTCTCTCTCTCTCTCTAAATGTAGGTATACACACAGAATTGCAATCTACAAAACTTAAGTGTCTTTCTCTCTTTCATTCTCTCTTTCTTTCTTTCTCTCTTTCTTTCTTTCTTTCTTTCTTTGTTTCTTTCTTTGTTTCTTTGTTTCTTTGTTTCTTTGTTTGTTTGTTTCTTTCTTTCTTTCTTTCTTTCTTTCTTTCTTTCTTTCTTTCTTTCTTTCTTTCTTTCTTTCTTCCTTCCTTTCTTTCATACTTTACAAACTACTTTCATTCGTTAAAATTGACTGATATTACTAAAATCCGAAAGCTCAACACCTATCATATGTTATTAACTTATTTATTCTTTTTCCCGGTGATGTAGTTGTTTTGCGAAGTGATCAGTCTCATTCATAATTTCCTGCAACTGTTCACACATATCAGTATTGGTTTTCTTTGTTTGGAATAATCGAACATCTCTATCGAGTCAAAGTTTGATTCCGTCATCACTATAGCAAACCATTAATATCTTTAATATTTAAACTCAAAGGACGATAATCGACTATTACAATTTAGGTAAGTAGGGTATCTTCTATTCTGTGACTATTGCATTGTCAAACGAATACATTTTGCAAGTAATTAATCTCTCTTCTTGATTAATCAGTATATACTAGAATGATGAATACATGGAAAGAATGTTTGTTCCTATGCATACGTGTTTGTGTGTGTATACAGGTACGCATGCACACAAAACGTCTACGGACACTTCAACGACGAACGTCAGTGTAAATGATAAGGTGATTCAGACAGTAACAGGTAAAAAACAACAAACAAACAAACTAATATAGTATCGACGGTGACTTGAACAAACAAAGCCTGACGCTCTAAGCCTTAGTACATCCGTGTACATTTCACTTCCGTGTGCAAACAGGTAAAACTGTTCTTGGTGACCTGCGTGTTGCTCTGCTTCTCATTTTGGTAGTGTGGCGGAGTAAATTTGCCTATCTCCATATTTCTAAATTTATTTTTTATATATATAAATTGTTATATTGTCGAAATGACCCGACCTTGGGCACTCCTTATGATGGTATTTTTGTAAGTGTCAGAGATGGAGTAAACACTCGACTTGAGAATATGCTAGAAATTGCTGATGTAATGCATGGATGAGTAGATTTTATTATCCAAAGGTTAAGATTTACAAGAAGTCTGGTCATGAAACGCAGCCGATACCTTAATTGTGAATTACTTGACTGATTGAGAGAGAATGGACTTAGAAATATTTTCTGCATTTTTGCTATTGACATGTTACACTTGTTTTACATAGAGGTGTATTATGTGAGTTGACTATTATTTCAACAAATGTTTGAACTAAGATGCTCACATATATCATGCTAAACACTTGGCATAGTTTCTAGTGAACTCACTCATTAAAACTGATATGCTGTATTTATTGTGATGTGTGCGTGTATGAGGCTAATAAATACTGTTGCCGGAAACTGTTAAGTTGAGAATTCAATGTAAGAATGAATGTAGTTAAAAAGGGATAAATTGTTCGCTGATTATATTTTTTTACAAAGACAAAGCAGCCTTTCCTTCTATTATACAAATCTCCTGGTTTACTGATTAATAATTGCTGACATTGTTACAAAAACGCGTGTACAGACTGTTGATACAGCGCTTAAATAAGGTTACATAGAAACTATTATTGATTATAATAACTCCATAACTCTCTAATAACTCCATTTCTGTTCTCTGATAAAAACTATCCTGTGATTTGTATTGACACTATCTTGAATTGTATTTTATGATATAATACTCTGCAGTATACAAATATATTCGAATATGGTTTTGTGAAAATAATGATGTCAAGTAATCCTATTCATTGTATTTGTTATATGTATATTTTATTGTTGATTTAATATTGATAACATTATGTTGGAGAAGAACGTGGATGGATAAAAATCTAAAAGAAACAAACTATGTGCATAAAATACAAAAAGAAATCATGACTGCTTACGGACCGACGCGCTTCTTCTGCCCCTCCCCGAAGACCAGTGAAAGGAGGCCCGTCCCACTAGAACATTCCAGAACAGAGAACATCTGAAGATGTAAAGTTCAATGAAATTTATAATGGTAACTATAACATTGTTTAGGATAGCGCGCTCGCACACACACATAGATACACACATATGTTACATATAGGGTATGTGCATAGGTGACAGGTAAACTTGTATGATTAAAATAATTCAGTATTCACGTGTGTCAAATGTGTACAAGGAAGAAAATTGTTTTTCTGTATACTGTATTTATGTCGTATGTTATGACCGACGTTTAACTGGCTCGTTGCAGGTATAACATTACAGAACTACTATTCTCGGCTTGATATATAATACACTTACTTATATGCTATCGTAACTTTAAATTTCAGGGCGAATCTTGCACAGGTAAAGGCTCTTTCCAATTACAAAAAAAAAAAGAATTTAACAATTCTAGTTTTATCTGCTTCCAGCAATCCACGTAAGCAACGGAAATGCTTAATTTTGAGATACAAACATCCATTGAAGCAATATCTTCAATGTAACTGTCTGCGTTTTCGCAATATCTACTACAAACGTGCTTAGGCCTTCAGAGACTGAGTATCGTAATTATACTAAATACTTTTAAATAAATGTTACGAAATTGTTAAAATGCTCTTTTTGCTGTTTTCAGTAAGTTTAGTTTATGTTCGTACTCATTACAAAGATATATTATTACAATTTGATTTTGCAAAAGAATATGGATTTTGATTTACTTTTTATTGACTGATTCAAACGTATTTGCAAAAATGAATGTATTAGATTATGCACTGTTAATTAAAACCAAATTTCAACAGGAAATATTTGTTAACAACAATATGCTTAACTAATATTTGATCTGTTGCACACATCTATGGCCTCACTTGTCTTTCAAAGTGCCTTTCTTTACGCGAGCATGAATACGTACGCACGAACTCAGAATGTATTAAAGGTAAATTTAATTAATTTTTTTTAAAAATCAGTGTTTTAGAACTGCAGCTATGTGCACTGTGACGACATGCGAGCATTTCCTGTGGCTGTCCTTGGTTTTGATGTTGAGCTGTATAAATGGAGCTACCTCGCAACGATGTGAGTATGATTATAAATCATTTTCAGATATTTATGTCTGCATTGCATCATGTATGGGTGTCAGCAATTATTCGCACTTAATATTAGTTTATAGGATTTGAATCTCAGAAGCACGACATTGGAGTAATAACCGCTTACAGAAATAATTTGCTTATACGTGTCGAAATTCTCTGCAGAATAATAGTAAATGTTTTATATACAATTATCTACATTCGATTACAAAAAGAGTTTATGAATGAATATTATGAATGTTTGTTCGCCTTCGGCACCAGAATTAATGCTCTACATACGAAGCAACAATGTCATATTAAATATTTGTGAAAGAAGACAGATTAATGCAGAATGTCTAAAGACAGCATTACTTCAACATAATATTTTTTGTTAAGTGATTAGTTTCTATTAGCTTGTACTTCACACTAGCTGCTTATAAGTTTGGTGGAACACTTTATTGTAGTTATACAATTTGTTTACGTTCAGTTATGGAATGTATGTACAGTCGTGCATACCACTGATGTGCATTTTACATTATTGTGCTATACCATTGACCTGTAAAACTGACTGAATGTAGTCTTTAAATGGAAGACAGGATTATTTTACAATTCAATTCAATCCATTATTTAATCATCATTGATATAGAATCAACAATAGACTTACTATTTAACCCACAGTGCATCACTGACACGAATGTCAGTACACTAAGCAAATGTATAACTATCCATCCCACACTATCAAAGAAAACTAAAGTACACACAACATGAACGTATATACACAAAACACTCTGTTTTTTTTCAAAATCTCATAACATTACGTTCTTGAAAATAATATTTTACTTTCAAATCCGATATGAGTTGTCTAAAATATAAAAAATAAAAACAATTCTTAGGTAATTTTACCAAACTGGACACTCCAAAACAATTGTAATTATGTACAAACACACCCTAGTAAAACTACATGACCCCATATTCTTACTCTCTGCCTAGCGCGAAATGGACAGAGGCAGGAATATATTTTCTCTATGCCGATATTATCCGTACTTCCTTCAATGTATTCAATTAATATTTTTGTATTCTTTATACATGTCTGAATCTTTCTGCAGGGTACACGTTCCAGAACTTAACAGAAGAAGAAAGTAGTTTCACTGTCACCAAGTCCGGTGAAATCGGACTGAACGTGATAAATATTTTCGTGCCCCAAGGTCTTGTAGTCTACGTTGAATTTCAGACCTTGTACACGAACTGTTATGAAAGTGCTGCAATTCCAGACAATTGTGAATGCGTGAAGTTTGAGGTGTATGATGGGCCAACAGTTAACGAGCCAGCACTTCTTGTCAGGTATGTGACTGTGATGGGGTTAAAGCCAAAATTATACTTCAACTCTTAAACCCTACTTAGTCTGCATGGTCCTGTTAAGCTCTTGAAATGGCGTCGCACACATAACCGACATTTCGCGAACCCCTGATGTTTGCGTCGTACTCGTAACCATGAGCCGGGGGCATTATTTAACATGCTCGAGTAATAGCAGATGGTGGGCCGTGTCCAAGCCTGATGCTGACCAATAGATTTTCCGCCAAGAATTCGTATATGCCTTTAAATACACTGTATGTTGTAACTATAAGAAAATAATAAAATTGTTTGATAAAGCGAAACATTTTACCACAGCAAAGTATATTCATAAACTGCACGTTTATTTATGCAAACTTCTTAAGCCTAGAAAAATACAACATGTACTTTATATCGAAACACAAAAAATCCAGATACAAAGTGGAAATATAGAGATGCATTTAGAAACACACAAACGAGATTAATTTAGAATAGAGACTAAGCAAACTGATACAAAAAGCAGTACAGTTCTTGTGGATTCGAACGATGTCACCTCTAGAGGTATTGATGGTCGTCGATGTTAAAACACGCCTTGACAATGCGATATATACTGATTACATAGTAACGTTAAGATGCAGCTCAACTGGCCCTGTACATTGCGACAGTAGACCTGGTATGACAGGGCATGAGTGCATGTGAAAAATTCGCCATCTTTGATTATTAACAGTCCATCAGGCAGTAGTGTGTAGAACGTTCTGTGTAAATAAAACTGGCGTGTTTTTGATTTGTGTGACAGAATAAATCTGCCTCTCCCTATTCTAAATTTTAATTGTTACTTAAGTTGTTAAATAGTCAGAGTGACCCGACCTTGGTCATTCCGTATGGTGTTATTTTGAAAGTGTCTGAGTTTGAATTAAATAGCCTAAGGCAAAAAAATTCTAGATTCGCTGACCTAATGGGTACTGAGTGAGCGTTTTTTTTTTTTTTAATTATCCAATGAAGTTTATTTGTGAGAACGAGCCCGGCCAATGGGCTGAGATTAAAGAATTCAGTTACTGTAGAGAATTCTAACCTTTTTTCACTTTGAATCTGAGTGACGAAGAGACAATTTCGGCTTGAAGGCAGTCATTAGCTTCAGTGGTGAGTTTAACTGGCTGATTGAGTTTTACTTATGATATCTTATACTTGTGTTTATGCTGATTGAAATTTACTTATATCTTATACTTGTGTTTATGTAAAGATGCAATTTGTAAGTTGGTTTAATTACTATTAATATTTGAATTAAGCTACACCCATGTGGTGTATTAATATGTGACATTGTTTGATACATTGCATTTATTGTAGCACGTGTGCATGGTGATAATGAATAGTGTTGCAGGAATTGTAGGTTTGAGAATGGAGTGTCAGATAGAATGGAGTTATATTGTGATGAATAGGAAACTTAATCGTAAGTTTCGTCTGAAGCATGTGAAACGTCTTTTGCAGTGTGTATAAGCGTTAAGGGAATACGCTATGCATTCTTGATGTACAAAAGCAAGGAATGTTAAGTACATCGTACAGTGAAGTATCAGAACAAGTAATGTTAAGTACATCAGTACAGTGAAGTATCAGAACAAGGAATGTTAAGTACATCAGTACAGTGAAGTACCAGAACAAGGAATGTTAAGTACATCAGTACAGTGAAGTACCAGAACAAGGAATGCTAAGTACATCAGTACAGTGAAGTACCAGAACAAGGAATGTTAAGTACATCAGTACAGTGAAGTACCAGAACAAGGAATGTTAAGTACATCAGTACAGTGAAGTACCAGAACCATTGTGATTGTGTTCTGCTCAAGAAACCAGCATGGTAGAGAGAGTGCCAGGTTGGTTGAGAGGAAACAACGCATCAGTGTTTTCTTATGCATGGTGGGCGTTGACATTTTCACATTGTGACACTGTTGCAAGATCAATGGAAGACTGTGGAAGCTATATTTAATCCAGGATATGTGAAAATTTACAATAACATACCTCTAATGAGTCTATTTTATTCTCTGATAGGATTAACATGTAATTTGTATTGACTCTATTGTTGAACTGAAATTATATATTTTATTTTCATTTATATGTAGTGAGAGAGTGTAAACAATAATTATCTATTCGAGGGTTCATGGATTATTTATGTCAGATATCTATTTCATTGTAACTGTCATATGTATATTTGATTTTTCTTTAAATAAACGTATTGTTAAATGTATTGACCTTCTTACGCATATTTGAATTTGACGATCCGATCTTATGTTGGAGAAGAAAGTGTGAGGATTGGGGCTCGCTAATTATATAGATTAAAATTCGGATTTGTCTTTTCCTTCGTAAGAAGTTTTCCACTCAAGGAAACCTTGTGTGACTGTAAATATTTGTATGTTGTGGAATAGGGAAAAAGTTTACAACGCCAAAATATCTGCCAAGTGAGAGACCAGTGGTGTCGTTAATAAAATAAATTAATATTTTCATCACCTGAAAAAAATTATGAATGATTAATTAAGAATAATAAGTATCTTCATTAACTGCCGTGCCCGTTCAGGGATTCATACTCTACTTAATGCGGACGACTCTCCAGTTTAGTAAACCGAAGTCTATTCATTGTGTATGTCAGTGCATTAAATTATGAAAAGTGATGCATATTAAATGAGACTAATCAAGATTACATTTTTAAAATATTAATTCCATTTACATGACTTGTAAACAAGGAAACGCGACCGGTAAATTGTTATGTCCGAATATAGAGGCGATTGACTTACTTTAAAAATGGAAATGATGCAGCAGATAACAGTTTCAGAAATATATGATATTCTTCAAAATAATTAACTTCTAAATAAAAATGAAAATGTTGATAATGAAATGTTAGAAACAACACATAGAGAAAATTCAGAGTGATTGGGAACAACGTCCTATCTGCATTATTTATCCAGTAAGACACAAGTTGTAATGTACTCTAATTACTCTGATTAAATGTAGCTAATTTTATTTCGCTCTTCATGTCTGTTGTAAGGGTTATGTAGAGTAACTTGTCTAAGCTCTAAATAATAATAATTATTATTATTGAATATTATGATATGCAGTAAAAATCTTAATAAACCATAAACAAATGATTGTCGCAAAGAAAACTTTGATACCCTAAGATATCAGTCCGTAATTAAGAATTATTCTATGAATTAGTCACTGCTAAGATACTACTTTGTTATTTTTAATAAATGTAATCAAGTGAAATGAAACTGTTTATGTCACTACAAAATGCGAGCTAATCCATATCAGCAAGAAAACTACTACTACTAATATTATGTGAAAAAATACCACATCACTTCAATGTTCACCTGATTTACATTTATTAGAATTTTTTTCAAATCAAATGTTTGTAATTTATATTTAGTCTTCATTTTCTGGTTGTGACAAGTATATAATTTATTGGCTATGAAATTAACTAGATGGAGATTGTGAGAATCAGCTAATTAAAAATGGAAATTACGTTACACATTTTCTTGATCGTGTTCTGCCAGGTTTAGCAGTTTCTTTATGGCTGATTACTATCAGCTCTCGACGTCCATGACGATGGTGAATGTTTGCTATGGAAATTGATGACTTCTCAGTAATGATTTTTATGACAAAAGTTTCTTAATGAACACTTTCTTTGGCGACGCACGATCACCGATCCCATGACATCTCTTGATGACCCGATTTTACTGAACGACTGAAACACACCGTTTGCACTTCAACATTGTTCAGAATTATATGAATATTCTATGATGTGTACATTAACATGTTTGTGTATGTGTTTTATGGAGAGAGTGGTGAGTAAATATTATATGCAGATAAATAATTAAGACGTAGGAATCTACCTTATATTTTGTAATTTATTATTGCTAAGGGCTGGTTCACTTGATTGTTATATAATACATACAGGATGTGATCACTCGCGTGACGAAATTACTTTCTCTCCCGACAGAGCTTGTTATGGATACAATAAGCCCGGAGTTTTGATCTCGTCATCAAACTCAATGTTAATTCAATTCACGGGTAAACAGGGTCAAGGTCGGGGAAATACAACATACATCTCTGCAAAATACAGGTCTATGAATACACCAAGCGGTAAGATGACTCATTTGAAATTTCATTTAAAATTAAAGAATGTATTAGTGAATATAACTGGTTACATGTCATAATTCTTTCCTTAAATTACACACCAGTTATATTATTGTAAAACCTGCAAACTTTGTACATTGTCATTTGGAATATTTAAGAGAAAGTATTATGTGATTTCAATGGCATCAAACCTATGTTTTGTATGTATACTTCTGTTTTTCTTTCCTAAAGAATTTATTCTCAGTAATTGTTACATCAACATTTTTTCTGGTGTTCCACAACATAAGGAATTTATAGGGTTAAGCAACAACTAACGTAACGGATATCGGTTTTTGAACTTACCAGATTACCCATTCAATTTTGTGTACTAATTCATTTTTATTTAACGTCACTAAAAGTAAGTACAGTTGTACAACAATAAACTTTTACATTACGGATTTTGCTTTCCAACTATCCACTTATAAACTATAAACATTCAAATTTATGATATGCAAAAGTAAATACATTTTTATAACGGCAGCTATAAATGTTTAGTTTTCTATATTGATCACTATAATATATTATTCGTTTAGTACACGAGTTTTCTCATACAAATGGTGTTACACAGAGGTATTTGCTTCGTTTCATTAAAATTTATTTATTTATTTTTACTAACCCGAGTCTACATGTCAATGCACTAATCTTATCACCTTGTCCTTTTGTCTTTGACTTATTGTGTAGTCGAAGACTTACTTTGTTAGACCGCCAGTGAACTCCAGGAGATCTGTGAATATCACAGTGGCAATAACCACTTATTTTTACTTAGTCTGTTATTAATATCACAATTCGATGTCTAGAAGTGTCCGTATTTGCAAGATATGTTTGGAATTATGAACTAGTAACACTCGTAGACTAATAAAGTAAAGTATTTGTTGAGTAATGTCTCTGTGTTTGACCAAGATTACCACGACTGCAACTGACTTAGATCCGTCACGGGCGGAGATTGGATAGATTATGGATTAAGGAGCTAATCGTTAAACCCACCCATTCACAATCGTCTATAATTCAACAATATACAATAAATGGCAGACTAATTTGAACGATGAACTTTATGTGACAGAGTAAATTTGCCTTCCCCTATTTTAATTGTTATATTAATTGTTAAATTGTCAGAGTAATTCGACCTTAGGCACTCATTATGATGGTATTTTTGAAAGTGTCTGAGTTGAATTAAATGCTCAAGTCAATAATATTCTAGATTGCTGATGTAATGCAAATCAGTGAGTAGATTTTATTATCCACTAGTTATGATTTGCGAGAACGAGACAAGCCAATTGGCTGAGATAACGAAGTTTACTTGCTGTAGGAAATTCTACTGTCTTATCACTTTGAATATGGAATGGCATTAAGAAATTCTGGTTTTTAATGGGCCATTAGCATGTCGGTGAGTTAAACTGACTGACTGAAAGAGAATGGAGTTATAAATGATTCATGTAATCTTGCTATATATGTTTATTACTTGTGTTTAATAAGATGTATTATGTGAGTGGACTATTATTTCCACAAGGTGTTTGAACTAGGCTGATCACACGTAATTTGTTAGACATTTGACGTGATATGTGCGTGTATTGTGCTAATAAATATTGTTGAAGGAAATTTTAAGTTGAGACTGGAATGTAAGATAGAATGGAGTTATATAGTGATAAACTGGAAAACTTTGTACTGGTTTTATGATTAAGTGCTTCAGAGAGATGTTTATTGAATCTACTGGTTCACCGATTATAAACCTAAATGACCAGAAAGAGGAAGTGAAACATATTTTGCAGTGTGTGTGTAAGTGTAAGGAAGTATGCTATATACTGTTGATGCTTTCAGGCAAAGTACGCTGCATATATCAGCAAAATTCTAGAATTAAGTTATCAGAATTACGTTAATTATGTTCTATTTGAAGGAACTGATATGGCGAAGAGATGCTCAAGTTGGTTTCAAGAGAAAAATATCATGTCTGTGTTTTCCACATGTGCTGAGGAAGATATGTATTGATGCTGACATTGTGAAATTGTGTCATTGGTGCAAAAGCAAGTGAAAGACTGTTGAAGCAACACTTAATCCAGGTTATGTAAAAAGACTATAATCACCTATCTCTAATAACTTCATTTATATTCTCTAATAGAACTGACATGTTATTTATATTGATATATTATTGAATTGCATTTTGGTATATGACTGTGAAACGGAAACTATCTGAATGTTGATTCATGGAAATATTGATGTCAAATTATCTAGTTCATTGTATTTGTCATATGTATATGTGATCGTTAATTTAATAAATTTATTGCTATATTTATTGACCTTATGCATATTGTTAATCTCCTCTTGTAGAAGAAAGTGGTTTCATGGGGGCTCAATAAATGTAGATTAAAGTCGGATTTGTCTTCTCCTTTAGAAAGAATGCGTGACCGTCAATGGATTTTTATGTTTTTAAAGAGAGAAAACGTTTACATTGCCAACATATTCGCCAAGTGAGAGACGAGTGGTGTATGTTGGAGGATCATTAATAAAATAAATTAAGATTCTCATCACATGTAATTTGTTTTGGACAATTACAAAATAATTATAATAATATCCATTAACTAAGTAGCGTTGGTATCACACATTCTCTGCGCGTCCCATTTATTTATTATTTATAAAGCTGAAAGTGACCACGCTTAAAATGCAAACATGAATTAAGAAATAATACTTATTTTCCTCTTAAATCAGTAACTGTAATACCGGTAGCACGTTTGCTTCTACATTCGATGTTGTTCTATAATTTTTATTGTCTTAACACAAGTTATTTAATTTTATGTTTTACAATATTAAGTAACATTTTTTAAAGACGGAATGTAAGGATACAAGTTGTAAATATATACTAACAATTAGATTTGCAGTCTAATGTTACAGTTTGTTTTTATTTTTATTTAGAAACTTTGATATGTGATAGTTATGCAATATTAAATTACAATGGACTTCACTTTAAATATACGAAACGTTTCTCTTTTTAAAATGTTTTATCAATTAAATTCCGTAGACTATGCACTATTTTCTGTTTTCTTCATTTACATGTTAATCTCTCTCCAGTTAACACTTTCCAGAACTTTACGGTAACTGAAGGCCGTTTCAGTCTGTCCAGGATGGGTAAAATCGGAACAAATGTGATAAATATCTTCGTGCCCCAAGGTCATGTAGTGCAGGTGGTATTTGAGACGTTGAACACAAACTGTTATGAATATTATATAATCCCAGGCTACGACTCTTGTGACTGCATCAAAATGGAGATTTATGACGGGCCTACAGTTAACGAATCAACGCTTCTTCGCAGGTAGGTGGAATTAATTATTTACCTTAGTCATATAGTTAGGATTAGTTACCAATCTCAGTCAGGTTCATGTGATTAATTACTTATCTTAGTCAGTCAGATGACATTAGTTATTATTTTTAGTCAAGTAGATGAGAATAGTTACTAACTTTAGTCAGGTAGGTGACATTACTTAATAACTTTAGTCAGGTAGGTGACATTACTTAATAACTTTAGACAGGTAGGTGACATTACTTACTAACTTTAGTCAGGTAGGTGACATTACTTAATAACTTTAGTCAGGTAGGTGACATTACTTACTAACTTTAGTCAGGTAGGTGACATTACTTAATAACTTTAGTCAGGTAGGTGACATTACTTAATAACTTAAGTCAGGTAGGTGACATTACTTAATAACTTTAGTCTGGTAGGTGACATTACTTAATAACAAGTCAGGTAGGTGACATTACTTAATAACTTTAGTCTGGTAGGTGACATTACTTAATAACTTTAGTCAGGTAGGTGACATTACTTAATAACTTTAGTCAGGTAGGTGACATTACTTAATAACTTTAGTCTGGTATGTGACATTACTTAATAACTTTAGTCAGGTAGGTGAAATTGGTTATTAATTTTAATTAGGTAAGTGAGATTACGTACTAAATGTGGCAGAGCAAAGTTGCCTGCACATATTTATGAAATAATTATTTTATTTATGCTGCTAATATTTAAGGTATTAAGACAAACTTCGTGCATTGCACGTTAAGATAACATGAAAGGTAGTCAGAATTATCCAGAACCATAGCTATACGAGAGCCTGAAGCAAGGTTGATCCTTTGTGGAATTTTTCATTGTGTAAGTTTATCGAAATGAGCAAACCAGGATGAATAATAAGCAACTCACCCAGTGACGCTAAACAGTTCTAGGCGGCTAGGTATCTATAAGCGACCAATGATCTCATACTGGTCAATAACAAGTCTAACCAATAAGATTCAAACAGAAGTGACCTTTTAGAAAAATCCATTGTTCGTAATTTGGTTTGTCATCAAGACCAGTCTTAAAGACTGATGGTTAGATGGTGAGTTATTGACGATTAAGTGGACTTAGAAATATTTTCTTGCATTATGAACTATTGTTTTATGGTTTGTCATTTGACTCAGAGATAATTTAATGTACTTAGAATGTTTAGTTATAAGTTCGATAAAATATTTTCATGTATTTGCACTGATGTTTTATGACTTGTAATTAGATTTATACATTGCATTGTTGAATATACGACATTATCCCTAGTGAAAATATTATTTGTGAATTTTATTGTGATATTTTATGCTCACTTGTGTGAATCAGGCTAATACACTTTGTTATAGGAATGTAAATTTGAGAAAGCATATGGAGAGATATTGAGTGTTGAACATTTTTTACCTGAATCTTAGGCGTTTTCCCTTGATTTGACTTTGCAGAGAAAAGCGCCTTTTTTACTGTATCCACTTAAATTGCACTGAACTGCTCTGTTACATTCTATTTAACCTACATCGATATGTGTGTCCGACACTATTTGTTGCACTTGCTGGCAACAGGGTTGGTGGAAATTGGTTACGTGAATTTCCGTTCCAGAACAATATCGCAGATGTTTGGTCTAATGTACAAATAATTCTTGGGACAGTTCGGTTAGTAAGCTTAGTGGCGCCCATTGGACACATAATCCAACTAGGCAAGGTCAACCTATGATTTTGCTGAGAAAAGCACGCCAGAGACATCTTAGGTCATATGAAGGTCATGTAAAATGACCTATTGTTCTTTTCACTCTTACTTTGGTTCTGGGATGAGAAATTGACTCACTATTTGATTACTTGACTATTGTGTTAGAATAGAGACTAAATAGGTGGTGGACATTATCTGAACATTTTAGTAGAATAAGCGTCTGTGTTCGTTTTCAACTGTAATCATTTGTATGTTAATTTTGTTGATTTAATACGTTTATTTTTATTTCTTATTTATCAATCATTCGCATATTGTCTCAATTAAATGTGTGACGATTACGCCACACTAGTTATTGGTTATGATGATTATTATTAATTAGTCATCCATAACTAATTACAAGTGATGAGAAATTTATTTTATTTTATTAATAATTCTCCAGAAGACACCATTCGTCTCTGTCACTTGCTAGATATGCGGACTCTGTAAACGTTTCCTCTCTTCAACAACATTATAGACACATTTACCGACACAAAATATTTCTGTAGGCGGAAAAAGTAATATCAAAGAATAAGAAAAAAACCCCATCCACCCACTTTCGCGCCCAACATATGGTGTGTGTGTGTGTGTGTGTGTGTGTGTGTGTGTGTGTGTGTGTGTGTGTGTGTGTGTGTGTGTGTGAAATGTAAGTCTTCGATCTATACTTGTCTTTAGTGACAAAAAACAAAGTATAATGATTACTTAAACAGTATGGAGTGTTTAAAATTAAATGGTAAAATATTTTCATGTGATAGGCATGCTATTAGTTCTGATGTATCAAATTTGAAAACATAGATAAGGAAGTTATCGATTAAATATTTAATGTGCAACAGAAATTGCTTTTTAAAAAGATATTACAACAACCAATGGGAAATGTAATCGAAAAGACTATTATTAGGAGAAGCAAAGATGGTGAAACAGATATTTGTGTTGTGGGCACATAACTGATGACTCAAAATTGAGGCATGGCTTGAAACATTCAATGAAAGCAAATCACTACAAAAGCAAAATCGACAATGGCTAAATGTGAATTAGTACTTTGATTAATGATAATTAATGTAAGATTTTCTCCAATAATGCATTCTTAAAGCAGAATAGATGAAAACATTAATGCATGCATAGAACTAGAACAAACAAGAACTTTGGGTTAAAAAAAATGTATCCTAGCCTTTGAAAAATTGGATTAACGAGTAGGATTATATGAACTAGTTAGAAGCAATTACCAATATTCCATTGTAATACGAGATTCGGTTAAAGATATTTCCACTTATAAGTCCTTGTAGAACGAATTATGTTCATTAACTGATCCTGTAGTGTAGTAATATTTACATCTCAGATAACATTATTGACTTGTATTTTATATTTAGTTTTCTTTGCTATACAAATTAGAAACAAATGTTCTATGGATAAAAGAAATCCTGGGCTGATAAATGTTTATAGAGCTGGTATCGTTACATGGGTATCAGCTCTTGATAAATTAGCAAATGCCTACGTTTACGTTATTTGTCTTGTGGACGAATTGAACAGCAATTATTTTATGAAGATGACTAATTTGAATAAGTAACGTTTTGTTGTGTTTACCTAAGATAATTTATGTATGAAAATGTAACGTAGAAATACAACAAAGATCGGGATTACTCTATGACTCTAATCTCTTTCTCTCTCAAAGAGCCTGTGGTAATGATTATACGCCTAGACTTTGGATGTCGTCATCAAACTCCATGCTAATTCAGTTCACTGGAAAGCAAGGCCAACGCGTAGGAAATACGACATACTTCACTGCAATATACAAGTCTGTAAACTCATCTAGTGGTAAGATGATTGAGAATAATTGTTGTAGAGTAATGGAAAGTCTCAGAAAACCTTAAAGAAAACCTTAATCGAACACTAAAAAAGACGAGTGGATGGGGAGAGGGTGACATATTTATCATCCCTTCATACGCTAACTTTGACTATAAAATGTGGGAATGGTCTTAGTATCTAGTTGAGCGTTGTAATAATAATAATAAAGATTAATAAACAAAGCTTGATAAAAATCTTAATCAAATGAACTCCATGTGCTTTACAATAATTATAAAGAGAATTTTTTTAGCTTACGCCTTTTAAAACTTAGGAACGCTAAACATAATTACAACGAAAGCTTGTAATGCAAGCACATGCAATTAATATTAACACATAAATGCGTTACTAGCGAAAGACGTAAGAGAAATTAATTTACAGGCTAAACAAACGACATAAGTTAAAATTATGAAAAATACATGTCTTTGAAATTCTCTAGAAGTTGCCCAAAGAATTTTCTATACATTCAAATGGAAACAACTTTATGCAATTCATGTTAAGGGAAAACGCCACGGTGTAAATATATTTTTGAATAATTTCATCTAAAAGCCACTTAATCTATCGATAATTATATCAGCCAGTGTTTTACAAAAAAAAAAAAAAAGGGTCGAAAATGCAACATTTATCCAGCATTCAAATCTATTTTTATTAATTTCAGTGAGATTTAGCTACAATATAAATTCTTAGTGTACTGAAGCAAAGGACAATTGAATAATTAGATTCCAGTTGTTTCTTTTGCAAACGTGTGACTATATGCGCAAGTCAAACAGTACTAATTGAATATATTAATACTGCCTGTGTGGAGAGTGGAACAAAATAAAATATAATTTATTATATTTAATTAATAATCTTGAAAAAGACCACTTACATTTTTTAATCATTCGCAAGATTTACATTTATCATTTCTAGTACACAGAGGAAAACTGTAACTGTATGTTATTTCGTTTGTTTTGCAGCGCACAGAAATTGTGGAGGAAAATTCTCTGATTTGGAAGGAAGTATTCTATATCCTGGGTTTCCTAACAACTACCTTGACTTTACAGTATGTGAATGGATCATCATTGTGCCGTATGGTCTTAGAATACAAATCGTGATCGAAGACCTTGATATTGAGTCTTCGTCGGACTGCGCCTATGATTCATTGGAGGTAATTAGTCAGTGCGAAAAAATAAGTTCATATATACAGAATGAAACATATAATTGTACATGTTTGTCTATCTATCTATCTATCTATCTATCTATCTATCTATCTATCTATCTATCTATCTATCTATCTATCTATCTATCTATCTATCTATCTATTTATCTATTTGTCTGTCAGTCCGTCCATCACCTACCCATCCATCCGTCCGTCTGTCTACCTACCTACCTATCTATATATCTATCATTCTATCTATATATCTTTCAATCTATCTATCTATCTATCTATCTATCTATCTATCTATCTATCTATCTATCTATCTATCTATCTATCTATATCTATCTTTCTCTCTATCTATCTATTTGTCTCAGTCCATCCATCACCTACCCATCCATCCGTCCGTCTGTATGTCTATCTATCTATCTATCTATCTATCTATCTATCTATCTATCTATCTATCTATCTACCTATTTCTAAATGTATATATAGACAGTGTGCATATCCTTATCTCTAAACGTAATTGTATATAAATTGTTAAAGTGTCAAAGTGATCCTACCTTGGACACTGCTAAAGATAATATTTTTAATTATCAGGCTTGGAGTAAGCAACTCAGATGGAGAATATGCTATAAATTGCTGATGCAATCCAAGCCAGTACCAATTTGGTAGTTTTTTCCGACAGCCTTACACTTGATCATAACAAATTCATCCAATTAAAATAGACCAACATTTACTTTGTTAATGAAAGTGTATATTCTAATCACTTTGATTTGAACATAACTCCAGTCCATTCATAAAGATGAGTGTTAGCTTATGGTAAGTTAATTGGCTGATAAAGAAAGAATGGATTTAGAAATATTTTGTACATGTTTGCTATTAATCTAATATTTGAATTGGATAATTCTTAAGTAACTGAACAATTATTTATATGTTCACCATCTTGATTTTGTTGTACATTATACTTGTGTATTCGATTAATGAACATTGTTGCAGGATTTGTAAATTGAGAATGTTTGTAAGAGAGAAAGGAGTCTTAGAGATGAACTATGCCTGAAATTTAGCAATGCAGAAAAAGGAAGCCTTTTTCTTTTGTCGCTTTATACTATAGTGACTCCTGTACTCTATGTGGTCACGTTGGTGTGAGTGTGTCCGCGTTGTCATCAAACCTATCAGTAAATATGCTTGATGTAAGTTGATTCCTGTTAATTCCGTTCAAAACCAATACAGCGGACATTTTTTGCCTTAGGTTTGGTCTTGGGAATTCTCGAAAATTTCTTGAATATCCCTCATGGTGTGCTGAGTAGCGTACACAAAATTTCGGGAACATTTGAACAGATGAGCTTCATAGTGCACGTAAAATTCTAGATGATTCATCATAGTTTGCATTGTGAGAGCATCAAAGATTCTGGAACAGTTGTAAGGTGAAATAAATGTCATCACTGTTACGTTTCCAGTATTTATTTATAGACCCTGCCTAGGATTTTAAGGACTTTAAAATATGATAGATTAAATTAATTCCTTCTCTCTATCCTAAACAGACTGGCTGCCCAAATTATCATTTGACTAACTTTAAAAATGTGTCTTGTAGTGCAGACGACAGATTTACAAACTGACAATTTGCGTACAAAGCTGGCTTTGGAGTCGTTAAATTCCTCTAGATTAATATGCATACGTTACGTCATTCAGCTCATTCGCCCCCATCCAAAACCAAGAAATCTATAGGTCTATTATGCATAAAAATGTACTACAAAGAGGATTAACAATTAAAAATAAGATTTAATAAGTTTAACAATTTAACAAACAGTTAATATACGAACACGAAGTCTAATTCTAAGCCGTAGCAATCAACGTGCTTTAAATTGTCAACTAGAGAGTTGCCATGAGAATAAAGTTCCTTTTGATTTTTGGTACACCAAGTTATGACTTAACTGGTGAATGTTGGTCCACGTGTTCGAATCCAGTCCAGACCAGTCTATCTCACTTGTCTTCCCTCAGCAAAGATGCATACAGCATAACAATGGAATTGTCTTTCAATATCACTGAATGGAATGGTGAGTATAGACAGACGTGCAGACCTGCGCACCGGCACTGTCTGTTAATGGCAATAGGACAACAGTGGATTCAGCTCACTCGTAGAGCATGAACAACTTCAGTGGAACAAGGATAAGGAGTAGGAAACAGAAACCGACCTGAAAGCAAAAGTGTTTTCGTAATCGTCTTGCTTCAAAGTCGCCTACCGATCAGTTTATAAATGCTAGGGCCAGAAATTCGACATAACACGTCGTTTACAATTTTAGATCAAAATTATAATCTCAGGCATGTTGCATTTAACAAGCATGACGTATGAATTACCAAATATTTACAAAGTTAAAATTTAGAGTTCATACAAAAGGGACAATTCAAACCAAGCAAAGTGCTTTACAATTTACATTAAAATTTACACGCAATAATTTGAATTACAATAGAAAATTCATGTCGGGCTCAGGCATCCCTGGCTCTAGTGAATTTAAAGTTATATAAATTAAAGTTACAATGGGAAAAGAGTTACAATGATTTATATACAATACTCATAGGTTTTTTGTCACTTATCAACGAACCGTGCTTAAGCTCAATAGCAATGCATAGCACAATATTAAATACATGTTCAACAACGCAAAATACAATTAAATAAATTCAATACCTTAGTGAGAAATCGAGGTGTTATCTCAGCAAATGCGTCGGTTGTTCCTATGCGACTCAACGAATAAGCGGCATCTGGCTTCTTGTATCTCAGAGTGACTCTACACAACTGCGCTCCCGTATTTATTAAAAATCATAAGGTGCATCACGTGACTGGTCACGTAGTATGTGGTTGGTTTGAGAACTTAGACAATGGTCCAAAGTTACATAATGTCTCTGACCTCTTTGTTGGAAGCTTCTCGATACTGAAGTATCATGGGAGAGCTCCAAACAAAGGAATTTCAAATTTTGATGTTTGACAAACAAACAAGTGGGTCAAGGAGTCATGACATTTTTATCAGACTGTGACAATCACACTTTTGATTATATTGATATGTTGTATATCTGATTGATGATTTAATAAATGTAATGCTAAATTTGTTAAGATTCATGTACATATATGAAGATTTATGTTGGAGTAATATTGAGTGGATGGGGTCTCGTCAATTATAAATAAATGACGGATTTTATTATTACTTTAATAACAATTTTAACCTGAAGAACATTATGCAACTTTAAAACGTCTATCTTTTTATTGTGAAAAGAATATATTTTTTACGACACCCTTATAATCCGCCAAGTAAGAGACAGTGTTGGTATTGCTGGACAATTATTAATAACTATAATTTAAGATTTGCAATTAGGTATGCATTATTAATTAATAAATAATCATAACGAGTGTAACTGTTACCTAATAAACAGGGAAGTGTCACGTGATCTTTTGTATCTTGCTGCAACTGTTACCTAACAAACATAGCAGCACCACGTGATCTTTTGTATCTTGTTGTAACTACTACCGAACAACGGAGACAATCAGTTCTCAAATGGGAATGATGAAAGATGTGTGACTTTATTATTTTTATATCAATTAATGCTGGTGCTGGAATGGATTATGTTTCTAAACCCATAGTTTCAGCAATTCGGCAAAGCATGGGAACAAAAAAATATTACTTCCCTTCCAACCAAGGTGTTCATTAAATTCGCTATCGCACGGAATCCAGTTTCTCAGTGTCAGCCATTAGGAATTGTCAGGTCGTTCATTGGTATGGTTGATACCGTGGTCGGAACGTGATTTTCAGTTTTGGTTTCTATCCTACTTAGAGTACGAACGCAATGTATTTTGATAGATACATATCATAGCAGTTTCAGTTATTTTTAATTTAATTATTCAAGTGTTAGATTATGTCAGTAAATTAATTATCTGGAACCATTAGAACGAAACTTTTGTTGGTCACGCCCAAACAAAAAACAACAACTGAGTTATGGATATATAGACAGTAAAAATGAACAGACATTATAATTAACTTACCGTTACAGATCATAACAAAAATAAAGTATGCAAGTTATTAAAATATATAAGTAAGACGAAGGAACAATTAACAAAATATTATTAAGAAAAGATTGAAAATACCTTTCATGTATAAATACAATTTACACTGCTAATGAATGTAATTAAAATAGTCTCTCATCAGGAATTCCAGAATATGTACTTCAATAAATAATAAGAAAACAAGCATTTAAAAATAAAATTTAATTGTGTAAATGGACATACGCTGTACCGCCACTTTTTCAATCAGTAGAATTACACATATCCTACTTCTGGTTAATATGCTCATTTTTTGCTCATCTTCTACATTCACATTATGTCAAAACACGTCTATCTTATAAACAATTAACAATGTATCAGAATTATGTTACAACGTTACTTGCTAAATTAATTCACGCCTGTTGAAAGGGATGTCCGATATAGTGTACAATTATGATCAAATCTTACACTCTCATAACAATCAATACAACATCATTTCAATCAATGCATGAATCAATAAATAAGTGATCGGAACTATTTTAAAACATGTGTATAGAGTTATAGACCGTCTTCTCAATTGTATTACGTCATTGGAAGCCCCCACCCATCATCTCACATGTTCCTCCCCAAACAATATGAAGGAGTAAATAGTTTTATAAGAAAACAAATTTATTAAAAGAAATAAAGTTAACAATTTCAATAAATTTACATTGAGTTCAATCACACACTAGGCGATTTCGAAATCACAAATCTCGTAAGACTTCCAGAATTACAATTAATGAAGATATATATCAATGCAATTCTCTAGAATAATTATTAGAGAATTTCATGTGACACTGTTGATACAATTTAGTTAAACTTACATAAATACTCCACGTAAAGAAGCCAACTAGACTCTAAACAATTTAGGCAAAAATAGAGAAATTACATAGAAGAATCAGACATAAAATAAGGAATGAAAATCACAGAAACATGTACAGATTACACAGAAAGTTCATGTAATTGAATCACCTGATTGCAGCCTTGTTCAGCAGTAGCCTCATTCTCAGCAGGTTTGGTTGACAATTGAATGTCTCGTGGTTTAGCCCGCCTGGTGACGTTAAATGAATGTTTCGTAAAGTGTACACAACACAATTTTGTCCAGGAAAAGTTAGCACAGTATATATAATCCTTTCACTGGCACTAAATAACACACAGTCAGAGTTATCCACAGTTCAGTACACACTGGGTTGGAAAGTTATCCTTGTAGTTACAAGTGAGTCAGACTCATGCCCTTGCTGCAGCTCACTTTGTAATACTGTCTCCCTTGATGGTCCCGATACATACAGAATCCAACCAAGAATCATCCTCCACACTGGCCCTTAACACATTCAGCGACCAAGTGGCAGTACTGTTGTCAAACCAAGACAACCCAGAAAAATGAGACGCATGTCCAATCCAGAGCGAAACCCAGAAACAAGAAAATGGAAACGTCTTGAACTGCAACAAATTAGTGTAATGGCGCACATCAGGATCATGCTTTAAAATTCTGCAATCTGTACTTTCATTTTCGTTTCTCATTACAATTCCTTTTAACAATTAATTTATTTGATTCTTTCTTTAAATGAAAATAAAAGCATCATATTTTAAACTTGTTATAATTATTTATAAGAAACATGATTCAACCTATTCAAAAGTAAAATGTTAAAATCAGTTACAATGCAATCTCCTATATCGGACATACCTTTCTTCCAGTTCTAACCATGAGCCGTGCATGGGACCCCAAAGATGTGTAAAAGAGTGTAGAGAATTTTGAGTCTGCTCTTTTATCTGTTTTCAGAGGTCATGGAAGTTTCTAGAATTTCTTAGCCTCTGGCTAAGACTTGTTTTTCTTCCTGTGCCTATTGACTCCATAATTATGGCTGAATGCACGCACATAATAGACTGAGTGTGTGAGGTGCCAGAAGTATGCCCTTGTTATGTAAGAATTAGTGACCTATAATCCTAACTCCCTTCATTTGTGGATGTGGGTCAGCGTTGTTTACGTCAAACCAATTCTACTCAGATTTGAATTGTGAAATTCAAATCAAAATTTGATTTATGAATTTGAAAAAATAACGAAATTAATTAAATATTAATTAAATATTAATTAAATTAATTACGTAAATGTAATAATTATCATTTTCCCGTCACAGGTAGCTTGCTTTATATCAGAGTAGTCGTTTAACTGCATCTTCAGTCAATGAGCAACTTTTCATTCTAAATGGAATTCAATTACAGCACCTCAATGTCCATACCACCAATTGATTTTGAAGTGTTTTGAACAGACAGATTAATAAACTGTCTTCACCCCAATCATTCTGTAGATTAAAGCTTTCACTCTTATCACTTATTTTCTTCAGATTTAAAATGCATTTTCCCTTATTATGTCTGGTATTTTTCTTTGCTTACGTTTTACTTTCATTCTATTGTAAATCTGAATATTGATTAAATATATATATATTAAAATGTAAACATTGCACAGGATGGGGTGCCCATCAAACAAGGAAAATTTTGGTGAGATACCATTCTGAGAATCCTAAAAAAAATTAAAAAGCAGTATCTTTTTATCTCTGCACATTTATTTTTTTCTTTTACAAAGTTTGGATGAAGCAGAAAGGAAAGACATGAATACCTTTAGGGTTTGAATATGTGCGCGCGTGCGTGCATGCAAAATAAAAAACAAAAACAAAAACATACACCACAATTTCTATTTTTAATCGGACATATTTTTCATCTGTAATTCAATTCCCATTACACAATTCCAGATTTTCTCTAGAACCACTTTTATTGGACCTCGATACGGTCCTTATTGCACGACATTCAGCACTACTAGTTACCAACATGTAGTCGAATACGAAAGTGCTTTGGTACGATTTACGTCCAACTGGAATAGGACAGGAAAAGGATTTCGTGCACGGTGGATAGCAGGTAAGATGTTAACAAGTATTTTAGCAGTTTTATAACTAATGATGTTTTATGACTACATTACATGATCCGATCCCATCAGACACGACATGATATGATAGGACACGACACGATACTTTTTTCAGGACATGAATTGATTAATCCATCTTTATATGCTATTACAAATAACTGTGTCTCTGACTATTATAAGGGCGATTGTCTGGAATTTTTTGAAAATCTACTTTATTCCTGGCTCTTCCACAATACAAACTATGACAATAAAATAATGCTATACTTTACAACATGATGCTGTTCTTTAATTGCAGTGAACAACAATAAACAATAATAACAACAACAACAACAAACAATAATAAATGAAAATATTTTTAAACAGTGAACAACACACTAACAATAATAAATGAAAATAGTTTTAAACAATCCACAATGCTGTGCAGTTTGCATCTTAGAGTTTTTAAAATATTCAACCAATTATAATGTTTATTTTTACTCACTGGATATAATAATCAATGTTGGTCATGTTGACCCAGCAAAATTCGAAACACTTAGCCTCATGCCATCTACCCACTGGCCCAACATTTGAACTAACTCTGAGTACACTTTGTAGAAAACCGGTTGTACCCTCATTCCAAGTCAGTTCTTGATTTACTGGGTAACTAGCACTCTGAAATGACGAGGTACTTAGATAACGAAATAATGGGTCTCATGGAAAGGGGCTCTCCGAATTCCAATTTAAATTATTTTAATCTTCTCTTATATTTTCTGGAATTATTGTCTTACCAAGAAACACATTTTCATCTTAATTCCGCTTTGGACTGTTGGTATGTAATTATTGTATTACACTAAGTGTTGCTGGGTGTCCCCACTCTCCATGAGGTGTCACCAGTCACTTTGTGATGCAGTATTGACTTGCCTAATTATCGCTAGCTATAACTTTTGGTCGCCAGAAAAATAATGAATAATATGAACAACAATACAATTTAGGATTTTAGGTCAACCACTTCCGGTAGCTGGTAAAATCCCACACATCAAGGAATTTATCACAATTAATTGGACAAAGACACAAGACAGGTACAATGATGAATTTCATGAAGTGAAGATGATAAGAAATTAAGAAAGACGGGTGAAAAGTTAACAAAATATTATATATAAAAATAAACAATAAAAGAAAGAAAACAGCAATCACATTTTAAATTACACAATTACATTCCTACAGCTATTAGTCTAATCCGGGAAACATTAGCCTCTCATATAGTCCTAGCTTCCTGTGAATAAAGTCTATCAAGTTCATAATTTATCTTTATGTTTTTTTCTGTTCTCTATCTCTAAACCAGGGGTCTCCAAACTTTTCAGCCCGAGGGCCGCGTTAACTATCAAACAGCACTTCGGGGGCCGACTACACACTCGAGGTCCAAACAAAAAAAAGAATCAAAACATGAATGTTGTTTTTAATTATTTATTTAATATTATTTTACTCAGTTATTATTTATTGATACACTACTCATGAACAAGTGTATTAGTGGGAATGGTGAAATTGTTTCCTGGATGCCAAAAGAGCAGACATTTCTGGCTTTAGATTTGATGTCCCTAACATCAACAGTGGCCTGAGATTATCATTGGACAAGTTTGTTCTCAAATTGTTCTTCACGTATTTCATTCTTGAAATGTTTGTTCACACATGTATGTTGTTTCAAAGATTGAAAAGTACCTTTATGCAAAGGTTTTGACATTAGGAAAGTCTTCTTTGTCAAAAACTGGTACAGTTCTTCTTTGAACTTTTCCCTAAGGAGGTCATTTGCTTGCAACTCAATGACCTCCAGCTGCAGTTCATCTGGGCAACTGGCCACATCTGCTTCAAATGGGTTTTGAAACAGTCTCACTTCTTCTGCCTTTGAATCCAATTCAGAAAACCGCTCCTGAAACTGCAGCTGGAGGTCTTTGATGATCTCGCATGCAAATGACGTGGTGAATTAAGCTGTTGCTTCAGCCATGAATACATTGCACTTCTGAAAGTGCGGCAAGTTGTTGGCCTGTACTTGTTCCAAAAACAAGACAAGACAAGTTTGGATCTAAAGGTCTTTATGTGGGTGTTTTGATCAGAAACTAGATTTTCCTCTCCTTGTACTTTTAGGTTCAGAAAATTAAAATTAATAGTTATGTCTGCAGCAAAGGCAAATGTCCATACCCACTCTCCGTCAGAGAGTAATGGCTGCGGCTTGCCTTTACTTTCCAGGAAGTCACCTATTTCCTTTCTTAATTTAAATACTCTGCTCAGAACTTTCTTACAACTTAGCCATCTTACTGCTGTGTAATATGGTAAATTTTGCGATTCTTTGTCTGTATCTTTCAACATGTCTCTGAACTGTCTATGGTTGAGCCCATGTGACCCTTAAATTCACAATCTTCACCACATGATTCAATACACTGCTAATGTCCATATATTTAGCACACAAAGCTTGCTGGTGAATAATACAGTGCAGGAACATTGGTTGTGGAATGTTTTTCTCATTACACATCTGCTTCACATGTCCAAACAAGCCTTTCTTTATGCCACTCATATTCTTTTCCATCAACAGTCAGGCAACTGAGGTTAGCCCAGTCCAAGTTAGAATCAGCAAATGTTTTTTTTCAACTCATTGAATATATCCTCTCCGGTAACAGTGCCATGCATGCTATGTAGGGAAGCCTGCTCTTGTGTTATGTTCATGTCTTCATCCACACCTCTTATGAACACAAGCATTTGATAGGTGGGACAGCTGTCCAGCGATTCATCCATTGCAATTGAAAAATGGCGAAAGTTGCTTGCATTTAACACTATTTGAGTCACAATGTTTTCACCCAAGTCTGCAACACGGCGGGTAATGGTATTTGCACCCAAAGCTACATTTTAAAATTGTTTCCACTTTTCTGGGCAAAATCCATCAGCCACATTCAAAAAACATTCCTTCACTACTTCACCATCTGTAAACGGTTTGCCACTTTTAGCCAGGAGGTAAGCAACTTTATAACTGCCTTAGTGAAGGATTCATTTTCATTTGAGGATTTACTGAACAATGTCCTTTGATATGTGAGTTGATTTTGTAATTTAGAAAAATTTTCGGCACGGACTTTATCCTCCGACTGTGCATATTTCTCCTGATGTTTGCTTTGATGAAGACGGCGCAGGTTGTATTCTTTCATTGCAGCCACAGTTTCGATGCAAATCGCACACAATGCTTTTTCGCCGGATTTGATGAAGAAGTATTTCAGATTCCATTCTTCTTAAAATTGTCGTCACTCATCTTTTAATTTTCTTTTCCTCTTCTCGGCCATCGATGGGCACTAAAATAAAGTGAATTCAACATGAATAAATAGTGAAACTGAAAGTATCTTGCACACAATATCGCTCAAAAACCTGATTATGTGAACTAATTTCGTCACAATTATAGCTGCAAGGTACTGTCTGTTAATTGCGTAATTATAAATTTATGATATTATATTCATAAATAATACACAAACAAAAATTCTTAATTACAATCAATGCACACAATGACCCGACGCGGTCTTTATCTCTCTATCGATGATGGGAACTATCCTAAAACTTGCACTTGACCGTCTTTCTAATGTCATTACGTCATTTGACAATTTACTATTGGCAATTTAGAACAATTACTAGGAATTTATGGTTATGCATATAGTCAGTACAGTCTCTAATTTATCTTAAACAATTCTATAAAAAAATGTCAATAATCAAAATTAGATACTAATACAGTTTTAAGCAATAAAAGACGTTAAGGAAGAATAATAAAAAATAGATAAGGAATTTTACGAATAATCAGAGAAACATTTACAGATTACAGTTATTACATGTACAATACATAATAATGGTTCACTGATGCAGCCTGTGAGTCGTAATCTTGTTCCTGTATCAAATATTAAAATTAATTAATTGAGATCAGCCTGTAAAATTCGGTAAAAACATAACGTCCACGTAACTGGCGGCTGATCTTGGCAGGATACACGTACATTTCCGTATTTTTTTCCCATAGACACAAAGGTCTCAATGGGCCGCATGAGAGGGCCTCACGGGCCTTAGTTTGGAGACCCCTGCTCTAAACATTTCCCCACAGTTTTCACACTCCTGGCCAATGTAACTTTATCGTACTTCACTTCGTCACACTGATATATTTACATAGCCCTAACTCTGGCACTTTCGTATTTATGACTTGTTGATTAGGGACCACACCACGTATTCAAGTCTAGGTAGACGGCTTGGTTCTACCCCCCCCCCCCACATGGAACAACAAAGCAAACTGATGTACCGGCATTTGTACCAAGACCAACAGGCTGAGATATCAACACACCAACAGCTCAACAGACCAATGAGTGGAAGAAAGATGGATCCTGCAAATAATAAAGACATTAATCAGAAATTCCTTTGTGCAAACTGTTAAGTGCTTTTGTGCAATGGCTAAATCTATTTTCTCTGAGCACAATCTCACTAACTGAAATTAAACATGAAATAAACATGACTTAATTATACATAACAAAGTATTCTGCTCATACTCTACAAAAAATAGTAAACATAAAATTCACAAAACACAAGGGTCAAGGCTACTTCCCAAACTTATTTGTTTACCACTACACACTAAGTTATCACCTTACCGAATTACCACCAGACTTTCAAGTTGGTTCCCCCATCCTTACACCTTCATTCTTGCGCACCTTTGGTCAAGGCTTCTTTATACTCCTACGCATGTTAACTACAACTGGACCTTTTGGATTTCCACACACACTTCTGTTAGACCATGGTTCATGTGCAAGGTTAGTTTATCGGGATGAAATATACATTTAAATTAACTGATCATCTTCTATATGACATGTATTCCAGCAAAACATCCGACTGTGGTCTACTGGTAACGTGAATATTTTTGTCAAGCGTGTGCTTACGCTAGACTTTCTTATACACCTCGTGTATCTGGATTTTATTTGTGTCATTATTTTTTATATTTATTGATTTGAGTCCAGGCGAAGTGTTATGCCCTCGACTGACATAAACATACATTTAGATATGTTAAATTTGCTTCATCATACAATGAAACTTATAAGCACTACTAGTTTCTGCATGTAAGACCTGAGACAATGCACTTTACTGAGTATTGAAATTGTTAAATGTTCATTGTTATACTCAATTCATGCACCTAACCTAAATGCACACACATTTTCCATACTTCAAATGTATATATTTAACAATCTTCCAATTAAAACAATATTCTTGTAACTTTCTCTTGCCTAAACAACTGTCATCATGTTAAATTATTTTGACAGGTAACACGTACATTCATTTCACTAAACCTTCGAGCAGCATTAACTATCCAGGGTATTGCTACAAGGGGTTGTGTGTATGGAACATTACGGTCGCAAATGGAAACTTGGTGAAACTTTCTTTCAATAATGTATACATGTACTGCTACAGTTACTTCCCGAATGACCCTTGTGCCTGTTCCAGGATGGAGATTTATGACGGCATCAGCACAAACAACGAAAGCCTCATCGCCAGGTAAAATCTCACTGTATTATTCAAACATGCTTAATCATCGCCAGGTAAAAACTTAATGTATTACTAAAACACGTTAACTAAGATTATCACCTTATACAATTATCTGCTTAAACTTTGGATATGGACTTACAGGTTTCGTGGAACTAATAAAAAGTTATTTCCTAAACCCCTTACCTACATATATATGCAATCACAAAGACAATCATCACGCAGAATTGATTGCACCGACACAAACACACACACACACACACACACGTATGTAAACTAACATCATATATTTGAACTTTATTTAATTAAGTACACAAACACAGTAGTTTGATAAAGCATAAACCACAAGGCTGCACGTTGATCTTATTAAAATGTTTAACTTTATTCTTTCTCTAAAAGGCATCTGCAGCTATATTGTACTCATACTGATATGTATATGTCCATTCTGATTTAGAAAAGAGCCTCTATTTATAAATTTAAAATATTTGAAAAATACAGCAGTCTCACCATTAAAAATTTTATAACATTTTGTCCTAAATATTTTATTAATATATTCTAGTCTCTTATAAACATTATCTTCGTTTTTGTAATTATCGAGGGGTATTTTCTCTCAATACTTAAGCTTCAATTTTGTTTCTGTTAAATAAACTACAGCATACTGCTACATACTTGACATACACGTATAAAATTATCCTCGTGTTAATAAGTCTCATTTTTAAGTAGTCGACAGAAAATTCAATAATGAATTATGGCGGGGTTTTTGTTTCTTGTATTTTAATGTACATATACACATACACAATATATGTTTTATCTTCGTTAGCATTCATCTTTCACTAATATAGATGTATGTCTATTAGAAAACTGTCCTTATAATGGCTTTGTGCAAAGAAATGCAATACATATAATTTCATTACTGGATTTTGTGCTTTTCATTATTAATTGGAATACATTTCTTTGAAACTACATCATTTGCATTAGACTGCAGAAGAACATATATATATTTTGTTGATGATGATGATGATAACAACAATAATAATTACACAGAAAAAATATTTGATTTTTTAAAAATTAAAATTGTATTTAAAAATATGCACTTTAATGAAGTTAACACCGACTGCTGTCTTGATTTTTTTCTTCTGTAGGTTATGCTACAGCGAAGGATACTGGCCTGATTTGATAGCATCCACAAACAACATGGTTGTTGTTTTAAAAAATTATGATGAACTCTTATCAATTCCCTTTTCGGTATTTTATTCATCTGTAAATGTGTCTGATGGTAAGTCTCAGTGTTTTTAGATAATGGATATTTGTGTTGTTATAATATGTTGTCGGTACTGAAAATGCATGTGCATCACTGTAACAAAATGTTTATAGCCAACCAATCACAACGTAGCATGTAGTAAATGAAGTTAAAATAGTATTTCATTGATTTTCATATTAATATTCTTATTTCCTTTTTTGTTTTGTTTTCCTTTGTGTGTAAGCACGAGGCATACTTTAGCTATTTATGCATATTCTTTTTTCATGTCTGCCTCTAACAACTATGTGTGGTACATTCTGGAAAATACTAGTATTCTAGTATTCAAGGTACCATAATTATTGTGATCATCTTCTGCTTGAAGGAATGAACACGGTGAACATAGTGCTCACACAGATCAAGAGGAACGTGTGCATCATAGTTTCCTATGCATGTGGCAGGAGTGACATGCTGACATGCTGACATGCATACATTTGACATTGTTGCTAGAGCAAGTGAAGGACTGTGAAAGCAACAATTAATCCCGTTCATGTAAAAGAATATAACAAATTACCTCTTATAACTCCATTTCTATTCTCTAATAGGACAAACTTGCAATTTGCATTAACTCTATTGTTCAATTGCAATTATACTTTTTGATATGTAGAGAGTATGTCTAACATAAAATTATCCAAACGTGAGTCCATGGAATATTGATGTCGAGTAATCTACTTCATTGTAATAGTCAAATGTAGTTTTGATTGTTCATGTAATACATTTTGATAAACTTATGTTGGAGAAGAATGTTGGTGGATTGAGGCTCGCTAAATATAGAAGATGGATTTGTCTTCTCCTTTAGTAAGACGTTTTCCACTCACGGAAACATTATGTGTCTATAAATGTTGTTTTATGTTTTGGAATAGGGAAATCGTTTACAGCACCATAATATCCACCAAGTGAGAGACGTGTGGTGTCTATTGGAGGATCATTATTAAAATAAATTAAGTTTATCACCACTTGTGATTAGTTATGAAATATTAATTAATAATAATCATCATTTTCATTAACTAAGTGACGTGACCATCACATGTAGCTTGATGTATTTTCCATTCTTCAAAATAGGACATGTGCCCATTAAATATAACAATGTGCTGGTAGGGAGATAAATAGTTTTTAATTACAATGTAATTAATCTAATTATAATTATTCATGATTTATTTATTTAGTGTGCAAGAACTTCTCCTACAACAGTGATGGCATACTTCAGTCGCCGTTATACCCTGCTGACTATCCAGACAATACTGACTGTAGTTTTAATGTAAACATATTTTATACCGGGTACCAACTATCCATCTCGTTTCTTGAAATGAACCTCCAGGAACCAACTAATGGCGTGTGCATGAACGATTATCTGGAGGTACAATTAAAATTGTTTTTCTTTCAACAAATCAACTTATTATTGATGCATAATCTGTTGTTCATTATATATGATAAATAGATACATAGATAGATAGATTAAATGTAAACTTGACTCTATTTTAAAATTAAAATTTATAATTTAAAATTTATTAAATTGTTAGAGTGACTTGACCTTGGGAACTCCATATGACAATACTTTTGTAAGTTTCTGATTTGGAAGTAGACAACCCGAATTAAGAATATGCTAGTAATTTGATGATGCAATACAAACCATCTCAGAAGTTTTATTATCCAATGATCACGATTTACGAGAATGAGACCAGCCAATGGGGTGATATTACAAAATTACCTGCTATAGAGACTTTTTTTTCTCTGATCACTTGAATTTGAAATGGCAAAGATAGAAATGGGTAGATGTAGTATCACACATATTATTCTCAACATTTGATATTGTTTTGATATGTTTTATTTCTTATGCATTGTACATGTATTGGGCTAATAAATACTGTTGCAGGAAATTTTAAGTTGAGGCTGGAAAGAATGGAGTTACAGAGCTATGCACTGTAACTTAGCATTGCTCACTGATTATATTTTTCAACCAAGTAGCCTTTTTCGGTTTTTTACTTTCTCATGCTATTTGAATCTACTGGTTTACTGATTCTAAACCCCTATACCAGGTTGAGATGCAGGAATCACCTGCTGCATTGTGTATAAGTGTAATGGAATACATTACATTCCTTTGAAGTATAATGGCAATGTATGCTGACTGTCACGGAAATGTGGAGTAATCATGAAAAATGTATTTTGTATCTCCCTTTACCAAATGTGAGTGCATCAGCTAATGTTATGGTCATTTATTGAGAGAAAGTGGGGTGACATTCATGCATTGTCAGTGAATTTGCAAGCATTGATTGCTCATTTCTTATTTATATTAATTTAACTTGATTCATCTTTTGTTTACTTATGTTAGGTGATAGTTAATTAAATTAGTAATAGGCAGATGAAGTATCAATTGTTAAATGTTCATTATATAGACATTTTAGAGGGACTATTTTTTGGTTATTAGAAGTAGATGCACATTAGTGTGATATGCACCAATTAACAATAGGGCGGCCATTAATCCATGTGCCTGTTTCTAGAAGGCCATGGAAGTCTTAGCTTTTATATGAGAAGTAAGGGAACTTTTTCTTAAGTATGTGTGCACCTGGTCTAGACTACAGAGTCTGAGGCCTTGTATTGTTCGCCTACACCAAGTTTGGACAGTCTTTCTATCTTCATGACCACGGAAGAAACACTTGAATATTTGTCATGTATTGTATAGTGTTGTACATGTGTTTTGTCATACCCAATCATTTTATTGCAACCTGTATCATATGCCAGTACTCTATGTAGGATCTGAAACCTGGGGTGTGGTTGGTCATCAGGTCCTTTTGCAAAAGTACTAATGGAGAAAGACTGGGCCAGGAGAAGAGTATTCTTCACCACTCATTGGTTTTTTAAACCACTTTTAACTTTGCCACTCTTCACTGAGGAGTTGTATTTTCAGCATTCATCGATGCAAATGGTCACTGGGTTCATCAGCCTATGGTGCGCATGTTTCACCCCCATCCCTGTCCAGAGGGAGGTTGTTGCTATTTTTGTTTCCGGTTTTCACCGTGGAACATTGCTGTTATTTCCTGTGAGAGGAAAGTGTAATATTCCTGGACTTCATATTCTGTGGCCAGTGCATTGGCATGAATGTACCTGATATTCCAGGACTTCATTTTTTGGTGCACAATAGTTAGTGTGTCTTCAGTCTGATCAACCCCTCATTAATTGTAAGTAGCAGTAGTTAAGTATTTAATTATAGGGTGCATTCACTTAGGTAGGTTAGTATAGTTTATTAGTTATTTAGTTTATAAATGTCACAAAACGGGAGGCTCGTTACAAGCCGACCCCGAGCTGAAGTTAGAGATGCAAGGGGTGAAGTCTATTTTTGGCCTGCTCCGGTGCACCTCCAAGAAAAGCCCATGTGACGTATGCCAGTACTACGTCGTGTCAGGTTGTTACATAGACACACATGACATACACCATTGATGTTTGGGTGGGGCCCAGTTTATTAGTGTCATGCCAAGGAACGTTTTATTGGCGGTGTGTGTTGTGAGTGTGTATCATAAATGTGAATAAATGGACGAACAGACGAACGGTGCAAAACAATAGTACAAATTCTTTCGTCCCTCTCAAAAACTATGAATAACAAGAGAGTTGAAAGATGTTTAAATCAGGTTATTTATTTCCCGATTTAAAAGGGGCACTACTCTTTCGCACAGTGATTAATCATTCATTCAACTTTCCAATGTCATACACTCTGTGGGAAATAAGGGGAGATGAAAATGATGAAATTCAAAATATAAAATAAAGATTAATTACACAATTCTTATGCGGCAAATGGGGCCGCTTTAACAATAGTTGACATGTAAAATAAGCATTACTTTTAACATTAGAGTTCTTATTTTGTAAACGATATAATAGTGTTCATTTTCTTAGAGTTCTAGAGTTAAGTATGTGCGCGTTAGCCGTGCGAATTTTTACTCACTATTAATGTCAGAGTTCCAAGGAGATGACGTAAGCTCACACGTCACTTATAAGCGGCACTTCAAAGTGAAGATCACGACGCAATTGAGGCGTCGCATTACAGGTGAAGATTCTGCAGAATCTAGGCACCACTTTCAGATTATCACTGGGGAGAAATCTGAAATTTAGCTGACTGTTGTCAGCCTCGATAATGGTCGTTGTAAACGGACACGCCAACGACGTTTAGCATTATCGGGTGGAGTCGTCCAGTGGGATGTGTCGTCGCATTACATTGAGTGTAGAAATCCGGATATGTATCTCCGGCGCTAGCCTTCTCAATCGCGGGATAGACTGCCAAACGAACTCAGACAGGGGGGATGACAAAATTGGGTCCCTCGTGTCGTTAACTGCATACAACCAGTGTCGCATACATTGGGTTTTTCTTGACAGCGAACTTTCCACTTTGCCAACAATTATACTGAGTAATTTTGCCTCGTTACTCAATATATGGCATCAGACGGATGGAAAACGGATGGAAAGAGATCTTTGCAGCTTTCCTTTATGAAATCTCTGTACATGAGATAATTCATATGTGAAGTTAGACTGGCTTCAGACGAATCGACGTTTTCAACATTGAGAATAAAGTCTTCATTTTGCCTCTTATATAGCTTTACTGAAGGTCTCCAGAACTTTCCAGAAGCTATGCCGTGTGACATGATTTTTGCCTTGGATATATAGTGGTAATCGTGATGCACGCTTTTCTGTGGTCAATTCTAATGCGCACTGGCCATTTCTCTCGTCAACAACATGTGACCGTAGTGCGCAGTTGTCCCAATTTATTTAATATACATATTCTTCATAAACTAATATATATATTCAACATGATAATTGACACACACTGCGTCACGAACGTCTGTCTACTAAAGAGATCTTAGGTGACCGTTACTGGAAGTTACATGCTACATACGAAAAATAACAAAACTCGGATTACTTCAATTAGTTTTGTTAGCGGTTTTTTAAAATGAAATAAAATATAATTTCGGTCCCTCATTTCCTGTGACAATAAATATTGACATTTCTTTAAAAAAAATTCTTCTTGAACAATTTATTTGATTGAACATTTATTGTTGATTGGGTTTTCACCCTAAACATTTTATAAACATTTAGCATTTATTTATGATTGGATTTTTCCCCTGATTTTTTTGCAGACATTTAATTATAAATTGATATAAATTTGTAGCATTAATTTTTTATTGTTAATGGTAAAGTGTTGCAGTTATCACTGCCTTTGTAATGTAGGCACTATTTTCATTGGGTCTTCACCCATCATTGTCTAATACTAATTGTTATTAGCATCTAAATGCTTTTAGTGTTTATCACTGCCATTGTATTTATTGAGATAATTTTGTGGTCATCACTGCTTTTTGTATTTGCCATTTGTGGTGGAATTTTATCCACAGAATTAGTAACACTAATTCTTGTTTACTATATGATATAGTACTGCGGTCATCACCACTGTTTTCATTGTTAATTTTGTTATCTTTTTATTTTTAGTTCATTTATCATATTCATTGCTCTGGTCCCCCAAACCTATGAATGCTGTGAGTGGATTTTTTTTCTGAGTGAACGACTAATATTCATAAGAGAGTAGCCCCATTTTGTAAAACTAAATTTCTTCTTTAGCTCTTTATCAAGAGTTGGGCTTTTCTCTCTTTGTTGTGAAAGTGTGTTGGTACGGTTGTTTATTTGTTTGTTCTTTCCATTCGTCCCTCATGTCACATTCACACCACTACTCACACTTACATGCTGACATTTTACATTTTACCCTGCATCTCAGAATAAACCCCCATTCACCCACAAGAACATTCGTGGTGTCTGAGTGTGAGAGTGATTATATTATACCTTATTCACTCGGTGTGATCTCAACAAGTCGCAGCAGCTGATCTGACCCCCCACCCCTTTGACCAAGAAAATGAGAGAGAGGCCAGCGACAGTCAGCACCACCACCAGCACCCCGTGACATTGACTACATGACAATTTCTGGTATGGGGAGGTAATTGAAATTACTACAACCGCTGTTCTGCTTGAATGAACCCATACAGTGTCAAAAGCCCAGCTAAGTTTGAGAGAACATGTGGAGAATCTGTTTTCAAAGTGATGAAAAAAACATGTGGAAATTGAACTGAGCTATAATTTGTGACATTGTTGCAAAAACAAGTGAAAGACTGTTGAAATAGTTGTTAGTCAAAATTATGTTGAAACTGTTATCCTTTATCTCTAATAACTTCATTTTTATTCTTTCATAAGAACTATTCTGTGATTTGTAATGAATTATTGAATTGTATTATAGGCATAAGACTGTAAATTAGAAATTATTCAAACCTGGTTTCAAGGAAATAATGATGTCATTTTTAATAAATTTATTAATAAATTTATTGGCCTTCTTATGCATATTGATAACCTTATGTTGGAGAAGAAAGTGGTGGATGGGGCTCGCTAAATATAGAATAAAAATGGATTTGTCTTCTCCTTTAGTAAGTAGTTTTTCACCTATGGAACTATTGTGTGACTGTATGACTGTAAATGCTTATCTTTAATGTTGTGGAAGAGTGAAAACTTTTCCAGAACCCACACGTCTGCCAAGTTAGGGAGACGAGTGGTGTCTGCTGCAGGATCATTAATAAAAATATTAAGATTCTTGTAATTCGTGGAAGGCTTTTGGCAAATCCCAATCTGTGTGGCAGACATGGCAAAATTAGCACTCCCCAGATTCCCTAATTGTCAATATTATTTGTGGATAATGTCATTTGGCATCCTCAAATGACTAGCTAATCTTACTAAGATGATGATATTGCTCATCCAAGTAATGAACTAACTCTAACTTTATGGATGACATTTTTAATTGTCAGAGTGGCCCGACCTTGGGTAATCATTATTACTTTATTTTTGAAGTATCTGAGTTGGAAGTGAACAACCCGAGTTGGGTATATGCTATAACTTTGCTGATGTAATGCAAACCATCCCAACTGGATGAGTAATTTTATTGTCCGATGGTTATGATTTACGAGAACGAGACCAGTCAATGGGCAGATATTGAAACGTTTACCTGCTGTAGGCACATGATTGTCTGATGACTTGAATTTGAAGTGACAAAGTTCTGTCTTCGAAGGCAGCCTTTAGCTGGTGAGTTAACTGACTAGTTGAGAGAGAATGGACTTTGTGCATTATTTGTGCATTTGCTATTGATGGGTTATACTTGTGTTTTAATAAGATGTATTATATGAGTAGACTATTATTTCTACAATTGTTTTAAATATTCTGCTCATATATTGTGTACTAATCACTCGACATTGTTTTGATATGCTGTATTTATTATGCTGTGTGCATGCATCGGACTAATAAATAACCTTGCAAAAAATGTAAGTGGAGACTAATGTAAGAAAGAGCGGAATTATAAAGCCATAAACTGGAACTTAGCATTGCTCCCTGAATGTATTTTTCAGGCAAGCAACCGATTTCTATTTTCTACTTTCTCCTGTTATTTGAATCTTCTGGTTCACTGATTATAAACCACTACGACCGGGCGAGATACTGGAATCATCTGCCACAGTGTGAGTAAGTGTAAAATAATGTACTGTATCGTGGCAGAGTATGCTGGCTATATGAACAATTTCTGGTGTACGGAAGTACTAAAATTGCTGAAATTGATATTCTATTTGAAGGAACTGTTACGGCGGGTGAAAAAGTATGGGTTGACCAAGAGAATAGCCGCAGGTCAGTGTTTTCGAAATATATGGAGAGGACATGGCGTAATACTGTGAACAATGCAAGGATGTTGAGACACTGGTTAATACAGGTTATGTAAAACTATTATCGCTTATCTCTAATAACTCCATTTATGTTCTCTGATAAGAACTATCCTGTGATTTGTATTGAATTATTTTTAATATTATTAATTAATTAATCATTCAAAACTAATTACAGGTGATGATAATCTTAATTTAGTTTTTTAATGATCCTCCAGCAGACACCACCACGCGTCTCTCTGACTTGGTAGATATGCGTTTTCTCTCTTCCACAACATTTATGGTCACACAATCTTTCCATAGGTGGAAAACGTCTTACGGAATGGAAGACAAATTTGTTTTTAATCTCTATTTAGCGAGGCCCCAGTCACTAAATTTCTTCTCCAACATAAGTGTATTAATATGTCTAAGAAGGTCAATAAAGTTAACAATAACTTTACTAAATCCAACTCAAATATACATATGACAAACACAATAAAATAGATTACATGACATAAATATGTCCATGAAACCACACTTAAAAGTTACTTGGGCATCATATAGATATTTAGACTGTTTCTTGTAATGGTTAAATATCATTTTCCATTAAGGGTATATGGCAAATGATATAATTCTTAACAATACATCTTAGTCCTCTTCTTTCAGATAAGATATGGTACAATAGTAAAGTACTATTGTGGAAGCTCACTTCCAACTGATCTGATTACTGCCTCGTCGACTACTTTGAAATTTCATTCAGATTCTTCTGTTACAAAGCCAGGATTCAAACTAAAATACAAGGCGCCCCTTGGTAAGTTTTATAGTCCTGGGTAATTTCCTTTAGGATATTATATCCAAAATATTTCGAAAAATGACGAAGATTCATGAAACATAATGTGCATTGTAACTATGTACAACAATCACCTTCTTATATATTCATATCCCTATACGATCTTAAAAAATATTATCTCACTTCTATGTCTCCCTATCTATCTATCTATCTATCTATCTATCTATCTATCTATCTATCTATCTATCTATCTATCTATCTATCTATCTATCTATCTATCTATCTATCTATCTATCTATCTATCTATCTATCTATCTATCTATCTATCTATCTATCTATCTGTTTATCTGTCTGTTTGTCTGTCTGTCTGTCTGTATACCTACCTACCTAACTATATGTCTACTTACCTACCTACCTACCTAACTATCAATCTACATAACTATCTATCTATCTATCCATCTATCTTTATGTCTGTCTATGTCTCTATCTATCGGTATGTCTGTCTGTCTACCTACCTACCTATCTATCTATCAATCTGTCTGTCTATCTATCTATCTATCTATCTATCTATCTATCTATCTATCTATCTATCTATCTATCTATCTATCTATCTATCTATCTAATCCTTTATCTTGTCAATGCACTTCCATCTATTTTATTCTTTTTCTGGTTTTCTACCTATATAAATATTTCAAATTTTGAAATTACTATTCTAATAGATTAAGAGTTTATGTAATTTGCTTGTTCGAATATTGAAAAATATTGTACTTTCTTATAATTGCATATTATGTATGATGACACAGATGTAGATAATGTATTTTTGATTAGTTACGTTTATCATTATAATACCATAGAGTACAGCATCAAATGAAGGATGTAAGATTTTAAATTGTTATGATAATCATTGAAAATTTTGAGATATAATATGCAGTCCATAGAGCGGACGTAAAGTCAAGAGCATTTGAACTTCATTCTATGCATGCTCCAAAACAACATCTAGATGTCCACACGCGCACACACACACACACACACACACACACACACAAACACACACACACACAAACACACACACACACACACACACACACACACACACACGCGTGTCTAGAACATGAAGATCCTAGAACAAAATATAGAATTAAAAAGGATACGAATCAAAATGAATGACAGCAGAAGTTTTTCCTGAACGATATCATTAATACAGACACACTAATATGTACCCTACTCTAAAGGCTGCAGTAAACATCATTCCCTGCCCAGTTCCAGTTTTAGGCAGTGCGTATAAACTGAATAGATGCAATTTGACTATATATCACAGTCTATTGCCTTGCGTCATAGTAGGATGCCATGAGAGAAAATTAAAGATTTAACGAGTAGATCTATACGTTTGAACTACACGAATGCTAATCAATCTTCTGTAAATGCGCCGAATGCATGTCTCAGAGTAAACATTATATGTGTATGAAAGAGGCAACAGAAAGTCGCAGTTCATAAATAGTATATATGTGATTTGAGGTTTGGCAGTTAGCATAAGGTTAAAGAAAATCCTGTTCGCTCACACTATTGAAATCTCAAAAGAATAGAGTGTCAACCTGCAGCTGGAAATATTTGTAAATAGACTGTAAAGATTGTCCACCCTTTTGTGAAGTAACTAGCAATTACGAAAAGAAGCAAATAAGCAGTCATCAAATTGATGACACGTCCCTCAATGAGGAAGTGATTCTATGGCAGAGTCTCAGAGGAAAACCAATGCATTCTAGTTGTTCGTATTTACTTTACAACATCCGAAATCGAGGATACTCTACATTTCTGCTAACACTAGTCAAAAGGTATAGCCAGAGAAAAAGGTCACCATTACCTAATATTGATACTGATTGAGAATGTCTGCAAAGAGTTGGCATTTGAAAAAATTGCTGTCGCAAGTGGACAAAAAGAAAATGTCTCAACATTGTTCTCCTATATATACATGATCTATGCTTCAAACTGGGAGATAATTCTCAGGACATATACAATCAATCTCATCCATCGTATCAGTTTCTTCTCCACTTATACATGATAAGAATCCTGGGTGTGGAAGTACTTCTAACATTCTTAAATGACTGTTTACTTTGGATCCTCTTGTTTGCCCTGACATTTGTTTGAATCATAAATGTCACAGCCTGAGAATATCTTGTCACAGAAAATGTCAGTCACACAGAGTTCTTGAATTAAATAAGTGCCAATCTCCACAACTAAATGAGACACAAAAGATTGACGTGAATATTAGTGACACGGGAATGCCACTTAGATAATGAAGATAATTATTATTAATAATTAATCTTTCATAACTAATTTCAATTGATGATAATATTATATCATTAATGATCCTCCAAATCATCGCTCACTTTGCGGATTTGTTGGTGTTGTAAAATTTTATTTTTTCTATTCCACAAAATCAACCAACATTTTCAGTCACTTAAGGTTTCCACAGGTGGAAAACGTCTTACAAGGATAAGACAAATCAGTCTTTAATCTTTAATGAGCCCCTATCCATCCACTATCTTCTCCAACATAGGATTAGCAAATCTAGAATATTCTAGACTCTTTACTTCAATTCAGATACCTTCAGAATAACAACATAAAACGTGCCCAGGGTCAGGTCACTCAGACGATTTAACAATTAAGTTTAAAAAGTAGGGAAGGACACATGTACTCTCTCACAACTTTTACTAACTTAGTGATAATGACCTTGTTGAGGCATACAAGTTTTGCCAATGGACGGACCAGTCCAAAGCAAGCGTTGCACGCTTTCCAAATCACAAAAGACAATCACGAGCAACATACACTAGAGAAACGAATTATTATACAGTCAGCAATCCAAACTTGGTGTATTGGGTGAGTAGGCTAAACACCTACATTTGGTTTGCTCAAAATTCCAAAGGTGTAGACACTTCCTTGTGCAATTTGACAGAATGAAAAATTCCAGATGAGGTCACTTGGACCTCTCAATGCCAGGGTAACTATAGATATTAACAGGATGACGGACATTCCTCCGTGTACTGCACTTTTTCACTTTGGCGCATAACTCGTCTTTGTCAAGTCTATATGCAATTTTGATATAGAGAGATCTAAATCCAGAAGACGGGTTTGTACCAATTGATTTTGCAGGTCGCTGACGTATAACCATGAAAAACGAATATGCAATTTCTGAACTCGAAAGGTCAACAATAGTTTTGACATTTCACATATTGGAACTTTACTTCTTAACCAAGTGTATATTCTAAGGTTGAGCACAATTCATTTTTATTTCAATTATGCAAAGATATTATTGCTTAATGCTCTTGTCTCTGATTATACAGGAATATTTAAGTAGGGTCACAAACTACAACAGCTCTGATTTATTAATTTAACATCCTTTAACAGTTGAGTGACCCAGAGAGAAATATTATGTTTATACATACGTATGTGTACGTGTGTATTTATGTGGCTATTATTGTGTGCTAGCATACGATACGCAGTCCTTTACAACTGAATTAGCAGCCAGAACAGTGCAATATAAAAGCAAAGTGTGTCATTTTAAATGACTTCTTGTCGCATTGTTTGTGAATATACTGAGCTTTATATGCTTGTTCATATGCTAAGTAAATTATATTAGGACTTTTAAAAAACAATAAATACACAGAGACGACTCACACGGCAGACATTTGTTCTTATACGATACATTGCTATACATTGCTATTCAATGCTAGTATCTAATGAAATCCTTATACTTTTCGCAGAATGTGGAGGTCAGATTGCGAAACAAGAAGGTAATATTTCCAGTCCTCGATATCCTGAAAAACATCCCAATATCATAACATGTACATGGACATTGATGGTACAGCCTCAGCAAGTTATTAACCTGTTCTTTAGGGTCATATCTCTGGGATATAAATACGGGACCTACGTGGACGGAGCAACATGTTTGAATGACAAGTACGCATATGTTCAAGTCTTCGATGGCAGCAGCATCGATACAGGAACCTTGATTGGAACGTATGTGCTTTCATACTATATATGCATAATTTGCTATTTATCAAAGAAAAGAAGAAACATATTAAAAAGAAAAAAATATTGATCTTACATGTCCTTACCGTCGTGTTTTAAAGCGAATATCGAATCATTAACAACGCATTCAGTTGGATTTCATAAATCGATTAATTCATTTATGCAGTTAAACAATGGTATATGTGAGATCTGCCCAATATAGTTTGGCTGCTGACTGGCTGAAACATTATGTTATAGTGTAGATTCTCTTCGTAAAATATCTATGAATTGTTTTAAATTTGCACTTACATTTTCTTAAATGTTCTATTTTGACAGAAACATATTTACGAATTATGTAAGACACTTCCATTGGTTATGAAAAGCACTGAAATAATTATTTAAAATTTTAATGAGAATGGTTTAGTAGTAAATGAGCGTGTGCATTTGAGCTAAAAGATAGGTTATTGACATTCAGTTAAATATCATGTTTCTAAAATAAGCCATTTAAAGTTCTCCTAATGAATTCGGTAGGTCCGAGATCTACGTTCAATATTGCTAGAGACTCAAACTTTTAATCTTAAAGAAAACAATAAATGCTGAGTTTGTACTTCGGGTATTTTGTATGATCAAAAGAAACGATCTCTCGATGTTTAAGCAAATATTATTTATGATTTTATGATTTTGAAGTACCTACAAAACATTCACACGGAATTGTAAATAAGATCACTTGAAAACATTTATTGCCAATGAGATCACTGAATGTCACAATCGATATAATACAGGAAGGGCAACATCAAATAAGCTAACAGACAGAAATTTATTACAGTTTACACTGCGTCACAAAAGAAAATATTTGTAAGTTGTCTAAGATTTTTCAACTGAATTTGAACGATTTTGCACTGATAAATCGAAAATTACATCCATATTTTTTTAATCAGGTCAGTTTTTGTACTAATTCGATTTTAAAATATCCGATCTTATAACTAAATCGATTACATTTTTGTAACATTATTAGACATTCTTCGTTCTAATTTCTCTTCCAAAATAGGTTTTTAAATTACAAAAATATATATATTTTTTTAAAATCTTTTTTAACACAATTCATTTATTAAAGGTTACAAAAGTTGATTAGTGCACATTGAATAGTAGACATTGATAAAGGTAAGTACATATAAATTCAATATTAGACCATCATTGTTCAAAAGTCAGGGCATGAACTTCGTCTCTTCGAACGGCAGACTCCTGAGCAGTACCATTGTCTCTCTCTTTAGAATCCAACAGTAATCAGCCATCTTGACTGCATCCCAGCGTCCCTGATACCTTTTCTCCATCTCTTTCATATCCTGATGAAATCTCTCCACCTGCTCGTCGCTCATTTATCTGAGATTTTCAGGAAACTGACCCATATGTAAAAATAAGTAATTCATTTTGATGCTCGTGTTGCATCCAAGGTTTCTGAAAGAGTCAGCATATTGGCAACAAGCTCTGCATAGTTCCTGGCCTTATTGTTGCCAAGAACGTTTTTCACGACCAGAACAAAAGCCTCCCATGCTTCCATTTTCACTTCATTCATTTAGTTTTCAAACTCTGGCTCGCTGATTAGCTTACGTAGTTGTGGACTATCACAAATGCCAGTTTTCAACTTCTCAATAGTCAACCGCTTCATACTTCTCCTTCAGTGTAGTCGATTGAGCTAGAGGTACAGAGGCAAACTGGTTGTGTAGCAGAACACATTTCATTGATCGCTTGTTGCTGTCAAAGATCAATCTCCAATCTTCAGGTTTATACTGTGGCACTCCGAGCTTGTGTAGAAGCAGTGCAATATCTATATAGTACAGCAGGTCCTTCTCTGTAGAGAAAAGCTGAGGTACTCTAGATGTCTGCTGCAGTAGAAGGTTATGCGAACACTGTCAGAACAATGTTTTTCCCCTTCAATTAGGATGCCAACAGTTCAACAGATGACTTTGACAAGCTGAAATCGCGAACTAGATCATTTAGCTCCTTTTGCGAGAAAGGATTTGGAACATCATCATCATTAAGAACCATAATTTTTCTTCTTCATATTTTTCAACACTAGAGAATTCTTCTTCAGTAATGTCAGTAAGTTCTCCAGGGACAGAAACTGGAATTTCATTACAATTAGCTACTGGACGACGTGCTGATTCAAGATCAGGATACTTAAGGCTGCTCCGGTTTTTTCTGTTAATCCCAGTCACATCAATAGTGCAGAAGTAGCAGTCAGTGACATGGTTTGTTGATTCCCTCCAAACCCTACCCAACGATGCAGATTCATGGTGTCTTGCATACCATATGTGGAGCCCGACCTTTATACCAAAATATGCATGGTTGTCGCCGCTATACTCTGGGGTGACTTTGTAATAATGACTTATACCAACTCTGTATAATTAGTTATGATACAAGACATCTACAAGTGCCGGTGCAGAGCATGGGTCACTGGTTAAATATGTATATCTGCAACTGTTACGCTGATATACTGGTACGTCGCCAATTTGGCTCCGCCCCCCAACTCAGATTCAGCTGAGATTTAATGTTTATGAATAATTATATATATATATATATATATATATATATATATATATATATATATATAGAAACGATTATAATTAAACGAACAGAGGACAAGACGTAATCATTACATTATCATTTGAACTACGAAAATAACGATAGAACTAACAAACACGCGTTTTAAAATAATAACAATAAATTTAATAAAAGAAAAAGTTAACAAGATTTAGAAAATTCAGTTCATCCTAAGCCAGTTCATTGGACTGAAGTCACTGTCTGAATAGGCACTTAGCTTAAGCACAGAAATGACGTCAGTCTTGTAGACTTGAATTTTCCAGTCAATAGATCGACACGTCCCAATTCAGCCGGGACAAGTAGAACGGCCACACAGGCAAACAACAGGCAGCTATAAACGAGCAGCCGAGAATACACAATAGCAAGAAAAAACCCTGCAACACAAACAATTGCAAAGCCTAAGTGTCCAGTCCAGTGCTCGATTAATAATTACTAAGTTCGGCATAGGCCTCTGAAAGGAAGAATATTAATATATTCATAAATAAAACATAGTATATATCATCCTAATAAAACTTAACCATTCACACAAATACAAAGACGCTTTTACCTATATAGCCAGGGTTTTCTTCTCTCATATACGACCCAGTGTTGTTTTGGGCGGACTACCCTTTCAGTCGTCACCCTCAGACGATTTTTCAGGAAGTAGTGAAGATAACATTTTCACTGTGGTTTTTATTACCCTGCTTAGACCAGCTTCTGACCTGTTCAATCATTAGCTCTAAGATGATTATGTCCCTCTAACAACTCTAACCCCCCGCTAAGCGTACACACTGACCACACGCTGACCGCCTCGCTCGCAGACTTCAAACACCGCGGACATCAAACGCCAGTCCCTAAATCTTCCACACATGTCTCTCATTCATTTCAGGGCTTCCCTTCTCTGTAAACAGGACGCAATACGCACTCATTCCACAAATGAAAATTTATATAAAATATATATGTGGGAATATTTTCCCATCATACAACAATGGTATGCACGATTTATCAAACCTTTTACTGGATTCCTGTTAGGAACAACAGTGTATTTGCCGCAGATGTAGCAATATACATCGGGTTTATGTTTCCAATGCTTCTGGCCGATTCCATTTCATTACCTAAAGAAGAAAAATATCAATTATAACAATTATTAAAAAATTAGCTTTTGTAACCTCTTCATAATGATGTAAAACAAATTTCAATGGGTTTATTTAAAGAAATAAAAAAGAATTTTTCTCATGAATAGAAAGTACCCTTACATGTAAAAAAAACCAAAATAAAATAATGTCGCAATAGATCAAAACGTTGATAAAAAAGAGATAAAAACGTTGACCTGATTGAACAAAGCCGATGTCATTTTTAAATCCAGCACAATAAAACTGTCATAAAACCGTCAAAAATTCTTAGTTAGCAAATTTGATATTGCCCAGTGTTATTAGTGCAAACATCAGTATATTTCCCTTATTTAAAATACCACAATTCATCAATATTAGTACAATCACAAATTTATCACGTGATCGAATCCACATTAATATTTTCTTACTCCATTTGGTAGCGGATAGTGAATCTGTGCACCCAAGCAATATTAGACAATGGTCAGGGTGGTGCACGTGATCCAAGACACTTGAGAAAGGAAAATCAGCCTTTAAATTTAATTCCTCACGTCCTCTAACAAAGTCTCTAAACCTCTCTCTCCACATATATCAGATGATTTCCTGCGTCCATGCCGATCTTTGAGAATCATTGCCAAAGATGGCGTCGACATAATTCGGTATCAAAAATAACATATAATACTCATTTCTCTAATAGCAAAAAATTGAAAGAACAAAATATGCAGTCTCGTTGCACACTTTTCTTTGCATATCTGTTAGCACGTTGTTTCCCGTGACTATCGTAATATACATATTATATATTTTCTTATATATTTAACAATATAACACAGCAAATAGCAAGTTTTCACTAACCATAATCATACACTATGCCGAAAGAGAAATATGCAAAGCAGAATAAAGAAAAAAAAATACGTTATCGAAACAGACACAAGGACACTATATGTTATATTCTAATATATGCGTGTATGTGTATGTATCTTTGCATATACATATATAATTGTGCAATACTTGGGGACATTGAGTATTTAAAAAGTCTCTTTATTCATTTTTTTTTTCTTTTTTTACAGTTACTGTGGTTGGACTCTTCCAGTCCCAATAATCTCAACAAATAACAGTCTTGTTGCTCGGTTCACTTCATTTTACAATATATATTCTGGAAGTGGTTTTTTAGCATATTTCGCTGGTCTTGAACAATCTTCAGGTAACATTTATTACTGAATTATTGATAACATTTTCATTTAATGTGTATATGCATTTGCATATAAACATGCATGTGTGTACATACATCTTCAATAACATATTCACATTTAAATATTTGCCGTAGGTTGTATGACTGTCTTAATACTGAAATGTCTGCAAATAATTCTTGATTTTTCTCTCAGTACATTCAGTGTAGGACGTAATGACTAAACGTAATGCAGAAATCATGGGTGGAATTACCAAAGAATGTAAGAAATTATTTGCAAAATTAAATGTGATTTATTTAATGTAATTATTTCTCATTATTAGGCGTTAATGTATTAATTATTATTTTTAATTATTAAATATGCATATTGCAATAAATGCACATCCTCAATAGGCTAACCATTTGGATTCTTTATCATTATCAGTGAAGCTACCTTGAATGTGACACACTCCATTAGTGCAAATCTTTATTTGATATAATTTCACTCACCATCTATAGCAGATATTCAGTTTTTGAATTCCATCAAGAATTATTTCTACTCAAACCCATTTCTGAAACTATGACAGGAATTCTCGAAAGGTAAGCTTTCTGAATGGAGGTACTGAAATAGCAGTAGTATATCCATTACGAGTATCTACATACTATACTTTCATAATTAACGTGTTTGTTTGTTTGTTTTTCATGACTCTAATAGTGGAAGTTGAAACAGTAATAATATCAAGCACGTCAAACATGTCACATCTAAGAAATAACTACTGCATTATGCACTCATTCCCACACAGCACTTCAATAAAACCCAATTCTTTTTCTCACTCAAATACTTCCACTAAAATTGCTCTCTTCTTTCCGGTCATTTCAAAGTCTTCTTTGCGCTAAGCCTAATTACCTACAAGGAAAGGAGTTTGATAACACTCAATCGGATATGCTTCGTTCCTTTGAAAGTAATTTATTTCATACATCATCAAAATAATAAATGTTAATTATTTATTTACATGAAAATGTATATTAATTACGTACTGTAATTCCCACATTAAATGGCAAAATCTCCAGAGTTTATTATGGAAAAAGACATATTTCTCATTATCGGTTTCCAGACAATCTATCCACTTTCACGGATCCTTTATAAAAAGCGTTCATGAAAGTTATTTTTGGTAGTGCATGAGTAAATTATTGTGTTATACGAGGATGGGTCGCACACATACTATGCAAATAATGTACTTTCTATGCATGTGAATAGAACGTTATGCTGTAAGAGACTGATATTTAGTTTAAACGAAAGACACATTGCTGACATCAAACAGACAACATATCTGTGAGACAGAAAAGTAAAACTAAAGATTGGTATTGAAGTACTGAAAATAGAGTGTGTTATATAAAAAGATAAACGGTTGTGTTTTCAGAATAATATTGCTTAATTAAGCTCTGTGGAAAATGTATTTTCTAATGACTTTATCATAGCAGCATCTAAGAAGTTTTTTTTTACCAGTGCAAAATATATATATTTTTAAAAATCATCCCAGTATGTGTCTGAACAGTTTATTAATACAGACGCTTGAAAACATCAGGAGATGAGGTGTTTGAGAGTTTGACATACTTCTAATCAAACTGCCGTATGTTTAACAAGCTGAAGGTAAATGTTCGCACGTAATTCACGCAAGAAGTATTGTCTGTTTCTTACAGAAGCCATGTCGTCAAATACTTTTTTTTTAGAATTCGTAAATACATGTTCTAATATTATGACCTAATTGCCCACATTTTATATTGTAGAAAAGATGTAGTAGACTTAAAAGGGTGTTTAATCATTAGACTCTACTAGAGGTGTAAATATAACACTTATTGTAGAACAATTGCTTATGACGCTTCAGACATGCGACTACATATTGTAAGTAAAGTGGTTCTAAATGTTTCCTACACTGACTCACAAGTGTCAATGATTATTTTAAATTATTTTCCCTAGTCTTTCGTGACTGTGGTGGATATTTGAATGCCATTGCTGGTAGCATAACGTCTCCAAACTACCCTAGCAATTATCCAAGTTACTCAGACTGTGTCTGGAGAATAAAAGGCCTACCTGGCTTTCCCATTAAAGTGTCTTTTCAAACCTTCAATCTTGAGTCATCGTCATCTTGTCAAAAAGACTCCCTTGAGGTAGGAACAATATTCACCACCATATTATGTGCTTGCTTTGAGTGTAAATGTTGAAGTATATTTATGCCATTTTTGTCAGCTTAATAGTACATATGTGAACGTCTTAGTTCTACATTCGGACAAAGGATATGTGGTATTAGAGACAAGAAGTTTAAGGAAAACATGTTATTTCCACTGTTGTCTTTTCATAAGGAACACATACGAAGATAACATTATATTTAAAATTAAATGTTCTGCATTTAATAGAATTCACTCTACACTTATTGAAAATATTTTTTATCATATAAAATAAATCATTCTCAGTGAAAGACTGTTGAAGCAACCCTTTATCCAGGACACGTAAAATAAAGACTTTACATTACTTACCTCTTATAACTCCATTTATATTTCTCAAATGACTAACCTGCTATTTGACTCTATTGTAAAATTCTAATTTTATTTTTCTTATAAGTGAGTGAGTGAGAGAGAGAGAGAGAGAGAGAGAGAGAGAGAGAGACAGACAGACAGACAGAAAGACAGAGACAGAGAGAGAGAGAGACAGAGACAGAGAGAGAGAACGAGAGAGAGACTGTGTAATGTAAATTTATCGAACGCGTGTTCATGGAATACTGATGTCAAGTAATCTATTTCATTGTAATTGTCGTATAAATATTTGATTGTTCATTGAATAAATTTATTGACCTTACGCATATTGAAATCTTATTGGAGAAAAAAGTGGGTAGATGGAGGCTTGCTAAATATAGATTGAAGACGAATTTGTCTTCTCATGGAAACTTTCTCAGATTGTAAAGATTGTTATGTTGTATAATAGAGAAAACATTTACAGCAGCAACATATCGGCCAAGTGAGAGAGAAGAGTAGCGTCTACTGGAAGATCATTAATAACATAAATTAAGATTCTCATCACTGGTAATTAGTTATGAAAGATTAATTAATAAAAATAATCCTTTTCATTAGCTACGTGGCGTGCACGCCACATATTCAGGATAATATTATGGTACAATGTGTTTGACAATGAAATACACTAGAGGGCACGAGAAATCTAGACATTCTAACAATGAGAAAGACAACTTAGTATACAAAGAAATAGAGCGAGTTGTATAGTGTGATAGATATAGAGATAATTGTAGGGGGAGATATAGTATAGATATACACAGAATTCGACTTGTGATAGACATATAAATATATAAACAAAGAGATATATAGATGGATATTATTGTAAGTAAATTAATAAAAACAGACGTAGTTAAAATGAGATATGATTACACCGGTATATACTATAATAGAAACTGTACTAATATTGTTTCTAATCCTTTTCCAACAGCTAAAACGTACAGTCTCCTTGTCATGCTAAAGATACATTCATCAGCACGAAAACTAAAACAGTTCATAATTACAGAAGTATTAAAATACCTAAGTGTTCAGATGTGACTATATCAGTTTGTAAACTGATCTTTCAATCTTACTGGTAGAAAACTAAACATGGAATTAAATTGGAAAAAAAAATGTTTGTTTGTTTGTTTTTTAAAACGCATAGCATACTACCGATACGACACTTTGAAAGAATTTGAACACATTGATTTAAAGTATATGTATGGGTGAAATTGGACAAGCACACTGCAAGGCAATTATTTATAGAAACAACAATACAACGAAGAGACCACAAAATGGATTTATCAGTTTAAAGGGTATATGTGTCTGGTACGACGTTGCTGAGCCGATGGGCTCTGAGAGTGATCCACCAATTTTGTTTACAATTCCTGATAATTTCTAGCAGGTAGAAGGTGCAAGGATTAGACGGGGATGAAACTGATAGAAAAAGCCTGTATCTCTTAAATCTTCAAAGAATAAATAACTTCGTAATAATTCTGACATATATTGTTGCCACAACTCTACTTGTACTTCCATGACTGCTTTTGTGACGATCTGGGAGAGTAAGTTCGAGTGACACAGCCACAGTTTAATAAAACTGGAAAAAATACACGAGAATGTTACCATCTTAAAAAGATTATAAAATTAATCTAAGTGTAAAGATAATATAGACATTGTCTTCATTATTACTTAAAGTGTAGTTTGTGAGACTTATTAACCTATGAATTAAAGTAAGAAAGTATGCCCTCCGTGTATCAAATGACAGTATTATTTTTGTCAGCTTGCAACAACACAAATAGTAAAAGTCCACATTGTGTGAATAAAATATCTAAAATAACTACAAATTTACTAACATAATATTTAGATTATTTACAAAATACAAACTACATAAAACTGTTATTTATGAATAATTGGCAAAGAGGCAATATGTCTCCAACCGTGCAATAAATGAATATTGCTTATTATATAAATATGATTATATATATTTCAAGATACGAAATGGATTGGATATTAATGCTCCTTTCCTGGGAAGACTTTGTGATACAGCATTGCCATCTGATGTACAGTCAACAAGTAACATGATGACAATAAGATTCTACTCTGATAAAGTTAATGCTTCCACAGGATTTCAACTTACATGGGCATCAGGTAAACAAACATTTAAGGTTGAGACTAAATCATAATATTAATATATAAAAAAAACTGTTTAACATAATATAATGCAATGTGCTGCAATACAAAACAATACAATATTATATTATATTATATTATATTATATTATATTATATTATATTATATTATATTATATTATATTATATTATATTATATTATATTATATTATATTATATTATATTATATTATATTATATTATATTATATTATATGACATTACATTACATTACATTACATTACATTATATTATATTATATTATATTATATTATATTATATTATATTATATTATATTATATTATATTATATTATATTATATTATATTATATTATATTATATAACAATATTTTGACAGTGCTTTCTGGCTTTATAGAGATTATTGTTTTTTCTTCTCGGATGCAGTGTGCAGAAACGTATACTCAGGCTCTAGCGGCTTGTTCTACTCACCGTCAAACTTAAACGTCATCAAAACCAGCTTTAAGTGTGTGTACGTCATCCAGAAATACAACGCGTACATCGTGCGTCTCACGTTCCAGACTTTTCTCCTGGGCAACAGCAGTAGTTGCGAGACCAATTATATTGAAGTATACCTTTATTATTTTATATCTTAAATATATATGTTTGTTCCATACTCTTAAACTTCATCGTACACACTCATTCATGCACACATATGTATACACTGAATTGTTGCCGTTTATTGCTTATCCTTTGTAACAAGTGGCCATTATTCTACCATTAATATTATAATGTGCGTCAGCACGGACCTGTGCTATTTATATTTAACTTTATTTGTCGATTTAATGTAGTTTTTTGTGTTTAAACAAATATTATTTAATAAATCTGCCAAGAGAATGATGGGAAGGTAAACATTTATGAGATTATTTTATCTAATACTAGGAAATGATGTGAAGGTAAAAATGTTAATGTTTATTTTATCTAATACTAGGAATGACACAATGTAAGAGGTTTTGTTAGTTATGCTTCTAGTACTATATACATATTTTAATGCATCTCTCGTATGATGCCTAGTGTTGCCTATTTTCCTTCAAGCAGTTCTGATGTACTTTGGTCTGCAGCACTAATTCGCCTAAATTTGGAGATGCAGGAATTTAACTTTGGTTAAGGGGTGAAAGTCTGGTATTATTTGCGATCAATTAAATTTGAACCTGCTATCATTTGTGATCGATTAAATTTGACATGTCACGTTTCCTGGCCGTAAAACTCTGATAATAAAGAATAAATAGAAACAATTAGGCAAATGTAAGTGAACTAACCATATATTATAGCTTGAGAAACATATTAAGCAACTCGTTCATATACACAGATCCGAGATGGAGAGAATGAAAGGTCTCCACTGATTGGTGGCCGTCTTTGTGGCAATACCCTTCCACCCGCAATAACAGGAACACAAAGTGCAATGTGGATTATGTTTGCCACAAACGGGTCTTCTTCAAATCAAGGTTTCACCGCATATTTCACACGCTTGCAAGGTAATCTGGACTTTTTGCCATATGACAATGATTCAAATCTCAAACATATATTAATCTATCTTAAGTTTTTAAAAATAGATTCTATAATTTTCATTTTGTACTGAAAATGTGCATGAAAGATTGCGTCATAAATTTTCTACCAAATATTGTGTTGTGTACACTCAAATTAAATAAAGTCTGTGGCATTGTTAAAAGAAAAATATTATATGTTAGCATAGAGAGCATTGTCATCTTAAATATTTTGTGCATTATAAGTCTTCTTTGCAGATTACATAAAACCATTTTTGTCTGTTCTTTGTTTGTTTACGATGAATTAGTAGAAAAGAGTTGATGACACATTATGATGCTGAATGAAAACAAATGATTAAATAGATACGCTAGGTGAAAAGAAGACGAATTTACATTAATTAGACCGTATCATAACTATTGTAACAGATGGAAAGTAAATGGAAACTATTTAAGAGATGAAGAATCGAAAATATGATCATATCATTAAACACAAAATTGTTTGCAGTATTATAACTTTTCTTCTTTTCATTCATACAACCCACAGCTATGTGCTCAAACTTGCAAAGCAATTTCTACACTGATTACACAAAATGAGGCTTTAATTTAATGTAAACGTATATCTATAATACATAATTGAACACCATATATGGCACTTCATATAATTGCGAAGATACAATTTGTACAGGTCTCATCATCAAACCTAAGGACATTAAGATAATTATAATCCTACATTGAGGTGATAAATATTATATAACCTTCCACACTGAGAGCTAGGGCTAGCCTGCTTTGGAGCCTGTTGGCATGAGATAATTTTAATAAGAAAAGTATTTTGTAAATATATGAATATGTGATGCCGACTCCATTTGGTTAATGGATATGATTATTAAGTATGTAATACGTAATTAATCATCCGAAACTAATTACAAGTGATGATATCTTAATTTATTTTATTAATGTTCCTCCAGTAGACACCCCGCGTTTCACTCACTTGGCAGATATACAGGCGCTGTAAATGCTTTCTCTCTTCCACAACATTACATATAAACATTTACTATCACACTACATTCCATAGGTGGAAAACATCTTACTAAACAAGTATACAAAATTGAGCCTTCATCCGCTCACTTTCTTCTCCAACATAACATTATCAATATTCATAAGACTGTCAATAAAATTAACAATAAATTTATTAAATCAACAATCAAGTATACATATGATAAATATAATGAAATAGATTAGTTGACATTGATATTACCATGAAACCATGCTTGCATAATTTCCTTAGTACACGATATACAATTAAACTAGTCAATACAAATTACAGGAGAACAAAAATGGAGTTATTAGAGATAGATGATAGTAATCATAACCTTGATTAGATGGAGCAGCAATTGTCCTTTTTGCATGTTTTTCTCAAAGTCACACGTTTATTGTCAATATCCATTTCTTTCAATGCGCACAGTGAAAACACCGACACACTCTTATACTTTCAAGCCAACCAGACATTTTCCTTCACTGTGTTAGTTTCCTCAAGCAGAATAATGATTACATCAATTCTAATACTTTCTTATACCATAAATTGCTCATGTAACCAGTATATCTGCCATTGTACATCAAAGGGTGTAGTATATCCTTTTACACTTATACACTGCTTCCCACCTCTATTACGGTCGGTAGTAACAGTTTACAATCAGCAAACAGGAAGTTCAAATCATACGCAGAATTTAATGAATGAAAAAAAGGCTACTTGTCTCTTCAAAATATAAGAGAATAAATGCTAAGTTTCCAGTTTATAATAATGCTAAGTTTGCAGGTCTATAACTCCATTCCTTCATACATTCCATGCTCGACTTTCAGTTTCTTGCAATGGTATTTATTAGCCCGATATATATCAGAATAATGTCAAGTTTTAGCAAACCCTGTGTAGGCAGTTTGTTGGAAACATTTGTAGAAATAAAAGTCAACTCACATAGTACATCCGAACATAAAACACGAGTAAAACATATCAATAGTGAAAATGTATGAAATATTCTAACTCCATTCTCTCTCAACCAGTCAGTTAACCAAGCACCTTGCTAATGGCCACCTTTCAAAACCAGACTTCTTCTCACTCCAAATTCAAAGTGATCAGATTTTTCTACAGCAGGTAAACTTCAGATCTTAGCCCATTGGCTGGTCTCGTTTTCGTCATAATCATTGGATAATAAAATCTACTCACTGATTTGTATTACGTCAGCAATTTCTATTGCCTCAAGCATTTACTTCAAATCAGACACTTTCAAAAATACGTTCTAATGAGTGCCTTAGGTTGGGTCAATCTGATAATTTAACAATTTAAACTTTAAAATGAAATATCCTTTAATGAGAGTTCAATTGCATTGAAAATAATTGAATTAGATTTTATATAGTCACAGTTAATAGTATTATTTTTGCTTCAGTTCACAACTAGAAATAATTGGAGTAATAAAAATATAACTTGAATATCTTAGAAAAGACAACAATATAAATTGCAAGCACACACACACACACACACACACACACACACACACACACGCACTACTCTCTACCTCCTCCTTTGTTCTCACATGCGTTAAATATTACACGCTCTACAGCTTTCGCTCATCTGTAAGTGTGCGATAACAGAGAATGTATGACCGAATTCTAGCCAACTTGCAATACCACAAAGCGAATGATAACATAACTTTACAAGCCCTAATTGCAAAGATTATTTTCTTACAATTCCAACTGACTTAATCAAGGTGGTAGCATAAAATTGAGCCTACACTTTCTGAAAGCTAGATAAAAAAACCATATAACAAACTAAAATAAACTAATGCCTTCTGTACACCAGAACAACATACAAAAAATCCTATGCTACAACAGCAAGATACAATGAAAACATTACAACAACTTTGCAAACTAGTAGAATCAACTTTAGTGAGTATTCCCTAGCCATATGCACTGAACTACGTCACTTACTACAAGCATTCACCTCTCACCTGTACGAATTTACCGCAAGATATATTGTCAGACTAACCGTTCAGTTACTTGGGCATGCATAATTGTTGTACAATACAGCACAGGGTTTGGGGGGGATATCAAATTATGATATAGTTCATTACGCGGGTGGTGTTTTTTTCTCTATCTATTTCATATACTAAATATATGTTTTCCTCTAAGTCTTGATCTTAATTCTAACAGGTACGCATCATTCGTTTCCATCATATATTCAATGTTCATTATTTATGCGTAGAAATAAATTATCTATTTATAGATTCAGTGAAGATTATATCGTGACTGAAGGCATTTTCTTTCTACTTATTAAAGCTTGCGGCACTACAACTCTAACAGACAAGCAAGGGAATTTCACAAGTCCATCTTATCCTGTCAACTACCCACTGAGCATTCAGTGCACGTGGACTGTAACCACTGACGTGGACCGTGTCATCAAATTGTCCTTTGTTGATTTCTTGCTGGAAGGTCCTAGTGGATATTGTCCGTATGACTTCGTTCAAGTGTACGACGGAAACACACTGATTGGAACGTACGTTATTAAATATTGATTTCAACATTTTGTCAGTACGCGTTTTTGCTAATCTGTCTATTCCTGAACTGTCTGTGTATTGGTGTTTTCAGCTTTCAGTCTCGTAATGCATGCAGCCTTTAACATCCATTCTTTTTATTCCACTAATGCATTAAAATGTTCCACCAATCATCTTCATTCTTGTATTCTTTACAATAGGTAATGTTATCCATCATTGGTTAAAAAATGATAAACCAGGAAATACCTATATATTGTTTATGAAAGATATAACGTAAATATCAACACAAGAAACGCTACTGACAATCATACTATGAGACGCTCATATTACTTTCCTCATTTAGCACAGCTCCATGCAATATATGTAGAGGCATTATATTTAAAGAATGTTCAATTCATTTAATGATATCTATCATCTTAATGTCCAATTATTACAATTTTATTTAAGTACAATACGTAATGTCGTAATGATACTGTGACACAATCTATACACACTTCACTAGTTATGATTATTATTTATTATTTAAGAACACAACTAAGTACAAGTGATCGAGAATCTTAATTCGTTAATTATTAATAATTCTCTCTCAAAATCAACATATCTCACTTGGCGGATTATAAGGGTGTCTTAAAATATACTTTTACACAATAGGAAAATAGACTTGTTACTGTCGCATAATGTTTCTGCAGGTGGAAACATCTTACTAAAGTAGTAATAAAAACACAGCTAGTACTTATATTTTACGAGCACTCACCCGCTATAACTCAACACAAGGTCTAATTGATGTGCCAAAATGTTAATAATTCAACAATCAAATAAGCAACATATGAAAAAAATAAAAAGAGCAATGCCATGTATATCACTTCACAACAAAGTTTCATTAAACATTTAACACTTATTCAGTTTATTCTAGCTTAGACATCAACATATCAAATCAACATATATACATAACCAGTTCATAAATATAGTTTCTCATACAAATGAGAGTGGAATTTATGAGAGATAACTCTAGCCAATGTACACAATCTTTTTAATGGTGGCATCAGTCGATGGAACATATTCACAGTCAGGCAGTTTGCAACAACTCACTTACTTTATTATTAGATGAAGGTCCATTGTGTCTTCCTATGCACATTACTCAACTGTTCTAGAATCTTCGATGCACAAAATGAGGAATCATTCACAACTTTGTATTCACTATCAAGCACGTTATGAGAAGTGTTCCAGAACTTCCATGTATGCTACTCAAGCACATCATTTTAAAGTGTTTTATGAAGCCTCGATTTCATTTAAATTGACCCTCAAATAGAATCCACAAGAATCAAGTTACAGCAAAATGTTTACTGAAAAGGTCGACAATATTTTGCTGATACAAATAAGTGTGATCTGGCAGATAGTACAGTATTCACTACAGTCTAAAGTGGATACAAGGTTACAAAACATCAAACGCATCAAAAACAAAAGCATGCTCCTTTCTGTAAAAATCAAATTAAAAACTTTCAAATCCTGTAACAAGATACATTATCCCAATACACACGCACCCTAGGAAATATAGCATTGATCAAAATTTACAAGTATAATGTAAAACATAATGAAAATAGTGAGTATAGAAATAATGGTTCATTTACATAAAGCATTCTCCAATTCAAATCAGAACTCAATTGCAAACATACAAAATATTCCTAAAACCATTCTTTCTTTATTAGTCATTTAACTTTCTATAAGATAATGATTGCCTTTATGACCAGACTTGAGTTACATCAAAATCAACGTAACTAGAATATAGATATAGAACTTTCTTCAAGAAAGTAATGTTTGGTTTATCACCATTGGATGAAATTGTTATGAACACGTATGAGACTATTAGTCTGAAGAAAATACTACTGATCTTCTTGGAACTGGTTTTGATTGCATCAACATGTTCTACCATATTCTCTACACTGAGTTGCTATTTTAAATCAGGTACTTACACACATATCTTCATGTGCCGTGTCCGAAGTTCAGGTACCAGAGATATTTAAGAGATTATATAATAATTAAGTTTAGAAATAAGGACAGGCAAAAATAGATAAGATGCTAAATGACACTTACATTTTAACTGTGTGTGAGTATACTTGTTCCTCTGATAATAGGTTTTGCAGTTTGACATACACACCCTCCATCACCACAACTAGAAATGTGCTGAAAGTTGTCTTCAAATCAGATGCAACTATTGCATTCCCTGGGTTTAAAGCGACATATATAACATATGACCCTTTATCAGGTAAAGGCAATGCCACAAACTCAATAAAATTATTATACTTAAGAAATAAAGTGACAAACCAGAATTTATCTATCTATCCACCCACGCATATATTCTGCCAAAAAGGAAGAGTATATAGACTTATATTTGAAGATTTAGAACTTTTCCTTCCTGAGTACTAAGTCTTCTTTTTCTCATGTAAGTTTGACTTCCATACACATGGGAAATTTTTGTACATTTTTCAGGGATGATCATTTAAAATAAATAAATATTTTTTCACTAAATATTTAATGAAAAATTATAATATTTTCATTTTACTCGCGAATAATGCAATAATTATAATCGTCATGTCATATATTGCATAAACTTCGCTGACAGTGCATATCTATAATTCCTTAAATATTTTCGACTGGGATTTTTGCGATAAATAATTATAATAATCATGTTAAATAGTTGTGTTTCAATGATTTCATTGTTAATTATTCAATCGCAGTTAATAGTTATTCATTTATTGTATTGGTTTTTTTTTCTATTAAACCTCATACTAACTTTCTATCTTTCTGTTACAGATAATGTATTTCGGCAATATGGTAAGTCTTTTAGCACGGGATTTTTCAGTATATGTTTACTTTCCTTGTACGTTGACATTACTATAAACTTTCTTGTATTTAATTTACATACTAAAATATCACGGCGGCTTAGTCAGACACAACACAATACGAATTTTAACTATACATATAAAACCCTATTTCCAGGTTTAGGTAGACAATGCTTTAAAAACCAGCATTAGATGGACCTCATTGTATATATATATATACAACCTTCAAAACCACATTTGAATTCACAGGAAAACTATTGAATTATAATAAATGTCAAAGGTAAATACAATAAAGATAATACAAAGAGAGAAAAATGGCAAAATGAGGTTTTATTTATATAAATACATATAAAATGCATATAAAGATTTAGGCAGACCATACATGTCTGCCTAATGCTGTGGATCGACATAAGACTGGCTTTTAAGCAAGTACATAAATGAGCGAGTGAATGTTCTATGAAATCTTGCCACCCATACAGAGTAGTCATAATTGACATATTAATGACATTACTAAAATATATACACTTTTATTTTCATTGTTCACCAAAAGACCTATATCCGTTTGGAGTGGTAAATGGAGATACAGTATTCGGCGACAAGGATGCAGATACAGTACATATCATCACTGATGGATTTCCTGTCGCGAACACCTTGCAGAAAGACATCTACGTAAGAAACCGTTAGTTATTGTTCACGTTTACTTTCTGCAGATATAGAATTCTATCTTCACAATAAATGACAAAGACAGACAAACTTTATTAACCATTTGCATAAACGGATCATTCGTTCAGTACTTCATTAAATATATGTTTGTGAATTTATTTCAGATCTGAAAGTATTGATAGAATAATTCACTCTTTGTTGTATATAAATATGTATAACGTCTTTATATCGGTTTGATATGCGCACACATAACAATGTTATTAGTGCATTATAATGCGATAGTTATATTACTTTTAAACATACTCTTTTTAAATACTCACCATCGTTGTCGTATTTAATATCGTTATTATCATCTACTTCATCATTCTCAACCACCTCCCCGACTAATGTTCCTCATTCTCAGTGTTCTTTCTCTTCTTTCACCTCCTCTTCAGCATCAATCTCCAAAATTCAGCAGGCAATAACAATCAACAAACAACAGTTACAACAACAATCATCATCAAAGTACTTACAATACAGAACGACTGTCATTATTTAAATCTCTTCTTTTCACATTTCTATGCATGAATTTCTCATCTGCTATTCGAATATCAAGCCATCGTTAAGTTACATTTTTTTAAATCATTTGTTTCTGGCAGTAATAATTAAGGGCTTGAGACATTATACTAATATACAATCCACCATATGCTTTATCTCACCTTTGATTATTCACATTTGCTTTTGTACGTAAACAATGTTGCATAGCGTTTTTTGTTTTAAAATCAGATTGCAAATAAAGGGCTGGTCACATTCGGACAGGAAGACGTTGGAAAGGACTTTGAGTTGAAGAGAAGCCGGTTGATGATCTGTCCATACAATACGGACATTACGGCCAGAGGAGTTGATGGCGGTAAGACTATTGCTGGTGGAGGAATATTACTTTTCTAATATCGGACGATTAAAATCGTTGTTTTATCGTGACATTCCAATCAGATGATTATGTGTCTGCACCAAGGATATGGCCTTTAGAATCGGACTCTCGGTTGATCTAACAAAGGCCCAGATAAGGCTAACCCGTCCCAATATCTATGGCCTGAACGTGGAACTATTGCAAACAAAGCCAATCCGTCGAGAATGCAGAATATGTTCCAAAACCTTTAATAATTCCAAAATCAGTCTGATATCGATCCCACACCACCACCACAAAAACGCACATAAATACACAGACACACGCAATAAGCTACTGAATTATGAAGAGCATATGTGTAATATTGAAGACATACACCCCGAAAGTAATCAGTGTTCGCCCAGATATCCGGGTGGAAAGCTACGCATTGCTCATCGGACTATGCTCGAACACGTCAGAGTTAAGAGCCTCGTACCTCTACACAACGCATACTTGAACCTAATTATGAATAATAGTATGTGACTCATATCTTTACAAAACACGTGCATACACATCATTATCTATAACAGTATTTCTGAGTCATAGAGTGTAAAAAAAAAATTACCAGACAAATTCTGAAAGGAATCTGCATTTCATTGACGATTCAATGCCTAGTTTTTCAAAATGTATAGCACATTTTCCATATAACAAAACATGTTCACTTTCACACACGGAGTATGGAATCAGTTCATTTTATTAGTTTCATTTTGCAGCTTAATATATTTCTAACAATTATTGTTAATTACGTTTAACTTCTAAAGCACCAAACTTGAATTTTTTAATAAGTTATTTAATAATAAATAATGAAAATGTTTGCGTTTGCAGGTGTCTTTTACCAGATACACAAAACAAATCAGACTATTATATCTAAAGCAAGTGCTGAAATCAGAGAGTTTGCTAGTCAAGAGAATTTTACTGCCAACTTTGTTCTGATAGTCACGTGGCACCGCATTGTGCACAGAAATAGCAAAAACCCATCGGTGAGTAAAACTTTGATGCATTATATTGATGATATTCTCTTCAAAATTGTCAGCAAGTTATTGGTTGTAATTCATTTGTTGTTTTCATGTATGTAAACCTTGTCCATATATTCGATACTATTTTTAAATATAAACGCACGTAATACTGAATTACTTGTACGTAATGTATGTCTTCTTCTTCATCATATTCTTCACTTTCGACTAACGCGCTTTCAAAAGCAGTCTTCCTCTAACAAGGGGTAAATAATTGAAAGATAGCATAATTTCAGATAAAATAAGAAACAGTGAACGAATGAATATTGCACTACATGAACCCTGACCTTCTCTCTCTAAATTAATGGTATTCAAAATTGTGTTCTTACAAATGAAATAACAACTCGAAGCACGCAGTCATCAAAACTTGCACAGAAAATGTGTATGCTTCGTCTATAATTTATAATTTGTTACTTTTTAAAAACTAAATAAATGAATATGTTTTGAAGAAAATGGTAACAGAACAATAAAAACTTCAGAGCAAACGTTTAATGTGAAAGGGTTCACAATTAAAACAGCTGCAGAACTGATTCTCCCATAATGCAAATAAACAATGCACAACGAAGGTCGATCTCAATTATTGAAACATTTCCAAGAAAGATTGAGTGGTACCGTCGTACGTACAATATCATTACAAGGAAAATGTTTGTTTTTTTAATTAAAAAAATAGAATTGAAAACATCAATACATTTGTGAACAACCAGCATTACTATAGTTACCACAATGCAACGATTAGAAATATTATAACTACCCAGGAACAGACAATCACTATTTCTGAACCACACCAGCTACGTATCATCGCATTTCTCTAGAGACAAAACAACCAACCAACATGTCTTTTCTAAAGAATGAACTAGGTCAGCATTCCAGCATCTGGTACGACCCAATCCGGCATATTTATGGCAGTGAGAAGACACACATCATTCCAGCAGCATGTGACTAAACCGACTATTCGTGAGACATCTCTGCCGCATGTCTCTTGGTGTAGAATTAGAGTGAGTTCTGTTCACGTGTACCACCAGCACCCATTCAATACAGGTTCCATTGCTTGACATCGAAATCGCCACAACACTTGTAAGTAGGGAAGAAAAATCAACAACCAGGAAATTGTAGTCTCAATCAACGTAATCAATCTTACCCCAAACCCCATGGGATATCACATGAGAATCAGATTGACCGAGCTATATTAAAATATGTTCTCAAAATTAATGCTGTCTGATGATGTTAATTTACAGTGTTCTGCTAACTGGCTGATTGGCGCGAAATGATTGATTAAAAGAAAACAACATCATATTGTACTATCACTCTTCACATTCACACTAGCAGCAGCTTCAGCAATGTCAGTGATGATCTCATACAAATATATGCTTCATTATCATTCTTTTTAAATTAGTAACTTTTTTGATCGCATTCATATTATTTGAAAAATCATCATTGAAAATGAATTCAGCCATTTTATTTTTCTGTTTGTAAGGTTGAACATGCAACTGTGCAGATGACTCTAATTTCGGATGGTGTACAATCGTTCGCTTTGATGTATTACTTTACTGGTTCCATGAAATGGTCAGTGTTGAAAGGCGAGCGACTGACCATTGGCATAGCTAACGGCAATCCTTCTGAGGCACAGGAATCCATGTATTCGAATACCGATCAAGCCTTCACTTCAATGGGCTCCATAATAGGAAATACAGGTAAGTAATATACGGCTATTAATTATAATCAAAGGAGTGAGTATTATGGTTAACTCGTATTGTGAGATAGATAGATAGATAGATAGATAGATAGATAGATAGATAGATAGATAGATAGATAGATAGATAGGTAGGTAGGTAGGTAAATAGGTAGATATGTATATTACTTATTTAAATCTGGATATCTACAAAACAAATTATATAAACAAATTTTAAGAAGGAAACGGTTTCATACTTGTAACATTAAATTCCTATTAACTCAAACAGTTCATACAAGCAAATTAAAAAAAAATACATTTTTCAAGCCAATGGTCTTTGTTCCTGTAAAAAGAGATAAACAGCTATTTTCATCTTTAGTAAAAGGTGATTCAAGTCTCGCACAAAGAGTTTATTTGAAAAGGACCAATGTGTCAGAATCTGCACACTGGTCTTCAATCTAAAGGCTCGACCCATCTTTCCCCTGCTTAACTTTCTCGATCAATGAAGTTATTGTGTAAAACTAAAACTAAACTATCACTAATATTCATGATTTTTTTCTCATCTTCCACACTCGCAACCTGTCAACACAATGTTATCAATACACAACGTGTTCATAGCTATATCATTCTCATGGTTAGATATGGAGTCCTTTACGTCAACACGAGATACAAAAGCAATCCCTCTAAAATAATTCTTGAAGACTGCACCCCATACGCAAACCGCCATGTTGACTTACAGGTAAAGTTTCAAACAAACAATAGCAATGCATGCCCTTTTTGCTCCCTGATTTCAGCTTCAGTCGACAATAATCAACCTTATTTCTCCATCCATCTGTATTATCTTGAACTATAAGGTAATTTCTTCATCTTTCTGAATTATCTTCAACTGCAACCTATTTTCTCCATCCGTGTGGATTGTCTTCAACTCACAAGCACTTTGCACATACATATTTTACATTACTATTCTAAATTAACTGCAAATAAACATGTTTGCATAAAATTATGATTTTAAACAGAAAATGCGTGTTTTTTCAAAGGTGGGAATAATTTTCGTACAACAGTTAAAGATTTGAATTGGAGGTAGTGGCGAGTGAATGGGGATGATGGGGAAGTTTTGTGAATCATTGCGTCATCAGTTTATGAAAAATGTTGTGTCGTTTGGAGATTGCAAGCGTAAATGGAATAAGAGGTCCGTAAATATTAATAATTATCTCATGAGAATAATGTGTCAATATAGAGAAGGAGATTATGGGCAGAGGGGGGAGGGGGCGTGATCAATTTTCCAGGATGCCCATAGTACTGATGGGAGTTTACTGTTTGATGGTTGCTAATCATCACTGGATAGATATGGGGATATATTGCGACACTTACTATGGAGAGTGTGGTGGCGATGAGTGGTGATTTGACGGCCTATTATATGGAAGTAGGTGAGAGGGGCAGGCAGGGTTGTATGGAAATTTATCGCTGCAATCGAATGTGAGAGATTTAAGTAAAAATGGGAACTGGGGTTGGTATCAACAGCTGTTTTCTTTCTTGGTATTTTATTTTATTCGAGTTGACTGGGATGATTGATTTCAGTGACAGATGATTGAAGGAGAGATGAATGGGCAGAGGGTGGACTGTCTTGAGAGAAGTTTTATGTCAACAAAATGGGAGAGAAATGGGAAACATGGGGAGATTTTCAGTGTTGAGAGTAAGTAATTGAATATAGAATAATGTAAGACCAGATGGTGTTATTAGGTAGGATTTGGACTGGAGGTGAGCCCTTCCTAATGAAAGGAAGAGACTTTTTACTTTTTAGAGTTTTGTAGAAATGTATAACGATGGCAGCGAAGTTTATGTTTAGTGAAGTGCGTATGCATGAGTGATATTATTTGCTTGGTTTTGCATTTGTTTGAGTTTACCGAGGCAATTTGCGTGAGTTTTTGTACGTTGGGTAATATGCTCAGGATGTTTCATCAGAATAAATTTTTCTGGAGAGAGGTATCTTACCTTGTGACAGTTAACTACACAGGACGTGGGTGCTTGAAAATGTTTTGGGGGCGAATGAGCCTAGTTTTATGAACGAAAAAGTATATTTGACCCGGACCAGATACTATGAGGAGAGTGAGTAAATGAATTAGGTTAGATACAATGTTTTCGAGTGTTTTGATTGTTCGTATCTGGTGGGATGAGGGGTTTTTAGTTTGGAAGATTTAAAGTGGTTCTGTCGGCAATGTTGAATGGCTTTTGGGATGAAATAAGTGGGTTGAGTTAATGAGCTTTGGAGTGTCAGTAATTACTTTGTCTACATTCCTTATGTGAATAATATGTTTTTGTTGTCAATACGTTTAAGCTGTCATGAGAACGAGGTGATTGTTGTCAATAATTTGTAATTCAGAAAATCGGAAGAATGTATGGGTAAGACTCTTGGTGGAAGAGGGCGTGTGAGGGGAAATGGTGGTGATAAATGTGTTCTATTGGTTTTGTCTTCGGATGAGTGAATGTTTGTATGAGAAACGCTACAGCATTGGAAGTGTAGGAAGGGAAGCACCTGCATTTTCTTAATTTTCGTTGAAATGATTTGATTTTATTCTAGAGCGTTGCCCTGAGAGCTCAGTCACTGTACTACAAGGGAGTCCCCATGAGTACTTGAAGGTTATGGTTGGGAGGGTATATGGGCGGTCCTTCCTTTTTCTTCCTTGTTCGGCGCAGTAGTCTTGGAAGGGGTGGGGTGGGAGTGGCTCAGGCAACCTTTGGAGAGCGATATGGTTAGGTTAGCTGAGTAATGGAAGAGGGATCTTTTTCCTCTTTTGTTTGTGCATTTGGATGATCCGTGCTCTCTGGCATGCTATGCGAATGGCGCTTTGGTCTTCTTTACCCCAACCTTGCCTTTGTTCACTGAATGCACGGAATGGTCCTACGTGTGAAGTCGGTATGGAGGACAAGCAAAGTTGGTTCTATCACTCTTAATATGCCAATATATTATAGAAGCAGAAAAGTGCACTTTCTATTAGAATTGGCACTTAAGGCCTTGGTTCTGTCTTGTATGGTTTCAATTGCTAATAATAAATGAATATCTAGGAGGTATGTTTTAGTTTAAATGTAGAGTATAACTAGGGTAATTAATCTTTCACAATAAGTCTTTACTAAACTGTAATTTTAAATAATAGGTACAAAATAAAACGAAAACTATCTTGGTGTTCTAAACGAACACAATTCTCACATATAAATCATCAGTATAACGAATGCAATAATATTCTTAAAAAAGGCAAGAATATAAAATATAATATATTCCATTTTAATATATGATATAATAATACAGTTAATCAATGCATCAAATAAAATGTACCTATAAAAGCTCACACACTAACTGCACTGACAGTTACATTATATTGAATACACTCTAATGTACAGCGAAACTGAAACGTAGATACGAGCCGCTTGACGCCACGGGTCAGGATTTTTGTCCTACTAAATCAGTACCGGCAGATGTAAATGGAAGAAGATTATATAAATTCGATTAATCACACGCACTTATACACACGCACACAAACACACAAACACACACACACACACACACACACACACACACACACACACACACACACATACGCGCGCGCGCGCACACTCACTCACATACATACAAAATAGGAAATGATAGAGTTCAGCACCCATATGTTAATCAAAAATTAAATAAATAAGAATTAGAAAGGAGAAAAGGCTTTCTCCCGCGGAACCCATTCTGCCAGGCTGTGCAAATGCACTTATATAATATAGTATAAATAGACATAACCTAGATAAACACACATCCTTGCCTTGTCATTTGCGAAAACATTTACTGACCTCAAAAGCATCCTTCTTTTTTATGGTCTCTTGATAAATCAACATTCATTCCATACAAGACAATTCATTATTTTAAGTTTCATATTTGATTTTCATGAACATAAAATGTTAAACAATTGACTATTGTAAGTTTCATATGTGATTTTCTAGAACATAACACTAAGACAATTGACTACCGTAAGTTGCATATTTGATTTTCATGAACATCTGCAGGGCGAGAGGGGATGTGGATATACAAGGTGGGTTACGCAGACACCGCAAAAGCACAACAACGGTGTCTAGATTGGGTAAGGCGTAGCATCGCTTTTTATGATGAACGCAAGAACGGATTTGATCGCTTACCCCAATGTCCTTGTAATCTTGAGTTATTACGTGGTAACTGGGTGTGGTCACACTGGCAGAATAACTTTACAGCTCAGTGCTACAGACTGTCACTCGGAGTTAGCTATCTCCTATCTCCATATGGGAAGGTGAGTTGAACCAAAATATTGCTTATAAGGAAAATACGTCTTTCATGCAAAATTGAATGATTTAAATGTAGAGAATCACAGTTTAAACTATTAATATCCTTATGCATCTAACAGTACTCCTATAGACATGATATGTCACTTTATGCATTTAACAGTGATCTTAAAATCGATGCATCGCGTTTGATAATTTACAATATTGCAGATGAAAGTTATATCAATGATAGAAATAATGCATTTTTACCAGAATGTGTTAAACTCATTAATTTACTTTCAGACAATGTTCTGCATTTACATATGAGCCTTCTCTAATATCAGATTCGAAATTATTTGAATTTCTTTATAAACCCACTTGACTGATATAAAGTATCGCTCTCATAATCTGTATGTACTTACCTGTCAATAATACTTTAGAAAAACAAGCCAAATAAAATATGGCTAATCACTGACGGAACACACAGCAGAATTATGTTCTTTGATTCTTGAACTGTTAAACAATCATACGACACACAAACACACACACACACACACACACACACACACACACACACACACACACACACACACACACACACATCAACGCTTTTAAGTGTGTTATCAAGGTAGATACCCGATGACTATGCCACTGCCGATTAGTTAATGAATATAATTATAATGAATTAATTAATTATCCAAAATCTTAATTTATTATATTAATGATCCTCTAATAGATACCACCCGTCTCTCTCACTTGGTGGACATGCGGACGCTGTGAAAGTTTTCTCAATTCAAACAACATTCAAGATAAACGTTTACGGTCAGACATTATTTCGTAGATGAAAACTTCTTAGTAAAGGAGAAGACAAATCCGTCTTTAATCTACATCTAGCAAGCCACCATCCACTCATTTTTTCTGCAACATAACATTATAAATATGCGTAAGATAGTAAATTAATTTATTAAATCAACAATCAAATATAGATATGACAATTACAATGAAATATATTATTTAACACTAATTCTTCCACAAAATCATATTTTAATAATTCCCTTACTACACAGTATAAAGCCTAAAATACAATTCAATAATTCTATACAAATGAAAACACAGTTCATATCAGATAACAGAAATGGAGTTATTAGAGATAAGATAAGTGATACTAGTTCCATTAGAGATAAGTGATACTTGTTCCATAACCTAGATTAATTACTGTATCAACTGTCTTTTGCTTGCATTTGCAACAATGTCACAAGTTTATTATTGTGTGTTATTATGCCAGTCTACGTGTTTTACTGTGTACACGTCGAAATACTGATATGCTGCTTTCTATTGAAACTTAGGCACTTTCTCTCGCTGTATCAGTTCTCTCAAACAGAATAACAATTTCAACAATTCTAATACTTCCTGCTACCATAAATTGCTCCTGTAGTCAGCATACTTTGCCAGGATACATCAAAGGAGTGTAGTGTATTCCCTTGCACTTACACACACTGCAGTAGATGATTCCTCATCTCCACAGTTGGGTTGGGTTTTACAATCAGTGAACCAGCAAATTAAAATAATACATAAAAAGGCTGCTTATTATAATGACAACATATAATGAGCAGACTTCTTCCAATCCAAATTCTAAGTGATTAGACAGTAATTTTTTTCTAGATCAGCTAAACCTTGTGATCTCAATCTATTTTTGGTGGTCTGGTTCTCGTAAATCATAACCATTGGATAATAAAACTACTCACCCAGTTTAGTTGGTTTGCATTACATGAACTATTTCTAGCAAATTCTCAACTCGTGTGTTTACTTCAACTCAGACACTAAAATATAACGTCATAAGGAGTGCCCCAGGTCGGATTAATATGACAATTTAAAATTTTAGGGATAGACAAATTTACTCCAAAAAGACTTTTTATATTAATATTATTTAGACAACTAATACAACCCCATTGATTTCACAAAATAAGTACAAGCAACCAGGTTCTGCAAAGTCTTTGCGTCAATATTCCAGAAACACTCGAAAAGTGATAAATTTAAAAATAGTACCTAGTGTATGTTCTAAATCTTTCATTTTGCAGTTCAATACTGCTCTTTACAGTAAAACCTTGCATTCTGACAAAATCAATAGCTATTTGTTCATTATATTTATACTTATTCGTTGAACAGACATGCATATTTATCAAAACAAAACAGTAGCACTATGTAATTATTGTTTGTAGTGCTAGATAATCTGTTTCGTCAAAAACATATTCGATTTGGCCTTAGGTTCGTTCTTGTGGAGATGTTTAAATGCGTTGATTCCAGTCTTTGCGTAAAGGATAAAATTAATGTTTGGAATAAAATGTAAGCGCAGTATTAGCGGTATTAAAGGCATTCATTTGATGCTCGTATTATAGGTAAAGCTAATTTGACCGCTCTGTTTTTCTTTTAAAGCATCATGTTAACAATTATAACACCTATGACGTCACTGAAATAATTGCATGTAGGAAAGGTGTTTGAAAATTACTAAACGTCGAAATTATCTTGTATCTCTCTTGTATTTTGTCCATCCGCAAACATTATTTTTGATGATTCTTTTAGCCGTGTACTGTTATGTACATATATATCTATATCTATATCTATCTATCTATCTATCTATCTATCTATCTATCTATCTATCTATCTATCTATCTATCTATCTATCTATCTATCTATCTATCTATCTATCTATCTATCTATCATTCTATCTATCTATCTATTTATCTATCTATCCATCTATCTATCCATCTATCTATCCATCTATCTATCCATCTATCTATCCATCTATCTATCTATCTATCTATCTATTTATTTATCTATCTCTCTGTCTTTCTATCTATCTATACACACACACACACACACACACACACACACATATATTCTGTAGCTCCGTGAATTATATGTGTCGCTATGTCAATTAATTGGTTTATGCTGAATTGCTAAGAAACGGTACTTGAAAAACGTTGAATTTTTAAATCATTTTTTTAAAAGTCCTGTCTGAATAAGCAGACATATTTTTAAGAGTGCTGATGTCTTTAATTTACTTTTAAATAGTATAATTTCACAGTAGATCAGTTATTACTTGAATGGATGTTATTGCAGGGCATATAATTTGTGTGTGTGTGTGTGTGTGTGTGTGTGTGTGTGTGTGTGTGTGTGTGTGTGTGTGTGTGTGTGTGTGTGTGTGTGTGCGTGTGTGTTTACGTTCATCAGGAATGTTGCTATGCTTGGGACAGGACAAGCTGGCAGTCTCTGGGTCAGTTTGTGTCCACAGGCCCTGACGCTGGATCAGCCACAGCTTTTAATCCAGAATTTCAGATTCGTGAGTACCAACTGGAAGACAGAGCTGGCCATGACGACTGTTGTTACAAATCTTCGAATCCAGTCAATTGCAATAAGTACTACAAATACAGACCAATAGGCGACTGCACTACTAGAATTCCATTCAGATTTTGTAAGTTTCTTTATTTTTCCCAATTGCTAATTGCTAATGAAGGGGGCGCTTTCGGCTTCCGCCACTTTCGCGCTTCTACGCTTTTATGTTCTGTTTCATTACAAAATTATTTCTTTTAAATATTATATATCGGTCTTATGAACTGTGTGTGTCTTTTACGTTATGCATATGCGTATGTACAAATTATGAGGCTTTCCAAAAGCTGACAACTTAAGAGTGTATTCAAATAATTTACTTATTACACCTTCCTATTTTCACAGGTAAGTGCCCCGTTTCCAATAACACTCACACTGGTTGATTACTGTGTTGAATTATATTCGCAATTATTTTATTATTTATAATTACGACCTGATACAGTAGTTATCGGAGACATTTAAATATACTTTTGTTTTACATTCAGCATTTTAAGACACATTTTCCCGGAACTAAAATGAAACTGCTTTTAGCATAATAATGTTTCATTTTTTTAACTGTTAGTCACATGCCATAGGGTAGGTAAAGTTTAACTGTTATCCACGGATATAAATAAATTAAAGGTCATTGATTCCATTGTATAGAAGCAATTTGTTTCTTGCGTTGAATGCACACGTGACCTATCAACAGTGAACACATCGTCCAATATTTCACTCCTCTTCAGGAGATCTAAACATAGCGTGCATATACGCTTTCATTTTGAATGTAATTCTGGAATTAAGAACACATAAGTTCATTTCCATGTCATATTTTTTTTAATGATTTTATCACCAGTTGTCTCTCATTCATTTCTTGTCAGGTGGTTAGACAAATTTATTACTTTCTATCATTCTTTCGCGTGGCAAACAAAATATTGCCTACTCATATAAATGTATATTTGCATTGAAATCTGTCATTCTATTTCATATTAAATTATTATGAAGTACCTTATATGTGTGCGGCAATGTTTCAGCTTTTATTTGGGGGGATCCTCACATCAAAACACTGGACGGTGGTGTTTACACATTTAATGGATGGGGTGAGTACACCATGGTAAGTGTAAGGTCACCTAACCTGACCTTCACCCTACAAGGCCGCACTGGACTGGCTGAAACCGATAATGGGACACTGACTAATGCCACAGTGTTCAAAGCCTTTGGTGTTGAGGAGAATGGATTACGGGCCTTTGTCGCGCTAGACACTAACACAAATAAAAGTAAGCATTTAAGAACAACAATTTTCGTAAGAGTAAACAGTATGTTATAGTCATGAAAGAATGAATGTGTGATACAATAGCAAATACATACAGACGTCTTATCTGCTACTATTACAACATATAGTAGGAGTAGTGAGCCATTATAGCGACTTCTATAGGTTGTTGGATTGAAACGAACGTCAAGGAATCCTATAAAGTTTCAGAGATCCAAGTTTTAGAGAGAATATGGACACTTTCGGAGGAACGCTGCTTATAGTGGTGGCATGGGGAGGGGGAGAGGGAGACTGGTTTCCAAATGTTGTATTCAGTTAGACCTTCAACTTGGATGTTCCCCAAGGTTAATATCACTACGTACATTACTATGATATATCCATTAACGTAGTGTTTGCTTTCATCAAAGTTGGAGTTGAAACAGAGTTTGAATAATAGAAAAATGCTATTCAGTAATCGTTTTTGTTGTTTTGTCGATTAAGTTTAAGTTTTCTTATATATTTTGTGTATGTTTGTATGTATGTTATATGCTGCGTGAAGAGAAGACTGAAGTAGACTTGACAGAGAGGTTGATGGGTAATAGAAGTAATAGTACATAGATAACCAGTAACTGATCGTAAATTATGATTAATATCTCAATTAGTTAGAAAGAAATCCATGTTTTCTTTTAACTTACTGAAGTATCAATACACTTTCCATATTCAGGCTTGATAATTTACGTCGATGGCGTGGACTACACACTACGTTTTTATGAAAACAACATGTTCGTGGTTGACCAAGTTCGATTTCTACTGAAACGAGTAAACGACAGTGTTGTCATCGTTTTCCCGTCAGGTAAAATATAAATGTTTTCTCAGTACATATATTCGTAAGTGCATAATACCGATCAATTTAGACAACGCCATGCAGACCTTTAGCAAGTATGTTATTTATCTAGGGAAGAAATACCAAACTATCGGTAAACACCACAGTTCGATCGATATATCGAAGACAAAAATGTTAGAAAATGATGGAGTGAAAATGAAATGTAAGACATAGCATGTTAAATGAATGACTAATATTAACGGAGGCCTAATGGTGTGAATGATTAAAGGTTTGATTGTTGCATCCTCTGTGTTCATTTATTTATCCATTGAATATCTCAATGTTTGTCTTTTATTTATACCAGACACAGAAATAGGCATATCTGTGAACTTCAAGGCGTTAGAGATTTCACTCAGCATGCCATTAACTTTCCAAAACAAGACGAAAGGACTGCTGGGAAATTTCAATGGGGTCATCACTGATGATTTTGAACTTCCTAATGGCACGACCTTAAATTCTAATCTTACAGATCGCGAAATCTTCTACTTATTTGGTCCAGAATGTGAGTCAAACCTATATTTTTACATATTAACTTGTACGTTACTTGTGTGCAAATTTAAATCTAAAATTCCAGTTGTATTATAATGAAGAGGAGAAAAGTGACAATTCAAATAATTATTTAAAAATAAAACAAACATATTTCTAATGCAGAAATGACCCTTAATAACTATTTGTGTGTTTTTGTTGACTTGACCTATTTCATAGAGTCGTATTAGTAAAATGTTTACATTTTGTAAACTGTTACGGCTGCAAATTAGAAGAATATAAAAGACGAAGACAAATAAAAAAGAATATATAGAATGACACAAACAAGAAAAAGACAACGGCAAAGACGTTATTTTACAAAGGAGAAGAAAGATTAACGACGGCTATTGGAAGAAGAAGAGGAAAAATAAATGAAAGAGAAAAGAAGAGAAAAGAATAATAGCATTTTACATGCAAGCATCTACCTTTAATGCACAATTAAATAACAGGTGGTTCAAGTAAGAATTCAGTGAAAATGAAATCTGATGCTGTAAGTATAATATGCGCATGAAGATTTTTATCTAAACGATAATAATGTTTATTACTCTAAAGGATATTCTAATATGATTTCACTAAGAATATGAGTGTTCAGCAAGGATGCAACATGAGTTTTATGCATGGGTGAATTCACAGGGTATTTCTGTTCTGGAATCTGTTAGTGAGTAAGAAGACTGACATGATTTTGTGTTCGATTCTATAGTGATTGTGACAAATATTTTCACCCATTCCTTTATTAGTCACTTATTTCTATGTTTGCTTTGGTTTATTATATATTTTCTGATAGAATTGTGAAGCACTGCACTCATATTGCTGATATTTATGCAATTAGAGTTTTGAAGTGGACCTCGTGCACTGCGCGTAAGTACACAAAGAAAATTGTAGTATTTCACTCAAAACAAATAACTAGATAATAGCCTAAGTTAACATTATAATTAAAAGGTACTGGCATAGTCCGTCATGAATTCAATAGTCTAAATTCCAATAAAATAGTGTGTTGAGCTTCTTGAACTAGTTGGGATGATCTGATTATCCGTGACGCTAAACAGCCCTTGGATGACAGTTAAGGAGCGATGCGTCATGGCTGTCCAACAGCCAGATGCTGGCCATTTACAACTGACCAATGGCCTGATGCTCGCAGACCATAACTAACCAATGGGAGTTAGTGAAATGGGAGAGGGAAACCCCCATTGATGAAATTTACACTTTACCCATCCCTGTCCGAGAATAATGCATGCAGTGAAGACATGCTGTCTCTGGTCTTAGTTGCAAGAGTCACGTGATCATCGTCTTATCAGTCATTGTCGGTATCCCCATAGAGAAGGTGTTAGAAATTGAGGGTGTTTGAAATTGTTCTACAATTGAGGAAGAGAGGGTGTTAGAAATTGTGTCTAGAATTGTTCAGACAGGCAATGAAAGGAGTGAAGAATAAAAGCTGTTTTAACTTTTAGAGGCTTTTCAATGATTCGAACAGATGATCCAAAGATTGAGAAATGTCTTCTGAAACCATTTAAGTGAACCACTCCGAAAAGGTTTGCAGTAATGAAGCCTTCCACGTACCTAACAAGTGAACTGTTTTCTTTTTTCTTGAACTGATGTAAAGTTATGGTTAGAGATTTTTCGCAATCTTTCTTGAGATGTATTGCTATTCGTGGATACGACATATTGATGTACTGAGTACTGAAGTGTATGACACCCACACTTCAAATTGACAGACATATTTGATGTGAATGCCATTACTGTTAATTGCAAGATAATCTGAGTTTGAAGATGATACTCGCTTACGAAGTGATCAATATGTTTTCTGTTTAATCGCCATTTAAATGGAAATTGTTATATTTTAAACGTGACTTAATCAAAGGCATGTACGCCTCAGTGCATTGGAAGCTAGCATTAATTTCCATCGGGTGTGCAGGCAAATAACCAGCTAGCATCGTCAGCGTACACCTCGTGGATAAATCGATGCAAAAGGAAAATGTGTGTAAAGCAGGGTGTCTCAACCGGGATTCCGAGAAAGGTCGCTAGTTCCTTGTGAGATCGTAATTTTAAAACATAGACGTCTTCTATATATATAGTACAGTTTATGCGAGGTTTTCCAGAGTTCTGAATATTATTTGAAAGAGTTCATCTACCGTGAAACGTTTGATAAAGGCTGGAGTAGAGGATGAAAGAGAGTGATAAAGTGGTGCCTCATATTTCTGGTATGAATTTATGTAGGTATTATCAATTAAAAATCAATATATTGCTATTGAAATATACCTAATATGTGTATTTATGGGAAGGGGGTAAACAATAGCATGACTATGCTACAAATGCTAATCACAAGCCAAGGGATACAAAATGTCACAAGGGTCATGTGATATTTTACAGAGATGTCAGTCACTGGGAGATATGCCATCTTGTTATCAATTATGTCACAGTGAACACTGATTCTGTATTATAGCAAGACTGACAACTGACTGATGGACGTACTTCGCTAATTCATGGCGTAATCAGTCAGGGTTTGTTCGTGTTGGTGTATGTGCTGAGGTCAAGGGAGGCAATTTGAATAAGCAGTCTAGCAGAGTACATGAGTAACAATCGTTTAAATTAAATTATTTCAAGAATGACTAACAATTTTTGAAGATTTTCCTCCTTGGGAGTAGATACATGAAAACTTATTTTTGATTTTATTATTCCTATGCAAAAGGGACCGTGATGAAAACCAATGCTGTCATGAGATATGGCCCCAGAGAAGGACCTGAGAACTACACTCACCCTGAATTTATCCCCATCTTCCTGGACGAGCAGCCACTAGCTAGTAGGAAAGCAGCTGAAGATTTTTGTGGAACTACAAACATCGCCTGCATCTATGACTTTGTTGCCACTGCAAGCACCGCCATTGCCGGTGCTACTAAAAATACATCGGAGGTCACAACCATATTAGAGAGCAAAAGCAGTATGTCTTATAATGTTTTCTTCCTTGTGGTCGCTTATGAATAGTGAAAGATTGGTTCTTTCTATTCATGCATCTCGTAATATCTGTATAGGAGTATTTTCATATATAAACCGATCATTTTAGTAATTCCGCTTGGGTAGAGTAAACCTTTAATTGTTTGCCTATTTTGTTGTTTTACTACTATGTGTTCTGATGTGGTATATTATTTTATTTTGTGGGATACGTTTCCACATTAATGGCAGGTTTTTGTAGTATTTAAACATCTTGTCTGAGAGTCAAACGTATTGCATTAGTTTTTGTTCACATTTGCACGCTGAACTGGCATTTTTTTTTAAGTGGCATATTTAGTCTGCAGTCATTTTTATTCCTTACCTTAACATTACGAATAATGTAGTAATTATTTCTTCTACATGCTCTTACTGTAATTAATGGTAATGTAGGCTGAACATTACGCTTTGCCATGGTTGCACTGATTACAAGTGAACGGAGCCCGTTCGTTGACTACATTAATTATTATTGTATTTCGCTTATTATTTAGATTTTGCATTTATATTAAGTTTACCTTTTGTGGTTGAAGATTATATTTCTTTCTTTGTCAAAATAATTATAGAAGAAAAATGAAGATAAAGACAGAAAAGAAAATAACAAAACTTTTCGATGCATATTTTCTAGGAATGTCGCAAATATTGGCAAGAATACAAATATAAAAGAAATGCATATTTATTTCACATGCATTTATGACACGCTGCAGTATGCAAGTTTAAAGTGAACATTCACATGCCCTAATTTAGATTATGAAAACGAAATCCACATAATTTACTTCAAGGTGTTTCATTATTTTTATTTATTTTACTCTGCAGAAAACACAGTTCCACTTCTTCATTTTAACTCGACCTTCACTTTGAACTCTGATGACACTTTAAACTTTGACCTCCAAGGTTACGACCCGGATGTCGGTGATATTTTAACATATTATACCCTGCAAGACTCTACAGATGCAGTAAAGTTGAATAGCCAAACCGGTGCAGTTAGTCTCAAAATGAATGTTTCAAAACCCTTTAGCCTTAGGTGAGTTATTCATTTCTCAGTATATTGTGATGACTGTATTTGCTGTTTTGAATATATTTTTATTTTTCTGATTTGCTTTCGGGACGTTTGGCACAGTGCATTTTCAAAATTTAATGCGCTTGATTTTTTTCATTCATATATATCCTTCATAAATTACATTTTTATAAATAATTTGTTTTGTTTTTCTTTTAATTTGTGTTAATTTAGCTTCTACGCATTAGACAGCCAAAACGTATCATCTCCAATACGTGACCTCAACATCGTCTTATGTTCAGGATGTCACGGACATGGAGTCTGTGACTTCTCACGCACTGTTTCTTCTGCTGTCTCAACTAACGTTGAAATCGCTACCTGCGTGTGCAACCCAGCTTGGACTGGTATGCTTTAATAACTGTATGGACTGGTATGCTTTAATAACTGTATGGACTGGTATGTTGTAATAACTGTATGGACTGGTATGTTTTAACAACTGTATGGACTGGTATGTTTTAACAACTGTGGATCGGTGTGTTTCAAAGGCTTACATGTAGACTAGTATATTTCAATGGTTCAAAAGTGGATAGGCATGTTTTAATGACTTGCGTGTGGAATTTTATGTTTCAATCGCTAAAGCTTGGACTGGTATGTTTCAACCGCTAAAGCTTGGACTGGTATGTTTCAATGATCTATGTGTGGATTGGTTTGTTTTAATGGCTTAAGAATGGACTGGTAGGTTTCAATGGCTTATGTGTATACTGGTTTGCTTCAATGGTATAATTTTGGACTGGTATATTTTAATGGCTGAAGTGTGGACTAGTTTGTTTTAATGGCTTTAGGTGGAGTGGAATGTTAGAATGGCTAAAGCGTGTGTTGTATACTAGTCTTAAGCATTATTAAATGGGATATTCACAAGTGATAAAGTAACGTGTGCAGGTAATTAACGTGCGTGGGAGTTAAGTGACGCACGTCCGTCGGGAACCGAATCATCATAATTGTGACGTGTGAGATTTATGCACAACCCTATTATGAAATTATTTATGTTGATTATTAAGTTAAATATTTAATATTATTACTAATAACATCTCCGCACCTTAAACAAATCCACATATCGCGATGTTAATTAATGTTACAATAAGGACTGAATAATTCTTCTTAATGATGAGCTAATTATTTTATCGCAAAGATCAGTGAACATTATATCCTATTAAATATCCTATTAATTACATAACATTCAGTCCTTCTCTCTTTAAACTGATCCTAGTTAATGGTCATTATTGGAATTAATTTAGACATGGAGAAAGATGACAACAATTTAATAATAGGAATTAAAAGCAGAATAGTTACAAGTTACAATAAACTAGAAAGACAACACACGCTAAAATCCCCGAACTGTCTCCATTAATTTGTCAGTAGAATAAATTAGTTGTCATTTATTGTTGTCCTGAGTTCACTTAACAGGCAGTGTTGGATAGTAATGAGATGATGATGAAGTAACCAAACAGCGTTGTACCTTGAAACTTGGTTCACGAAAGTTCCGATTCCTCATCGGAAATGAAAGCTTGAGTGTCCCATTCATTGTCTCACGACAATCACACCTATTCTTTTCCAAATAATCAAATATTCAATAATAAAGAACAATTTATCATTAAACTCACTACAGTTGTCTATTGTTGTATACACACACACACACACACACACACACACACACACACACACACACACACACACAAACACACACACACACACACACACACACACACACACACACACACACAGAGTTAAAATAGGAAATACAATACGTGAAAATGCAGGTTCTTCAGATGCTCAACAAATGAAGATTTCCCACAGGTGATTTATCAGATGACGTTCATTATCCATTTTGTCAACAACTACCCACGTTTGGTCATTGAATGTCTGTTTGAGACTCACTATTTCTCTTCTCTCCGTACTATCACTACTCAAACCTAAACAACTTCCAGTTATACAATTTATGTCCTCCTTCTGAACAATCAGTAGTCAGGCCTAAACAGCAGGCTTTACTATGAAAGTTACTTGGAAGGTGTGAAAGAAATGATACGCCTGACTGAGCATGTCAACAAACATACTAACTCCAACCATCAAATAAACAGAACGCTTTACAATTTCAGAAAAAAGAAAAAAAAAACTGCATTCTCCAATTTGCCGCTTTATGATATTTATCAGTACAATTATTGTAATAAGCATGTATATTTAACTTTTCCTTTAAAATATCGAGTTTATTATTTAGCATGAATATTAAATTAAGCAGGTAAAATATTTTAAAAGAATTTTCAGTAGGTGCATTGCCGTTAACAATGAAATAATCATCTTTCTCTCATACCATTATTAACGTTAGTTAGTTAGCTATATTTGCCAATACTCACATTGCTACAGGAATTGAACTCTGAACTAGCATTGTATTATGTTTATGATTATTGTAGAAAACTATGCAATTAACTGAAACCAACGTGCATAATGTTTGCGTAAAATGTATTACTGACAAACATAAATATGCCTGGTGACGTCTGTCAATCTGGTCCTCTTCTAACAGGTCCTGATTGTGCAGACGACTATGATGCCTGTGCAAAGAGTCCCTGCAGTGCCCATCAGGAGTGCGTGGACTTGACGCCGAGCGAAGAGGCCTTACACAATGTGAGCTTCAATTGTAGTGCATGCAACCACGGCTACATCGTCGACTCAAATGACCCTTCAAGGTCTCTCTGCCTTTATAATCTTAATTTGAAAATAACTATTGTGATGTGTGAATGGGTACATGCGACAATAAATGGTAATAATTGTGACTTGATTTGTGTGCCATAATTACATTTCTTGCCCTATGGAATGAATCATCACAAATTAACGTGATGACCAATACACCTGACGCATTTTGTTGGGGGGGGGGGTATTCGTTCCTTCACAACACAATTATATATATATAACATAAAACTTCTTGATTATAATGACTTGCATGGCGATTGCAAACTGATAGTTGTTGTCATTCATACTTTTAGGTATAGAAAAGATGAGTGTATTATTATTACTGCTTATGTCTCTGGATTTTGTTTTGTATGAATCAGTATTAGCAACATCAAGTTATTAAATGACTAACACCCCCTTTTTAAAATGCATTCATTATTAATTAATTAATTATATTCCAATCGAAGGTGTTTGGATGTCAACGAGTGTGCTTCTGCCGTCAACAATAATTGTTCCATGAACTGTGAAAATCTACCTGGCACGTACCTCTGTACTTGTGACATTGGTTATCGCCTTAAGATAGACGGGTTTTCGTGTGAAGACATCAACGAATGCGCCGAGCATACACACACATGCCCACAAATATGCAACAACACTGTGGGAAGTTTCCGGTGTGAGTGTGTACAAGGTTACACTATGTCGCAAGGTAGGGATCACTACATGAGAATGCCATATGAAATAAATATGTCCACACAGCGGATATAATAATATAGTTCGTAAAATAATACTCCTCAGTGAGCATGTAATTCATTTTATTCAATCAATATTCTACATGTACCCGTATCTATAGATCTATCTGTTGTGGAGTAAATTTGCATATCCCTATTTCTATACTAAATAATTATATATTTGTTGATAATGTTAACGTGACCCGACCTTGGGCACTGCCTATAATGATATTTTTGCAGTAAACATCTCAGTTGGACAATATGCTAGAACTTGTTGATGTAATTTAAACCGGTTTTAGGTGAGATTTACAAGAACGAGACTAGGAAATCGGTTAAAATCAAAGTTTTCCCGTTGAAACGGATTGTAATTTCTAATCATTATGATTCGGGAGTGGAAGACTTCCGGTCATGAAAGGAGGCCGTTAATTTAATGGCGAGTTAACTATCTGATTGAGAGAAAATGGACTTAGAAATATTTTGCGCATTTTGCTATTGATATGTTATACTTGCGTTTTACATTAGAGAAGAAAAAACATCAAATGCACAGACATTTAATGTGTGTGTTTCCTATGCACCCATTTTATGCAGAATGCAAAATGTTTTGTAATACATATCAGTTTTGTTTAGAAATACCATTGCCTAATTTATAGGCGCATAGCACAGACTGGTTGGTATCTAAATGGATCGTTCAAACAAATGGACATGTAGGTATTCACACAACTAGTTACTCTGCTGTGCGTGCGCGCGTGTCTAGTACATTGTTTACTTGTATACTGATAGGTGTTTGCCAGCCAGATTCTACAACGACTTCAGTTTGTGGTGGCGCTAGCTGTGAACAGGGCTGTAACGCGCAAACGTTTGGAAATGGAAGCACTGTGCCAGTCTGTTTCTGCCGTTCGGGGTACACTCCCGACCCCAGCAATTCTAAGTTGTGCATTGACAAAGACGAATGTACTGAGGGTGTTTGCAGTCAGTCCTGCATCAACACTGTCGGCAGTTTTGCCTGCACGTGCTACCCGGGTTATCAGCTCTCCAGCGATCAGCGCACCTGTCAGCCATGTGAATCCTTTCGTTACGGTCCTGAATGTCGGCTGACCTGCAACTGCAACGGAAAGGGAGTGCGATGCAACCCCGTCAAAGGTTGTGTTTGTCAAAATGGATGGACCGGAAGTCAATGTGAGACCGACATTGACGAGTGTTCTGCAAACCCTGAGGCCTGTCTCACCGGTCAGGTGTGCAAAAATACTAATGGTTCTTTTACCTGCAGTTGTCCTCTGGGCTATGTCAAGGATGCAGATGGCCGTTGTATCGGTAAAAGCATTCTACATTGCATTATTTATTCATATATATATTTTTTTATTATGTATTTTCCTTTCATGGAGTTGATATTACAATCATTTTAATTTATTACAATATTAAGATACAAATTCAAAAATATAGTTAATGTATGGCTATGGTTTTACTGATTTTAAGTAGTATATTGTATAAATATCTGCATCCGACATCACACTGCCAAATATTCGGATATAAGCAGTTATGTTCACAGTGATGAAATGCAGGGTATTAACAGATGTATATAAAGAGTAACGACATACCAACCTAAGCAATATGCAGAGTAATGGCGTCAATACCAATACAGACACAGGGCATTCAAACAAACCTGAATTATTTATGGATACTTGTTAATTATACGTGCACCTCTTCAGGTCACTGCAAACCAGAATAACCCTAGCCCGATAGCCATACAAAACTGACAATAAAAACCCGAAAAACCCAGCCTGATAGTCATACAAAACAGACAATACAAACCCGAAAAACCCTAGCCCGATAAGCCATACAAAACTGACAATACCAACACCGTAAGCCTATACATCCAGTAATCAGAAAACTAGATATCTCCAAAAACATGAATAACCTGAAAACCAGAAGTGGCACCAGTTTGCTTAAAATGTGTCAATTTATATTTATTAACTTGATATTTATCTTAATACTAACTGCACCTTTAATGTTGTATTTAAAGATATCGACGAGTGCCCTATTGAATCTTCGTTAAACACGTGCGGTCAAGATGAATTCTGTGTCAACGTACCAGGCACTTTCTACTGCACGTGTAAAACTGGATACAAGCGAGTAAATAACACGTGTTCAGGTAGAGTTCACGCTTAAATAATCTCAGTAATCAAGGGTATTTGATTATTTGATTATTTGATTATTTGATTATTGCTCATTCACACTTTATATAAGTAATTAGTTAGTGCTCATTCACACTTTATATAAGATAACTAGGACCTTATAAATTTCGATCAATAAGCACGACACTACCATTTTAGAGCAAGAATTGAAGGCAAGCTTAAAAATAGATTTTTAGGTCACATTAAAGACTATATTAAAATATACACATGTATGACAAGTTAACAAAGATTAAAAAGTAAACAAATGTAATAAGCGAAAGGGAGAAAATAGTATATTTATTTTTAAGATTAATCAACCATTCACAAATGGCACAATTATGCACGTAAGTATTTTATAATACTTGCTCATTATTATAAATTGACTGTTACGCCGAGTTATCTAGTTATAATATTATATACTTTTAATATTATATATTGCCACACTTCTTTTTGATCTCTTTTTTCCTTTATATTGCAAAATAAAACAGCATAACTGCAGTATACAAATGCAAACTTAAAGTAGTTTTTCATCAGGAATTTTACGTGCTATCCACAAGCATTCACGTGTACGCATTAATAACTTCTATTACTACATATAACGTACAATATCATATATAGCTACTGAAATCCTTTAATTACAGCAAGTATTACAAATGTACTTCCGTACTATATTAAAACAAGATGGATATGAGTTTATACACTCACATCACAACACGGTGCTTACAAAGAAAATTAAAAAATATCTGTTGTGAAAGAAATTTTTAACTTTCAGACACAAAGAAAATGTAAAGAGTATTTGTAGTGAAAGCAATGTTACCTTTCAGACATAAAGAAAACATAAAGAGTATTTGTTGTGAAAGATATTTTACCTTTCAGACATAAAGAAAATGTAAAGAGTATCTTTTTGTGAAAGCAATGTTACCTTTCATACATAAAGAACATTTAATGAGTATCTATTGTGAAAGAAATTTTACCTTTCAGACATAGATGAGTGCTACAACAATGCAGCTATTTGCCAACATCAGTGTGTGAATGTACAGGGCTCCTATAACTGTGAGTGCTACTTTGGATACAGGCTGAACTCTGACCGCGCAACATGCACAAAAGGTGAAGGTTGTGTCCCACTGCGTCTACGCTTTCTTTACTTGATAATGTTTTTCTGACTTTGTCATTGTCTGTCCTTACGTACTGCTGTCTTTAGATGATTAGGAAGATATTGTTGATTGCGTGGATTGGTGGGATGATTGAAGGAATGATAAATGAGATCGATACCTTTATTTTGATGTGACAGAAATGAAGATAAAATAGTTTTTATTACAGTAAGTTTTCGCTCTAATTTAATCTACTTATCTATCTCTCTATATGTTTGTCTAACTATCCAGCCATATATATCTGTCTATTATATGAGTAGTCAGTATGATGTATTATTTATTATGTTTATTTTTCAGTTTATGATGCATGTGGTAATCTGAATTGCACTCATGGATGTGGACCAAGTTCCTCCGATCCACTCATCGGCGCATGCATCTGCAATCTTGGATTTCAACTTGCAGATGACCTACGAACATGCATCGGTGAGTATGCAGCAATATGCTTTACTGATAATATTATGTAGATATATTATAGAAATGCAGTTCTTTGTTTACTGTTTGTTGCTTTTTCATAGGAAGCTGTTACACGAAAGATGTGTTGTACTCATTGCCACTGACTGCGATTAAGTGAATAACTTTTTTCTAATTGCTATTTTTGACGCTAACAGCATCTAGTTAAATTGTTATGATGATTACACTTATTTAATCATCCATAACTAATTACAAGTGATGAGAATTTTAATTTACGTTATTAATAATTCTCCAGAAGACACCTCTCGTCTCGCTCACTTGGTAGATAGGCGAGCGCTGAAAGACACACATTTACCGTCAAACATTATTTCCAGAGGTGGAACACTTCTTACCAAAGGAAATAGATAAATCCGTCTTTTAATCTATGTTTAGCGAGCCCCCATCCACCTACTTTCTTCTCTAGCATATGGTTATCAGTAAATGTAAGATGGTCATAACATTTAAAAATGAATTTATTAAATCAACAATCAAATATACATATAGCAAATACAATGAAATATTACTTTGGCTACATTAGGCTAGAACCCACCTCTGCAACCAATGTCACAGAGAACTGAAACACAATGCCCATTTATGTATGCTTTAAAATAAGGTGGACCACTTGGTTACGTGACATTTTTATTACCTGTGCAATAACATTTGATATCGCCTGGCTTTCCACAGTTAAAGCACGCTAGTGGTTTGTTCTTAACACCTTTGTCTTTACTACTGGGGTGAGGTGTGGTGCTCTATCTTTTGTCTTATTAAATGGAAGAGCTGCAAGAGAAGATTGTGTATTAGGTTTATTATCTGGCTTGTCACTATGTCATTTAGGCATCACTTTGTTAACCTCTCTGCATGGTTTAAAGTTACACCTAGCTGTCAGATCAGTAAATGTGTTGCCTATCTCCTCATACTTGTCAGCTATTTTTATCCAATGTGTCAAACTTGTGGGTCCCTTGTCCCTATCATAAGTTAAAAGTGCTGGAGGACATGATGTCTGTAATTTGTGAATCATTAAATGTTTCCTAACATCTGGAGGACATGATGTCTGTAATTTGTGAATCATTAAATGTTTCCTAACATCTTTCCCACAGTCAGTTTTCGCATTATCTAGCTCTAACCACCTCCTCAACATGTGCTGTAGCTTACTAACTGCCTGTAAAAAGTGTATCAGTCTTCTCTCTCAAACTGGTGAAAGATCTGATTGTATGTCTCACTGGTCACATGAAAGTATGTTAGGAATTATGCCGTAAAAGCCCCACATATAGCTTGTTCCTCTAGAAGTCTGTTAAAGACCATTTTGTCTTACCTTTCACATCTGCCACTAACTGGGAGAGACATAAACATTCTGGTAGACCTAATCGTACTGCACACTGCTCAAAGCGTAGCACATAATCCTCAATATTTTCTACCTTTCTACTGAAGGAACAAAAATGAAATGTTATGTTCACTTCCTGAAATTAGCTGACCTCTCAGTTATTTTTAAGCTATCTTCCTGTATCATCATTTGTTTTAAGCCAAGTTCTCTGATTCTTTTATCATTGGCTTCTAACTGGGCCAATGCTATCTCTTGTTTACAATTACATTCAAACTGTGATGGACTAAATTTGCCTCCCCTATTTAAAATATTAATTGTTATATAAACTGTTAAATTGTCTGGGTATCATGAACTTGGGCACTCCTTATTTTAAAAGTGTCTGAATTCAATAAATGCTCAAGGCAAGAATATTATAGATTTGCTGATGTAATGCAACTAGTGAATATTTTTTATTATGAGAATGAGAAAAAGTTTACTTGCTGTAGAAAATTATATTCTCTGATCACTCTGGATTTGGAGTGGCAAGAAGAAAGTCAAGTTTTGAGTGGTGGCTATGAGTTGATGGTGAGTAAGCTGACTGAATGAGTGAGAATGGACTTATAAATATTTCATATATCATTTCATAATTTTGCTATTGATAGGTTATACTTGAGTAGAGATGTACTATGTCAGTTGACTTTTATTTCTATAATTGTTTGAACTAAACTGATCACATTTGGAGAGTTGACTCTTGACATTGTTTTGGTACTTTGGATTCATTATGCCATGTGTGTGTGTGTGTGTGTGTGTGTGTGTGTGTGTGTGTGTGTGTGTGTGTGTGTGTGTTGGGATAATGAATGCTGTTGCAGGGACATCGTAAGTTGAGACTGGAATGTAAGATAGAATGGAGTTATAAAGTGATAAAACGGAAACTTAGATTTGCTCCTTAAATATAGTTTGGAGTGAGCACGTAGATTTTCAAGTTGCCTATTTTCATGTGCTATGTGAACTTCCTGGTCTATTATTTGCAAATCGCGATGACCGGCCCTGATAAAGGCAGACATGGTGTGCAAGTGTAAGAATGCACTGTCTCCACTGATGTGTAGCAGCAAGATTTGTGACTGCATGAACAATTTTCTAGTGTAAAGAAATTGTTGGTTATCACTAAATTTATTGTACTGTTTGAAAGAGTTGATGTCAAAAAAGAAGTACCCAGGTTAAGCAGGTAGTGGAACAATGTATTTTCGGGTCACTTCGACATTGAACAATTTATATAACAAGTTAGGTTAAGAAATAGGAATATGCAAATTTACTCCATCACACTGCTCTATTTGAAAATAAGTTACCATGGACTTGTTAAATAAGTAATTATTTGGAATAACTTCCTTTGATAGGCATTGAATGTTATAACCTTAAACATTGATTAACTAAAAATATCAACACATGCTGTTTAGTAGTTTTCCTTAGTCGAAATAAAAAGTAGATAAATAGACTTATTCTCTTACTGTAACATGTTGTATTCCAGTATTCTTGAACAGTGTATTGCTTCATCAGTTCAACAACACAATAACTCATCTTGCTTGATGTTTGTGACAAATAGTTAACATCACAATAACTCATCTTGCTTCTTGTTTGTGACAAATAGTTATCATCACAATAACTCATCTTGCTTCTTGTTTGTGACAAATAGTTATCATCACAATAACTCATCTTGCTTCTTGTTTGCGACAAATAGCTAATATCACAATAACTCATCTTGCTTCTTATTTGTGACAAGTAATTTTAAAAGCTTAAACCTACGCATTTGTACTTCATTACATTTAATAAGACTTCATCATTGCATAACAAAATGAAAGTTAAGTTTTAATTTGAAATATTTGAATCTCCGAAAGAATATCAAGGAAATATAATTAACATGTATATTGAAACATGCACTATCATAACTGTAGTTACATATGTTGTTATCGTCATTATTAATCGTTTATTATCGTTATTCTTAATAAATACGCAGATATAGACGAATGTAATGGCACGACAGCCAGGTGTTCCCACATCTGTATCAACACTGCGGGAGGATTTGTTTGCTCCTGTCCAGCTGGAATGAAGCTCGACAATGACAAAATTACTTGTATAGGTATGTGAACATACAGCCTGCAATGACAACATTTTTGTATGGATATGTGAACATGCAGCATGCAACGACAACATTACTTGTATGGAGATGTGAACATTGATTGTTTAGATATGTGAATTTGCAAAACGCATTGACATTGTTGCATGCATGCGTATGTGAAAAAGCAGCACGGATTTGACTTAATCCTCCGGAACCTAAAATATTGACGGACTATTAAAAATAAAATGAAAACTAGGTTCTCGGTAACACATTTCTAAAACGTAATTTTCAACATTCTTTAGCAAATGAAAATGAAGTAAGATAAATTATAGAGATAGAGCATGTGATGACTAGTGCATAGGTAGGACTGATGTTTGTCTTTCCTACAACTAACTAATTGTCAGTATGCAACCTGCACAGGTTTCTATTAATGTTAATTTCCTCACACAATGCATTATATACGACATCCCTTGCCCAATGTCAGTATAATTAGAATCAATAATATTATTTTTTCTTATAGGTTTTGCTTATGTCTGAAATCGTCATTGAAGTGTGATGTATATTCACTAAATCTGAAATTTCTTACCATATTAACGTTTCTAAGAACACAGAAGTACATCTCACTAAACTTCATTTCAATTTATCCACATGTGTGCACAATAAATAAATAAATGATGCAGTAATTAGTTATAAAGGCATGATTTATTTAAAATAAAGAGATTGCTGTGCAGATTGTCCAGATGGAACGTATGGTTTAAATTGCTCTAACACCTGTGGCTGTGGACTTGGAGGAGCAAGCTGCAATGCCCGTACCGGGTGCATTTGCCAGTCCGGGTGGACCGGAGAGAAGTGTGATCGTGACGTCAATGAATGTGACACGACAGCAGCTCAAGAAGAATGTCGGAACAAAAGTGCTGACTGCGTGAATTTCCAAGGCGGTTACTCGTGTCTCTGTCGCCTGGGGTTTAAGGTCAACAGTAACGGAACTTGCCAAGGTGAATAATATAAGCGTTTGTGTTTGTTATTATGCTACGTGTATTCTACACCTTGGTTCTTTTCTTCTATTCGCATGTAAATCTAGTCTGTCTTTCTGTCTTCCTGTCTTTCTGTCTTCCTTGTCTTGTTTTATTCTGTTTGTTTTATCTAATACATCACCCTCAGACATACATGAATTCTAGATTTCCATTCCCACTTCATTTAAATTTAAAATAAATAAGATAATAATTTAATTGCGAGAAATCAAACTTAACAAAATAGAATAAATATAATGTATTACAAATTATACAATATGCATGTACACCATCAATCTATAAATACGTCATTTGTCCAGATTTGTATTCAAGTGTCCAATTATTATTTCTAGATACAGTCTAACGTCATGGCATTAACAATAGCTTTCTTTGCGTTCACGAGTGCTAAGTCCTATTGTGGTTGGACTTTATATTTTATATGGTACCATTATAATTAATAGCATCAGCAAGAAGCAGGAAGTTGTAAATCTGTCTTTTTCTTAAAGATGTATTAATATAGTTCACAGTGTACGAGTGGTAACAAAAGTTGTAACTCGGAAAGATTACTTTATACACACGTTTCTGTGTTGTAGACATCAACGAATGCGCGAGCAATCCCTGTGATCAAATTTGTGAGAACTCGCCTGGAAGTTACCGATGTTTATGCCAAAGAGGGTTTTCTTATAATTTGACATCAGGACGATGTGAAGGTGAGTGATGAATTTGTGCGTACACTGACGTATGTCTTGAAAACTGAGACACAAAAGGCCATTTTCAAAAGTGTTCCAATGCACAAATTTTTATCGTCAAAAATAGGACTGTCGCGTTTGTTTTATTGTTTCGTCTAGTTGCGACTGTAAAATTATGTAACTTTACTTCTTTCTCATTGGTATAATATCCTGTTTCTAAATTTATTTGAGGTATATTTCTCGTACCGTTTATCCATCTGCTATTATGTATTGTTAGTTTGCATGTCGGCTCGTTTTGTTATTGTTATATTACTCTTAATCTTCATATTTGCTTCTGTAGTTTAAATTTGTTATTGAAATCTTTACATTGGGAATGTGACGAAATGCGGTGGGAAATATAATTTCACTAATTATATTTATTTTCTCTGTGTAAGTACTATAAGTGTATTCATGTTTATACATTTACTAATATATCATGTATGTATACCTACCTGTATTGCTATTTGGAATCGTTGATTTACTTCCTATTTTTGACTCGCATACATTCATTTTTTTAATTCAAGGTGGTAAATAGTTGCACATAGGTTCTTTATAAAAGGTCAAAACAATTCAAAATCCGTTATGGAAAATTTGTAACACTTTTGTTTTTTGAAAGATTGATATATGTGACCTTGAATATGTAATTGTTTTTGATAACAAGTACAGATCATTTTAAGACGTATGACGTAACTCGCTTACAATATATCGTATAAATATTTTAATAAGGTGTTTTATGATTAATCAATTTTTAATGAATATGTATAATCTCCAAATTTTCGTTCACATATATATGTTTAAACATTATTTTATTGCTGTTTCTACACAGACATTGTGGTGAGCAAATGTCTGTATTTAACTATATTTCCATTGACATAATTTTGGACCGGATAATATGAGCAAAATCATGACATGCACAGATTCATCAATACATTAGCAAACCAGACAATTCCAAGGGATTACTGAAAGTACGTCACTTTAATAGCTACAGCTCTTTTGTATTGATAAGTAACAGTCAGACAGTATGACAATTACAATTAATATATAACAAAAAATACATAACGTACCTAACTGCAATGGTGTACATTCATTGTAGATATTAACGAATGTGCACTACTGGGGACACACTCCTGCACTCAGCACTGTGACAACTTTGCCGGCTCTTACCGATGTTCATGTGACGTAACAGGCTATGTATTGGCGAATGATGGGACCACATGCGTCAGTCAGTTGCACTGCTTTTTTTTTCTTCTTCTAATTTTTGCTTTATTTGCATGCACTTAGTAATGTACCTTATTTTTTTTCTTTCAGAAATTAGAAGCATGATTGTACTTTACATATAATGAGACATAAATTACAGATTTGGAACAAATAATACTGTATATTATACAACTCTTGAAGAATACGACCACCTGAAGTTACAATTCTTCCTTCGACGTTTCTATATTAACAATTCTTCGTCCCCTAGTTTGTAATAGATTATTTCGGTTCTTCCTGTTTCAGCCATCTTTTCATTCGTACCTGTTCGTTCCTCACAAATTCTAACTGCTGTCCTTTTGCCTATATTGATCTTGAACTTCTACTACAACCGTTTTTTAGTTTCTTTATTCTTTGTATCCTTGGAATTTTTCTTTCTTTCTTCTTTCCTTTCTTCGTTTGTTTGTTTCTTTATTTCTCTACCCTCCATACTTTCCTTATTTCTTTCCTACTTATTTATATAATTAATTTAAATATTCTTTTGTTTGTTTCGCTTTCCTTTTCCTCTTTACAAGTTTCACAGTTATTTGTATGGTGTGCCATGACGTTCTTGTTGTAAATTTAAAGTAGGTAATAGATCGGGTCAACGTAAAATCTTAGTTATATATTATAATTTCCGTTTCGTTCTCATTCAAATAACACATGCTTGAGTTATTTCACCATCACCCCACTCCCCCCAACAAAGGAAAAAAAGCTCATAATATGCTGGTAGAATGTGATGTCATTTATGTAATGCCTGCTGCTGGAGGGTCTGTGCAGACAGGGCCCTGAGTGAACCTACGCTTTCTTGCTTACAGCTTTCATTTAAAGGGTCCTATTTGAAAGTACTGAAGTGTCCTCTTTAATGTTTATATTTCGACCATTAGAAACGTTTAACTGAACAATACATGCTGTATCATTTATGAGTTGCCTTAGCAATACGGAATTTTTTAGTGCGCTATATTAGTTGTCGAGAGTATATGTTATTAAAAATATTATTTGTCTTTAGTTACTCTCAGACATACGAATAAATACTATAGCATTTTCTCACTCACTTTGCACGTTTGGATAATACAATATTTAATTCTGGGTTTTTACTTTTTTCACTTTTGCCCTGCAGCAAAAAATCAAATCGTCATAATGCAGAGTACACTGAATGTATACAAATAAGCCCACTGAGGATGACTGATTTAAAAAAAATATATATCATTTTATCATTACAGCTACCGGCACATGCATGAGGACAAATTGTTCTTCAATCAACGGTGGCTGTAGTAATGAACAGTGTTTCTGTAACTCTGGATATTATCTAAATACAACATTTAATACATGTGATCTGATTGGTAAGCACGTCAAACGATCTTTGTCAAATTACTAAATAACACACTGCAATTAATATGTTTGTTTGAAAGTACGTTTGCCATTCCGCCCCGACATACGTTGTTAATGTGTTGTCTACTAATTCATCATCTGTATGCGTTTCTAATTCTAATATTCCTATGAATAATAATTTTAGATGTTGACTGGTGTGCAAGCGATAATTGTGAACAACATTGTAATGAGACACTCGATGGGAAGTCTTTCGTCTGCAGTTGTAGTCCTGGTTACTTGCTCAACAACGACAAAAGGACATGTAGAGGTATGTAAACGTCAACGATATAGTCAAACAATAACTCTAAATTGAAACAAAATGATTATGCCATGTGTATTAAACTTATATTAGGAATACACTTTGTATATTATTATCGATGTGTTTAATTTGTTTCCAAGTAAACTCTTCCATTAAATTGTTTGATCTGTTTCATAATATGAATTTTATTTTTTAAAAAACTCTCGCGTTAAAATGTTTGATCAGTTCAAAAAACCCTTTTGCTAACAGAATGCCCAGCAGATACCTATGGTCCCGGGTGCAATGCAACATGCACGTGCAACACGCAAAACACTGCTTCGTGCAACACCATCAACGGCTCTTGCACATGCAATGCAGGATGGAAAGGTGTCTCATGTGACGATGACATCGACGAATGTCTCACGTCTCTCACGAACCCTTGCACTGCGCATGCGCAATGCAAAAATATAAATGGAGGCTACTTGTGTCCTTGCGCAAAAGGCTACATCAAGATTCAAGATAATACATGCCAAGGTATGTAGGACACACAGAATTTGCTCCGACCCACAACATATTTAAAAATTATAGCCCTTAAGGATTATTACAATAAACCTTTGAAAAATCTGTCTTACTATAATTGAAATATTTAAAACTGTGAAATATATTTTAAGTGATATATTTCAATTTATTCGCATGTTTATTTCTTTCAATTGATAAACAGAAAATTAACATATTTCCCAATTACAAGCACACACACTACTTGAGAGTTCCTCTATTTCTTGCTAAAGAATGTCCAACAAACACTTTCGGCCAAGAGTGCACTCAGACGTGTAACTGCAGCATCAACACACTGGTGTGCGACAACATTAACGGCACGTGCAAATGCAAAGCAGGCTGGGAAGGTATGCAGTGTGAAGTCGACATTAATGAATGTACAACAAGACAGCACAACTGTACCGGTGAACACGTGAACTGCACCAACACTAATGGCAGCTACCGTTGTGATTGCCTTTCTGGATATGTGCTCATAAACAACGGCTCTTGCACTGGTAATCACTGATTGTAGTTATGGCTAGCGGAGTGTAATGCATATATTTTTTTTTCATTGTATTGGTCGGATTATTTAGTAAATTGGTATAATTTAGCATTTAATTAATTGCATGAAATATGTTTTCAATTTTAAGATAATACATAACAAAAGGAACGGGTAAACATTTTGTTTTAATTCAGAGAGCGCTTAGAATTTTATAATCTTACAAATTCTTTTATTGTTTTCAATTATACAATTTTTATAGCATATCGTGTCACTGCAATGCGGTCTTATTTTATTTGTAGTATTGTTGGTATAACTGAATATTAATAAATACAGATATCACTGTGTACCGGTGTGTTCTTAGGTATTCACTTCTTGCTCACTAGTTCAAATCTAGAAACGTGAAATGTTATATGGAGGCATGATTTTATTTAGGAATGAACATAGAGTAATATCAGAAATCAGAATATTTGTTCACTGTGTACTTCACAAACTTCTTATTATATCAATACTGGGAATATAACATGCCTATGGAATTTCTACGATAATTAATTGATTGAGAAGAAGTGAGACATGGTTCTAATATATGAGAAATGTACACTTTACTGATTTGAAAAAGGGGTATAACAGAGGTCCAATGTGGATACATTATGTTCTAGGAAGAAAATGGATGAATACCTGAAATCCCTGCAACAATGCTTTTCGTAGAAGGAATGATATAAGGTCACGAAAAAAAAATTCACAGTTTATTAATGTGACAAATGAAATAGTATGTTTTAATGTTGACATACTTTATATACAAATTCGTTGGTAAGCTTAATCTCAAAGGGATAAGTAGATATTTGTGGATGGTGATATGATTGAGTACATTTTAAGAGAAAAAAAACCTGTGATGAATAAAATGATATGGAACTACATATGAATATTGAGATTGAACGGGAGTAAATTACAAAGGGTTTTTTGCTAATACAGGTAGGCGACATACGATGAGTCCGTGAATCAACTTGCAAACTAATAGCATATGTATTTGTGGTAGGTATAAAATGAAAGGAATTACAGGCGTTTAGGGGCGTGGAATTATAACGGCACTACTGCAAAGGTTGAAGGTATATGTTTCTCAGGTAAAACTCGTACCAGATTCGAAAATAGTATGTTTTCATTTTTACCGAAGTGTACAAAAATTTATGCAATTCGGTCCAGATAAAGTCATTTATACTGTGATACGTCAGTCTGTGCCTCTAATTATTTTTTAAATTAATGCACGCACGCAAGTTTGATTGTGTGTATGTGTGATATGAGTGTCATTAAACATTCATTAATGCACGCGTTGCGCCGTTATATAGAACTAATTTGCTTTCGAAATTTTTATCAAGAACGCCTGATTCTCTTTTCAGAATTATTTGTTTCAAACATTCAAATTACAAATGGGAAAGTGTTCTTTTACAATATGAATTATTTAACATTAAGCATAAATGAATTATGTATTAATAATATAGTAACATTAATTATGAAAAATAAAAGAATGCATGTAGCGACTTTTACATTACCAATGTAGGTGTTTGAATATTGATTTTAATAAATTTGAACATTAGTAATGGAAACACTATTTCTCCAGAATGTCCTGCAAACAAATATGGCAAAGACTGCGCTCACAACTGTTCATGCAGTATCAATGCCAAGTCATGTGACAACGTGAACGGCACGTGCAAATGTAATGCAGGCTGGGAAGGTTCACTGTGTGATGTTGACATAAACGAATGCACTACAGGGTTACACAACTGCAACGACAGTAGTGGTCCTTGCGTGAACACTAATGGCAGTTACAGATGTGATTGCAGGACAGGCTTTGCTTTGAACGAAGTGAACGTTTGCACAAGTAAGATAGATAATTGCACAAACTACTCTCTTCTCCTTTTATACCTTAAATTCAATATAATCATGATTATTCATTCACTTTCATATGATGGTCACTTTAAATATCATTAAAAGAAATAAAACTTTTTTTCATTCTGAAAAAAATTCCATTTCAGGCAGGTAAAGTAATAGGTCTTTCACCTGCTCCTCTACTGGCTATATTTATCAACAATTAGTTCTTGTAAGCCTTTACGCCAAAAGAACGTGTGATGTTTCAATAAATCTATTATATATCTCAGATTTACTAAGTACAGTTCAATATAATTATGTAATTTTGAACGAATCTCTCGATTGCATTTTGCAATACGACTTTTAGTCTAGCTGCTAGTTTAAGTATTTAAATATACATGTATTTGATTTTGGTATAAATAGTTTATAAGGTTTATATGGTTTCATCCATTAATGAATGAAAAGTTGCTGTAAGTTTAAAATTCGACATTAATAGGATTTATTCTTAATATGTATACAAAAAGTATTTAAATAATAAAATATGTAAAACAATGTATTTAAATATTTTAATATTTGTTCACCATAGCAGGAACAAAATCATATATTTTTTATTGTTAAACTTTTTTTCACACATAGAAATTAAGACACCACATGATAATATCATGTAAATATACGTTTCCTGACTCTCCTTAACAGTAAACATTCCAATTGTAACGACCTAGAAACGAATTAATAAATTTGAAACAACCACATATAAACTAGCTCATATATAGAAATCAATATGATGTTATTGTTTATAATACGATAATAATTCCTAGGCAAAGGGTAATGAGATAGTTATTCAGCATCATATATGTACATATATCAATCTCATATTTAACTGATTCTTCTTCATTTATTTCCCAATTCTCCAAATTATTTCCACATACAGTTTGACATACATTATATTGGTTTATCTTTAGAATGCCCACCAAACAACTATGGAAACAACTGTAATCACACGTGTAACTGCAGTAGCAACACACAGATATGTGACAACGTTAACGGTACATGCAAATGCAAAGCAGGCTGGGAAGGCATGCAATGTGAAATTGGCATTGATGAATGCTCAGGAGGACAGCACAACTGTACAGGCGACCACGTGAGCTGCTCCAACACTAATGGCAGTTACCGATGTGATTGCCTTGCTGGATATGTGTTCAGCAATAACGGCTCTTGCACTGGTAATCACTGATTGTAGTTACGGGAAGCAGAGTGTAATTCTTCGCATTCCTATTCAGTTATTGGCCTGAATAGTTAGCAAAATTGTTTAATATATCCACATTTAATTAGTTGCACAAATATGGTTCAATCTTATGGTCGTATCGCAATCGAAAAGTAATTGTTCACTGTGTACTTCACAAACTTCTTATAAAATCAATACTGGGAATATCATACGCCTAATGAGATAGAATAACAGTAAAATACCAGGAATCAGAAGAAATGAGACACTGTTCTAATGTATGAGTAATGAAGCTTGTACTGATGTGAAAAGGGGATAGAGCATGTTTCTAGTGTGGATACAAGATGTTCCAAGAATAAAATGGATGAAGAAAAATGGCATCGAAACAACCACCCTTTTCATAGCCGGCCAGATGGGAACGTCATGAAAATGCTTGCATTTCAATGTGTAGTAATGTGGCAAAAATAATATGTTTTTCAATGTTGACATAAGTTATATACAAATTAATTGGTAAATTTAATCGCAAAGTAATAAGTAGGTATATGTTTGTGGAAATATGATTGAATACTTTTAAGAAATAAAGGTATGTGTTCAATTAAAATGTATAGAACTACACATCATTATAGAGATTATGCGGGTGGAAAAGGTAAAGGGGAGATGATAATACATGTAGGTGGCCGAAGTAGAGTTCGTGAATCGTCTTGCAAAATACTAGCAGTGGTATGGGTATAGAAATACATTTAAATACAGGCTTGGGGGGGGGGGGTTGGAATTATAACGACACTACACCACAGGTTGAAATTATATGTTTCTCAGTATAACTCGTACCAGAAAATAAAATATTCATTCGTTCTTTTTTCCCGATGTGTATACTGTTTTATGCAAATCGTTCCAGACACAGTCATGTTTACACAGTCAGGTTGCTTGTTTCTTTAAATGGTCTACACACGCAATAGTGTTTGCGAGTAGGTGTGGTGTGAAGTTCATTAAACATTTATTAAAGCACGCAATGCACTTTTATAGAGAATTCTTTTGCTTTCGAAAATTTTATCAAGAACGCATGTTTCTCTTTTCAGAATTACTTGTTTCAAACATTCAAATTACAAATTGGAAAGTGTACTTTTACATGATGAATTGTTCATCAATACGCTTATATGAATTATACATTAACCGAATATTAAAAACATATTATAAAAATAAAGAATGCATGCTATTGACATTCATTACCATGTAAATGTTTGAATATGGACTTTTATAAATTTGAACATTAATAATCAAATAATTTCTCCAGAATGTCCTGCAAACAAATATGGCAAAGACTGTGCTCACAACTGTTCATGCAGTATCAACGCCAAGTCATGTGACAACGTGAACGGCACGTGCAAATGTAATGCAGGTTGGGAAGGTTCATTGTGTGATGTTGACATTAACGAATGCACAACAGGTTTACACAAATGCGACGACAGTAGTGGTCCTTGTGTGAACACTAATGGCAGCTACATATGTGATTGCAGGGCAGGCTTTGCTTTGAACGAAGTGAATGTTTGCACAAGTAAGAAAAATAATTGCACGAACTACTATCTATTTATCACATACTTTAAATTCAATATGTTCATGATTGTGTAATCACTTTAATATGAAAATATCGGTTAATATCATTACAATAAATAAAACGCGTTTATTAATCTGACAAGAGAAATTTTAAATTTATTTCATGCAGGTAAGGTATAAAAGTTCTTTTATCTGTTCCTCTCCTGGCTATATTTATCAAAAATTATTTCTTGTATGTCATTATGCCAAATGAATGGGTGATGTTTCAATAATATATTCAAAACCTCATATTACTAAGTACAGCTCAATATAATTTTGATATTTTGAGCATAATTCTCAATTGTATTTCCCAATGCACCTTTTATTTCATGTGCTAGTTTAAATAGTTTAATATACGTGTAATTATTTTAATTTTATATAAATAATTTGTTAGGTTCAAATGTTTTCATCAATCACTGAATCCTGAAATATATAATTTTGAACTGGAATCGATTTCTATGTGAATTTATTTTTAAAATATATATATAAGAAAGTATTTAAAATATATTGTATGTTCAAAATGTATTTAAATATTTTAATGTTTTTAAGCATGGAACATAAAACGCATTCATGTTAAGTAGCCTTTATTGTCAAACATTTCACATTAGCAAGCCCTAAATCAATATATATTCCTTAGTGTTAAAACATTTTGCACACTTAGAAACTAAGTCGTTAGATAAGAATATTAATTAAATACCTGTGCTTCATGACTCTGATAACAGTAGCTCTTCCAAATGTACCGACATAGAAACGAATCAATAAATTTGAAAGAATCGCAAATAAACTAGTTCATATGCAGAAATCACTCTGATGTTATTATTTATAATACTTATTATAATAAAACGTGCAGTGCATAAAGAGCTAATCATTCATCATCATGCATGTACATATATGGGGATTGACATGTTAATCTTTTCTTCTTTATTTATTTCCCTTTGGAGTACAATTCACCAATTATATCCACATACAATTTGACAGAATATATTTGATTATGTTTAGAATGTCCATCAAACTACTTTGGAAACAACTGTAATCATACGTGTAACTGCAGTATCAACACACAGGTGTGTGATAACGTTAACGGCACATGCAAATGCAAAGCAGGCTGGGAAGGCATGCAATGTGAAATAGACATTGATGAATGCACAAGAGGACTGCACAACTGTACAGGTGACCACGTGAGCTGCACCAACACTAATGACAGTTATCGATGTGATTGCCTTGCTGGATATGTGTTCATCAATGACGGCTCTTGCACTGGTAATCACTGATTGTAGTTCCTGAAGCCAAGTGGAATTCTTGGCATTCCTATGCATTTATTGGCCTACGGAGTTAGCAAAATGTTTTAATTTAACAATATTTAAATACTTGCTTGAAATATGATTTTATCTTATGTTCTAAGGCAATCGAATTTGACAGGAATGTTGATATATAATAAAAGGAAAAATTGAGACAGCTCTTACAGATTCATATCTTACAAATTCTTTAGTGGTTTTCATAAAGAATTACTATAATTTTTTATAGCTTTTAGTATCAATGCAAAGCATTCATATTTTATTTGTAGTATTATTTCTATAACCGAATATTAATAAATATAGATATCAGTGTACACCTATGTGTACTTAGGTCATCACTTCCGGGTCGCTAGTTGAAATCTAGGATCGTTAAATTGTATATTGAGGCTTGATTTTCTTAAGGAAGGAACTTTGAGAATGAAAGCCAAATGTCCTCTCGCTTCGTAATTCCAGGGTAATTTCCGATATCAATATTATTCTTAGTTCTAAATAGGTAGTTATTTCCGTCGAACTCTACTATGATCTACTAATATCACAATTTAGAATATTTGTTCACTGTGCACTTCACAAACGTCTTATAAAATAAAAAATGGATAATATAATACGCCTAATGAGGTAGAATTACAATTTTAAAAAATAGGAATCAGAAGAAAAATGTCTGACACACTAAAGTCACAAAGCCGTCCAATACCAAATTCCATCCTTGGACTAAGGAATTTCTACGATGATTATAAGATTAAGAAGAAATAAGACAGGGTTATAATATATGGGAAATGAAAGTTTTACTGATGTGAAAAAGCGGTATAACAGGTATTCAGTGTGGATACATGATGTTACAGGAATAAAATGGATGGAGAAAACTGACATCCAGACAACAATGCTTTCCATTCCCGGACTGATGAAACGTCACAAAAAAGTTTAAATTTCATAGTTTATTAATGTGGCAAAAATATTATGTACTAATTAATTGGTAAATTTAATTGCAAAGGGATAAGTAGTTTATTGTGGTGTAGATTTGATTGAATGCTTTTAAGAAATAAAGTTATGTGTTCAATTAAAACGTACAAAACTGCATATGATTATAGAGTTTGTACGGGTGGAAATGGTAAAGGGTAGGTGGCCGACGATGAGTCCGTTAATCGTCTTGTAAAATAATAGCAGTAGTATTCGTGGGAGAGTGTGTAAAATGAATGGAAGTAGAGGCGTTTGGGGGCATGGAATAATAACGACACTACTCAACATGTCGACAGTATAACTTTCTCAGGTAGAACTCGTACCAGACGATACAATATTATTTTTTTCATTTTTTCACGATGTTTCCAATATGTTATACAATGCGTTCCATCTACAGTCATTTACACTTTTATGAGCTTGCATCTTTATTTAATTAATGTATGCGCGCAGGTGTATTTGTTTGTCTTATGTGAGTGTCATTAAACATTTATTAAAGCACTTGTTGCGCTTTAATATAGAACTATTTTGCTTTAGAAAGATTTATTAAGGATGAATGCTCCTCTTTTTGTAATTATTTGTTTCAAACATCCAAATTATAAAGGAAAATAGTATTTTACATTATGAATTGTTCACAAATAAGGGTACATGAATATTACACTACATTAATAAAATAGTAATAACTATTATAAAAATAAAAGAAATGCATGCTATTTACACTATGTATACCATGTAAATATTTCAGTATTGACTTTAATAAATTTGAACATTAATAATCGATACACTATTTCTCCAGAATGTCTTCCAAACAAATATGGCAGAGACTGCTCTCACAACTGTTCATGCAGTATCAATGCCAAGTCATGTGACAACGTGAACGGCACGTGCAAATGTAATGCAGGCTGGGAAGGTTCACTGTGTGATGTTGACATAAACGAATGCACTACAGGGTTACACAACTGCGACGACAGTAGTGGTCCTTGTGTGAACACTAATGGCAGTTACAGATGTGATTGCAGGGCAGGCTTTGCTTTGAACGAAGTGAATGTTTGTTCAAGTAAGAAATATAATTGCACAAACTACTATGTTCTCCTTATATACCTTTAATTCAATATGTTCATGATTATTCATTCACTTTCATATGATGGTCTCGTTAAATATCATTATTTCTTTTCAGACTTTGAAATTAAGACGTTAGATAATAACATAATGAATTATCCGTTATCACAGACTCTGCTTAACAGTAACCCTTACACATGTAACTACTTAGAAGCGAACCAATAAATTTAAAATTCACAAGCAAACAGATTTCATTGAAATCAATTTGATCTTATTGTTTATTTATTATAATAATTCCTAGGGCAATACTTAATGAACTACTTTTTAATCACCATGCTTGTACATATATTATTCATCACCTTGTGTGTACATATATTATTCATCACCTTGTGTGTACATATATTATTCATCACCATGCATGCATATACATTATTCATATGTTTAACTGTTCTTATTCATTCATTTCCCTTTTATTTACAGTCCTCAAATTATTTCCACATGCGGTTTGAAATTATTTGATTTTTCTTTAGAATGTGGAACAAACTTCTATGGAAACAACTGTAATCACACGTGTAACTGCAGTATCAACACACAGGTGTGTGACAATGTTAACGGCACATGCAAATGCAAAGCAGGCTGGGAAGGCATGCAATGTGAAATTGACATTGACGAATGCACAAGAGGACAGTACAACTGTACAGGTGTCCACGTGAACTGCACCAACATGGAGGGCAGTTACCTATGTGATTGTCTTGCTGGATTTGTGGTCATCAATAATGGCTCTTGCATTGGTAATATAATGGTTGTACGGATAGTGTGACTCCAACGCCTCCTATTTAATGGTTATGATTAATATCATTTAATTAATCACCCATTACAAATTGCAAATAATGAGAATCTTAATTTATGTTATTAATAATTATGCAACAGACACCACTCGTCTCTCTCACTTGGCGGATATACGGGTGCTGTAAACGTTTGCTTTCTTCCTCAGAATTAAAGAAACACTTTTACCGTCAACAATGTATTAACACTAACGAAAATGATACTACAGTTAACAATACACTAACAATAACGTGAAAGAAATAAAGGAGAAAAACTAATTATAAATTATAAACAGGCCCTTGAAATCTTACCATGAATTGTCTAACGTTTCACTGTTTTGAATGTTATTGTGATGTACAAGCGTGCTAGAATACAGACAAGCAAATTTATAGTTCATGCACATAGCTTCGGTGTGCTGTGATGGCCTGTTCCAATCACCACTGTATACTCAGCATCACATTGATCTGCTCCTAGTTCACACTTACATACACAGCAGTAACTTCTCCAGTGAGGGACCAGATTCAAACATGGATTCGGAACAATTTTTAACACTAGCCGTGGATGGCTGTGAAACACGTTTGCAAAATATTTTCCTTGAACATTGTGGCCAATCTGAAAGTGTTCAAACTTTATTTGCACTTATGTTGGCTTTTCCAAGCTGTAACATATTCACGCTACCTGATATGTCTCTCATTTCAAGATTGCATAGAGAGAAGCTATATAGGTTATTCAAGAGCAATGTCGGTTTTGCTCCCAATCCATCTTACCTCGATACCTTACTCTCATTATCTAATTAATACAGCTACAATTAATTAATTAATTTAATTTAATTAATCACAATTGTTGACAATGCTCCCTACATTTATGGATGGATAGCTGTGCACAAATAGACGTACGCACTGATCTAATATCTTAACCCTTTCACTGATTCCTGTTCACGCCTTCTACACTTTTGGACTGCTTTCCAAATAAGTCCGACAAGTTCAGCCATACAGTCCTTTTTCTCCATCAATCCATGCATACCATACACAACTTAACCCTTCACTCATTCACCGGAGGTACACATTTCCCTTCATGAATCGGCATATGCAACATACTATAAAATACGTTTATATTGGTGCACTCTTAAATTTGAGTTCCTTTTTGTTCAAATAGTAATTACAATTGATGAACATAATTTAATTAAATGACATTTTAGATGCCCATAATTTTACGACGATGCCCATTTTCTGACATTTGTATCACTCTGTATATGCACATCACTTTCAACTGCTTAATTATACTTATTCATGACTTTTAGTTCAAGGTATCCATCATTTAATACTCATACTAACGAGAAAATGATCATCCTACAGCATCCCGATGTACTCATAATTGTGTAATTCGTTCCAAGTGCAGTCATGTATGCTGTCTTAAATGTGCAGCTTGTCCGTAGCTTATGTATGCGCGCACGTGTGATTAAACCATTTCATTATATCTTATGGTGCGCTTTTAATATATACTTTCTACGGGGAATTGTTATAATGAAAGTTTGCTTCGCTTTTCACAATTACGTCACGTTTTTTAAACCATTCGTACAATAATGCGTAGCTAGTCTTGTAAATTAATAGTAATTTATTTAAATATAAAGTAATAATTTTCATTGTTAAGCATTTATTAATTATAATTTAATAATAATATCACAAATCCTCCTGATATTTCTCCAGAATGCCCTCCAGACAAATATGGGAAAGACTGCGCTTACAACTGTTCATGCAGTATCAATGCCAAGTCATGTGACAACGTGAACGGCACGTGCAAATGTAATGCAGGCTGGGAAGGTTCACTGTGTGATGTTGACATAAACGAATGCACTACAGGGTTACACAACTGCAACGACAGTAACGGATTTTGCGTGAACACTAATGGGAGTTACCGATGTGATTGCAGGGCAGGTTATTTTATGAACGGATTGAATGTTTGTACAGGTAAGAACATATTTGCACATGTTCTTATTATATAAATTAAATTTAAATTCTATACAATAATGAACAGTCATTTTCTTTCAAATAATACAGTGATAAATAACTTCATATAACTTTTATTATTAATGCCACTCTGTCTACATATTTTAAATTTATTAATGTAAGGTAATTGTTCTTTCACTTGCACATCACATGATTATATTTACATGTATTGCCTTTTTGCTTCCAAAACAACATGAAGCTAATATAAATACTTTTAGAAAAAACACATTATTTAATATTTGAATGAATGCTATGATTATTCCATTTAATATATGTTCGCAATGTAATTTCATATTTTAATAAAAACTTTTCAGGTAGTTTGGTAAATTTAATTGTTTGCATTTTGTTCCGTTAGTATGTTTATTGGACTTTGCATTTTGAACTATCTATTACTGAGTTTAAAATGATTATAACTGCAAAGTCTGAGGTTTCACAGATTTCCATATATACTAATTACAATAAATCTTAAAATCTACTATTGAACATAACTAGTTCTTTGTAGCACTACCAGGTTTGCACACTCATATTCGTCAGTTTCTTACGTCTGGGTACAATATTTATTTTCTTGACGTCTACATTTCTTTTTATTCATTTTTAGATCTGATTCAAGTAATGTGAAACGTAATTATAAATGAAATGGCACATATATAGTAATGAATGTGACATACCTTTCTGTAAATAATGATAATATGTCAAATGAAATGATAATTAATTATGTATTCATCACCATGCATGTGGACATTTTTTTCAAATGTTTATATGTGTTTATTCATTAGTTTTCCTTTGATTACAAGTTTCCATTTTTTTCCATGTATTGCATGACTTCACAATTCCATTCATTATCTTCAGGGTGTCCACCAAGTTACTATGGAAACAACTGCACTCAGGAGTGTAATTGCAGTAGCAACACACAGGCGTGTGTCAACGTTAACGGTACGTGCAAATGCAAAACAGGCTGGGAAGGTAAGCAGTGTGAAGTGGACATTAATGAATGTACTACAGGACTGCACAACTGTACAGGTGACCACGTGAACTGCACCAACACAAACGGCAGTTATAGATGTGATTGCCTTGCTGGATATGTGTTCATCAATAACGGCTCTTGCACTGGTAAGTACGGGTAGTTGCGTGTAATTCATGACTTTCATATTAATTTATAAATAAAGCCGAAACATTGAAAGAAAAATGCATATATCTCTCAGAGTGATATTATGATACATTTGTTTCGGTATTTTTTCTCAAAGATTTATTATTTTCCTAAACATTATATATTGTGTCATACCTATGCATTCTTTCAGTTGTTAAATGTATGAATGTATTAAAATAAATAAAGATGCCAGTGTATATCGGTGTGTCCTTACGGTGCTCACATCGTGGTCTCTTGCTCAAAGTTAGAAACGTTTTAAATGAAGACGTGTCTTTCGTCCAGAAGGGATATATGGGGTCAATGTCTGCCACACCCATCACAGCCACTGGGTTCCCTCCCTGTATAATTCGTGTAAAATTGTGAGTGTCAAATATGGTCTTCATTCTCACTAGGAAGTTGTTCACTTCTTACTTTTTAAACTTCTGGTAACATCAAGAGTTAGCATGGACACCGGGGACAGTGACGTCAACAACAACGACGACGACAACATCACTAAGGAGGAAAGGGGTTTGAACATGCCAGGTGTGTGTATTTACCAGGTACATCCTTGCTTTGGGTTCTGCAGGATACCACCATCTCCCCTCCATCATCGGTGACTGCCACTATCGGTGACTGCCACTTCGACTTCGATATCAAAAACAACAGCCACCACTATACAGGCTACCGGGATAATGTATGCCTCCACATGCCTCCACCGGTCAGACATGAACTTACAGACAGGATTAAGAAAAATATGAACAAAGCTGACTTAGCCATCAGCCCCCTCCAAATACCATCTTCCCCTTTTCCCTCCCCAATCGATGAAATACGGAACCGCTTCCCCAAATTCGGTTCCCTTTGATATTCAGTTTGAATGCAAGTTACTATTAATTTTTTATGTATCTTTTCGAATATTTAAGTTTGTTGGAATATATTTAATTCTTTGATTTTTTTAAATGACAAATTCGTTTTGTAAGGTTTCCATGTTTACATCCTATTATTGATTTAAAACACTTATATTTATTTTTATTAAAACAGACTTACTCGAAAGCATGGCTTAAACCCAGTATTTGAAAGTAAAAACTTGTTGTATATGAGTATTGTGTACGCTTACATTCAGCAATTCCTCAAGTCAAAAAGTTCACTGCAAAATGCTTACCATAATTATTTAAATCATTTCCTTTTACAGTTAAAAAGTAAGAGCATCTTCTTAATATTTAACCACATTAGTTGTTGTCTAACTCTGATTGATAGAACACTTCCAAGTGTAATTTCCTTTCAAATAAATGAATAAAGCTTTGTGAAAATATTTTTGAAAGTAAATTGGCGCAAAGGTATACAGGAATGAATTTAACAATCCATATTTTCAAGAGTGTAACTGTATTTATTCATTAGTTTTCCTTTCTAAACATAAGCTTCCAAATTATTTTTACTTTATATTTGACTCAAATTTCATGTCCAGAATGTCTACCAAACCATTATGGGGAAAACTGCACACAGACATGTAACTGCAGTGTAAACACACAGGTGTGTGACAACGTTCATGGCACGTGCAAATGCAAAGCAGGCTGGGAAGGTATGCGGTGTGAAGTCGACATTAATGAATGTACAACCAGAGTGCACAACTGTACAGGTGATCACGTGAACTGCACCAACACAGAGGGCGGTTACAGATGTGATTGTCTTGTGGGATTTATATACAACAATAACGGCGATTGCACTGGTAATACCCTTTTGATAGTATGGGGGTCGTGGGTAATTCATTATCTTGTAAGGGGTTGACGTCAGACTGAAGTGAAGGAAAGATTAGTTTGTTCAATAAGACAGGCGATAGTTCATTGATTAGAATCAAATAGAAACGAAACATAACTCTTTAACAGAGCAAACTGATGGACCACTAAACGTCTAAAACTAAAAACAGAAATGCTTTCCAAGCAACAAATCAGATCATGTTAAATAGAAAATGAAATAAATAATACCTTATTTTATAACAAATCAAACGATAATACAAAGTTAAATTATTCATTGATCTGTACTTGATATCATCATACTTACGGTCAGTTATTAATTGTTTTAGAAATAGTGTTATGTGAGAAATATAAATGTAAAAAAATATTAAAGGACTCATGTTTATGAGACCATTTACAATAGAAAATGGCGACTTTGGTAGTCAATGTGAACGTAAGTGGCTATTATATTTGTATTAAATTTTAATGTTTTATTCTATAAACTTTCAAGTAATCTTTGGCAATAATTACATTTTGATTTGACATTTTGAAAACTTAATTAACTTAATAACATTTTGTGCAAACTGCTCATAACATTAACATTACTAAATGAGTAAACTTTGCCTGTCTCTATTGAATGCGTGTTGCGACCGTTATACTGATACCGATAAATTACCATTTTATCATATGAAACTTATTAACTTTACCGAGCGTTTCGTAATAAATTATTTTCCCATCAATATTTCATACATTAGCGTTATAAACTAAATCCTTATTGATAGGCTGGAAAGAGAAATAACTAACAAACACATTCCGAAATTGGGGTATATCCATATGCGTTTAAAATAAAATGTTTAAACATGGAATTACTTGTACATGGCCCCAGGAATAACTTGTCCATGGCCCCAGGAATGGGGATAAACGAATAGAAATAATCAAAAAACTAACATGCAAATTGATCAATGCAATATCATATTAATTACTGGATGTATTAATAAACAACATAATTCCCATGTTTATTCATCAGTTTGAGCAAGGAAATAATGTTTAATTGTTTAAATAGAATCCTTCATTTATATCTACTTTGTTTCCAGCATTATACGGTATTCTGTCGTGCAATTATAAGTTGTGTTTTCATTTAATCAGTATGTTACTTAAAATTCGTTTCTTTTCTTCAGTTTGCCCACCAAACTCTTATGGAAACAAGTGCACTCAGACGTGTAACTGCAGTAACAACACACTGGTGTGTGACAACGTAAACGGCACGTGCAAATGCAATGCAGGATGGGAAGGCATGCAGTGTGAGACCGACAGTAATGAATGCACAACTGGACTGCATAACTGCACATCTGACCACGCCCTCTGCATTAACACCAATGGCAGTTTTCAATGTGATTGCCAGGACGGATATTTGCTTGATAAGAGTGGTTCTTGTATAGGTAAAAACAAAATTAAACGTTTAAAATAACAATTCCATTTCTGTAATATGAAATGTACTTAAAATTATAACTGCAAATAAACATAAATACAGTCCACTTACATACTCAGTCTTTCAAGCATAAATTGTTATAAAAAGTATGTCTTATGAATTAGAAATGCCTTACACATATATATGTATAAGTTTTTTAGTTTCTTGCAGTACAGAAATAATGTAAATGTTTGAGACTAAAATATACCTGTTAATAGTTGCCACATACCACTAAGAAAAATAATGTTAAGTATATTTCATATTCCGGAAATGGAAAATATTCTACTTTACATAAGTGTTCTAAAACCTTTCGAAATAAATATGGTTAATACATGTCATCATTTAAAACATGGACTTGTATGAACACTTTTAATTTGCAAAAGCATATTTGTTCGAGATAAAATTAATTTCAATTACATTTTGCATATACGAGGTTTCAACAAAGAAACACGTTTTCCTTTCAGTGCATAAAACCTTCGTTCATTTATATCAATCTCATTGCTGAAGAAAACATCGCTTGAAATGTTCTTCCAAAATTTAACTAAAACCTGATCAGTCATAGTCTAGACATTAAAAGGGATAACACGTCAAAATGTAAAACATTTTTTTTCCTGGAAGACAAGAAATTGTGAAATTATCCCAAGGGAAAATGTAATTAAATCTGCAGATAAAACTATAATGATCTGGAACACTCAATTGCTGAAACAATTTGTCATTTACAGGGAGAAAATGCTGAAATGTTTGAAAGGCGTTTATGAAAGATTTGTAAACTAATATCTACTTTTATCTGCAACAATACTGAAAAACACACTACTATTTAGTGTCTGAACACATGTTTTCCGTAACAAACGATTTGTTACATAATATTTAAAATCAATATATCTTAAAATGATGGTCGCATAACTCCTGCCCATTTTCGTACCCCCAACATTCATTATACTGTTATTTGATAGCAAGTTTTCTCGGCACACCTTTATATTAGTGTCTTTCTCTCTCTCTCTCTCTCTCTCTCTCTCTCTCTCTCTCTCTCTCTCTCTCTCTCTCTCTCTCTCTCTCTCTCTCTCCTCTCTCTGTCTCTCTCTCTTCTCTCTCTGTCTCTCTCTGTCTCTCTCTCTCTCACTGTCTCTCTCTCTGTCTCTCTCTCTGTGTCTCTGTCTCTCTCTCTGTCTTTGTCTCTCTCTCTCTCTGTGTCTCTCTGTCTCTGTCTCTCTCTCTGTCTGTCTCTGTCTGTCTGTCTGTCTGTCTGTCTCTCTCTCTCTCTCTCTCTCTCTCTCTCTCTCTCTCTCTCTCTTCTCTCTCTCTCTCTCTCTCTCTCTCTCTCTCTCTCTCTCTCTCTCTCTCTCTCCATAATTTGTGTCTATATTCATATTAAACTATTCTATCCTCTGATATCTTCAGTCCCATGATATTACATACATATATAAAAATATTTTATATACCATAAGTATGTATGTTTAAATGAATGTATCTATATGACATTACTTGTAATAGTATTAGTAACATGTGTAGTAGTAGTAAAATGAGTAGTAGTAGTGCTGGTAGGAGAGGTATCTGTATACTAGGAGGAAGATGGAGGAAGGTTTTTATAGTAGTAGTGGGAGGAGGAGGGCTTGTAATAGTAGTAGTATTAGTAGTAGTGGGAGATGGAGGTGGAGGGCTTGTAATAGTAGTAGTATTAGTAGTAGTGGGAGGAGGAGGGCTTGTAATAGTAATAGTAACAGTAGTAGTAGTATCGGAGGTGGAGGGCTTGTAATAGTAGTAGTGGAAGGAGGATGGTTTGTAGCAGTAGTATTATTAGAAATAATGGGAGGAGAGTCTTGTAACAGTAGTAAAAATAATGGGAGGAGGAGGGCATGTAACTGTAGTAGTATTAGTAATAGTAGGAGGAGGGGTTGCTTGTAACAATAGCAGTATTCGTAGGAGTGAGGAGACTTGTAGCAGTAGTATTATTAGATGGAGGAAGCGGGAGGGGTTTGTAATATTATTAGAAATAATGGAAGGAAGAGGGGCTTGAAACAATAGCAGTATAGTAAGACGGGAGACTTTAACAGTAGTAGTATTAGAAGTACTGGGAGAAGGGGGCTTGTAATAGTAGTAGTATGGTATTAGTGGGAAGAAGGGTCTTGTAGCAGCAGGAGGAGTGGTAATAGTATTAATAGTATGATATGGATATATTTGTTGGTAATTGGAGGAGGAAGAGGATACCTGGTAACACTTATAGTATTTGTCTCGTTATACTGAACATTGTATATCTCGGTGTGGTTTCATTGTGTGTATGATGCAGATATATGTATAATCATGTTAATATTCCTAAATCAATATATTTTTTTCAGAAATAACATTACTCAAATTTGAAATGCGAATTAACACCATTGATATCGTGGATTTGAACAACAAAACCGAGTATGATCAATTAGCTTACCAGGTGAAAAGTCAGGTAATACTGGCATGTTAATGTATCTTTAACAAGTATGACAGTAATGCATGTTTACAGTAGTTTGTCGAGTGATCAATGCTTAATGTTAATTTGTGTATTTGCGTTCATTAGTAGAAGTAGTAGTAGTAGTAACAGTAGTATAAACGTAATACTTATATTCTTTATGTATAAAACGTATTGTTAATATCAAATAATGCAATTTTATAATAGTACATTGTAAGACCTTTCGTATAATATTTATTGTTTGGTATTTCATTGAAGTATTGTAATAATGCAATCGGTTTAATATCTTTAAAATATTGAATGAGTTAGCATTGCTTGATGAACATAACGCAAACTATTATATAAAATAAATAATGTTTTATCTATCCATCCATCCATCCATCCATCCGTCTGTTTGTCTATCTGCCTGTCTGCCTGCCTGTCTGCTTATCTATCTGAACATTTTTTATTTATTAAAGTGTCAGCATTCTTTGTCTGTAGAAAGCTACAATTGAATTGTTATTAATTGCTGTGTGTTTAGTAATTTATTAGAATGTAGAATTTAGTCTTGCAAGCTTTAATTTTAAGATTTTTAATTTATTCGATTATAGTTCTGTTAATGAAAATTCGTTATGCTCACTGTTAAGTAATAATTCCTGACTGAAACACAATGCTGATGTTAAGCATTTCTGGTTTAAGAAAAAGAACACTTTTGCTGTTTTCCTTTAATGACTGTTCAAGACAAACAAATCTTGAAATGGCATCCAATGCATTTGCTTTAAATGCTGACCTTAGCAAAATCGTATTATATAGTTCATATGTATTTAAAGGCAACCGCGAGGTGATTTGATATCACCATATTATGATAGGGAGTGAACAAAGACAGTTCAGTGGTGTTCTATGTTATCTCGTTTTGAATATTGTCGTTATATATGTGTACGTACTATTTTCTCCTGACTTTTTTCAGCTTTCAACAATTCTAATCAAAGAAGGAAATGGAATTATTGGCATTAAAATCATCAGCCTAAGGTACACATTTAATATGTATTCATTTAAGTATTCGAGTGATAAACTCTGCTTTATTTAATATTTTTTAGTAAAATATATTCATTAACAATCTGATCAGTGAGATGTACCTGATAAAAACATAGTCCTATGTACGTGAACAAATCAAATACAACTTGTGGTTTGGCATACATAATAACGTGATATCCAGTGCTTTACTTAAACACTTTAATGTTTTTAAAGCAAATCTAGAGGGAAATGAAAAGGAGGTACTCCGTTTAAAAAAAACAAAACAGATATATACTACCTATATATTGCGTGTGTATTTTATTTTTATTATTGCAAGGGACACTTAACAACTTCAATCATTTGGTGTCTTTCCACCCTCCACGTAATTAGATTTCCATCTGGTTTAAACGTTAAGTCGATGTTCAAACCTTCGAACAGCCTTACCTGATTACGGTGCTTGTAGAATAACTAAAATAGTGAGCACAGTTTCCCTTTTTAAATTGACTGGCAATACTATTTAGTAGCAGAGCATAAATACATTTTCATGGCTGACTGTTAACAACTCTTTACTAGCTATGGGAAAAGACAATTTCGGCAAGGGTAGCCAGCCGTTTGTTTTAATAAAAATATGTCATATGTGAAGAGACGCCTTATCTGTAAAGGAACATTGTGCATGTGAAGAAACGTGTTGTGTGGAGGAATGTGCTGTGTGTGAAGCAACGTGTCATATGTGAAGGACTAGTTAATTGTGAAGAAACTTGTTGTTTGGAGGAACGTGTTGTAGGTGAAAGGGCACCTTCTATGCCCGAATATGTCTGTGTGTGTGTGTATGTGTGTGTGTGTGTGTGTGTGTGTGTGTGTGTGTGTGTGTGTGTGTGTATGTGTGTGTGTGCATGCCTGCGTACTGATGTACTGTATACTTATTTCGTCAGATACGGAAGTCTGATTATTGACGCAGCAGTTGTTGTTCCTGAAACAATCAAAGAGAGATCAGGAGCTAATCTCACCATGTCTCTCAGAGAATTGGCTGGCACCAAACTAACAATTGGAAGTTATACAGGAATACCAATTTTGAAAGTCAATAACATAACAGGTTTGTTGCAACATTCTTAAACAAAAGACTACACTTCATTAGAGTTTCAGACTTTCAGACATTGCTGTTGCTCTTGCTCTTTTGATTGCTCACAATTTCAAAAGAAAAGTTTGCTATGATATTTTGTTCAGTATTTTACATGTCTACATAATTTGTATTGGATTATAGGTGTTGTCCTCTTTACTTTCTACACTTGTGATGTATTTGTTCTCACAGTGAGCAAAGAGATGCCAGAATGTGAACTGTATACTGCATTTTCTCTGTGTGCGGACAATCAGGAGTGTTTTACTCAAGATGGAATACTGGCTTGCAGAAATGTGTAGGTTGCATTAACGTCTTCAGTACATTGTACCGTCATTAATTAATTTATAATGTTCATGCAGTGACTATATTTGTCTGAATATTTGTTTAATAATATATTTGAATTTCATCTTTCTAACATTAAACGGACTTTAAATCTTTCTTTCTTTCTTTTAAAGAATATTTTGTACTACTATATGTTCCTACATTCATAAGTAGTTGGAAACATTGCCCTCGAAAGTAACACTAATTTACGATAACATTAATTGGCCCAATATAATATATATTTGTACTTTGGAAATAAAATATACTTTCAATGAACGGAAAGTCGACATGTTTCAACAAAGATTCATTTCTCATAAGAAGAGTTTCATTAGCAAAGTGCAAACACATCCTGTAATACTTGTAGAAATAATTTTAAAATGTGGTATAAAACATAATAATACAAATAAAAACACTCTAGCCCATAATACTATTGCAGACCTTATTATAGCACAGAATGACCACCTAAAACTCGGAGCACCCACTCTGTAAATAATGTAAGAATCGTAAGGACATAAATTATATTGAAATGATATTTATTAAAACATAAATGCGATTATTTGACATTTTCAAAATTATATATAAAATAATGTTGTGCTTTCTGGAAATGTGACTGCATAAACTATATAAAAATATTTTCATATATCATAAATTTATAGCCATTCATGTTGTCATTTAATTAAAAATTATTTTTTTACAAATTTTCAGAAATACACAATCCAGTGGTAAGTAAAATACTTTAATCGATTTATCTAAACGCAAATTCCGTATTTTATTTGGGTATGATCGCAATGCATCTGTTAATACGATGTGGTTTATTCAATATTCTTGGCTTCCCTTATTCACCTTTACATATTAAGAATATTTGCATATTTAACCCTAGTATGTGTTACTACTGTTGCATTAATCTCAATTAGCTCTAGACACACAATACAGTTCCCGTGAGCTACAATAGAATACAGTTGCAATCTACTTTACCCTTTCCCTCTGCAAAGAAATGTTTCAAACCAAATTAAACTATTTTAGCATCAATCGAATCTAATAAGAAATGTAGAATATCTAGTTTAGCCACTGAGACCAGACTCCTTTATTTAGCGCCATTCAATTAGCTATTTTTATTTGTGACTGTGTAGTACTGTACACATCACCATCGCAACCCAGTCATGATCTGCATTCAAAGTATTATATGTTGAATAAAGTGGCAGACGTTGGATTCCATATATTTGGCTTGTGTTGGTACCCCGTAAGATGGAGAATACAAAATAAACAACAATTGATGTCAATCGCTCTGTCAACTCGTTTCAGCCCCGAGGAAATGCACTCAGATTTATAAGACGGACAAGACGGTCAGACGGATGAATGGACAGACATGAATATGGACACGATGGCCAAGATTTAAATCAATTTGACATGGAATGGAGATGATAAGAATTGACACAAGGCAGATTAAAATTAATAAAATATTTATATGAAAGAAATTAAACAAATGAAGAAAATAAAACAGCAAACAATTACAAAATACACTTAGCACAATGTTCATAATGTCTAGCAGAGAAACGTTAGTCTCCCTTAGCTAGTTATTTATTTCCATGACCAAGTTCATACATTTTCTTCTCAGTTCTACAATAACAAAGACTTGCACAAAGTTTCCAATATCAACAGATTTGCACAAAGTTCCCAATAGTTCCTACATGGTTAGAAAAGTGTTCTCAATTGGCCACAAATACTATTTTCACTTAACTTAGTTACACTGGTGGAGTCTAGTACATTACTGGCTGAGTTATGTAGACTTCCCCTCCTAAGTAATGTAATATGGCGTTCTAATGAACCAACGGCTGATACATTTCAGCAAACTGATGCTAACAACAGAAGCAATGCTACCAAGAAGCAATCCTCCAAACTTGTGGTGAAAATCCTGCAAATTATAAATGCAACACTCAGAGACTGCTAACATTAACTAAATAGTGCTCTTAAAATAAAGGGTAATCATTTTCTCTGAGCACAATCTCACTATACAGAAATAAACATGAATTAATTATACATGGCAATTTAATTATGATTACATTCTATACAAAATTATTAATCACAAAATATTGTAAATGCAACTCTACCTTTGTTCTGCTAAACCAAGGATCCAAGTAATCTGTAACAATAGCCTATAGATTTCCTTAAAAAATCTCATCCTCTCTATTTTTTCAAGCCTTTTGGCTTATCATTCATACATTCATACTTTCAGATTTACACTATGTCAAAATCTGGGCTTCCGCTACACACCTGTCTTCATTGTGGGAAAAAGTGCATGGCTTGGGTTTACTCCCCTGTTTAAAGGCTATTCAGTTGACCTAGTGACATTATTTAAATGTGATTGAATCTAACGTAGTATACACCTGATTTAGAGAAATAATTCTTTATTGTATACTTTGATTAGTAGACTGTGAAATTTCCCATATATAAGTATTGTTCATGTTTAACGCAAATGACATTAGTATTACATGTTGATGTGGACCCATTGCCACGACATCATGTTGACACTGACAATAGCAAATTGGTTTTTATTAGCAAAACTAATGTAAGGATATAAAATATATAAACGATATAGTATAGTTTGCCATATTCTTTTAAATTAGGAAATATATCTAAACTTTGAATATCGTATTAAAGAAATGTATAAAAATTTATGTCTGTCATTTTAGATAACTCTTGGAAATTGATTGTTGGGCTCAGTGTTGGAATTCCTTTGGCAGTGATTCTTCTGTTGGTCTTAGTAAGTTATGGATTCATACGAAAGCAGAGGCACACTGAGAAACTGCAGAAAAAGTAAGATGACATTGGTAATTATGTTACAATTATAACACACACACACACACACACACACACACACACACACACACACAAACAAACAAACAAAACAAAACAAACAACATAGAGTACAGTTATAAAAAAGCAAACAGTATTGAATAAATATTAAAATCTGGTGATTTGGGGGCAGTCTTGTCTGAAAGTAAAGAAACTACTAACATTCCCCAAACTTGCGCAATGCAAAATATTTCACTCCTCTCTTATATATAATTTTTCATGCAATAAATATTCGCAGTAAAATCAAAATGAGAATCTAATTTTTATATTGAAAGACTTGTCTCAGTTCTCTCGTCGTTACACTGTTGTTATCTACTAACATACAACGTTCATACTATTACAAATAAATAAGATTTCCGTTCTGTGTCCATTAGCATGTCAGACAACAACTATGTGGAATGAACTAGCCAGATTCAGACGATTAGGCAAAGGATTCATTATGTAGGGCTTTCAAGACATTTGGCAAATAAAACCATCATTCCCTTTGTCTTGTGGCTTTAAAATGCATGATTGCAAGTTCATACTTCAATTTTCTCGCTGTATCCAGCAATTGTTTATGAGTCATTCCATCGGTTTGGAAATAATTTGTAGCGTAATTATTTCATTTGCTGTCACTGGTATTGCTGTATTGTAACTCTGTGTCCAACCTTCTCTGGTTGTTGGTCATTTTCTTTTGAACCTCGGTTACGAAATCATAGCACATTTGGTATTTTTCTGTTATTTTATTCTAATCTGTACAAGGGAACTCCCAGGAAAATTTGCTTATATATTCAGTGTATGCTTGCAATGGGCAAGATGTTGATTCTTCACCACTCCGGGCTGCCCGTAACCTTAGGATAATCCCCCAAACACACCTTCTGGCTGGCCACACGTGTTAGAAAAATGAATGATGGATAATTTAGAATAGAAGAGTGGTAGTTCGAGAAGATAGATCGAGGCTCCTGATACATACAATTTGGATACAACTAGTAAGTACATTACAGGTGACACACTACAACATGTAATATGTGAGTCAAGCTACTTTAAGTTGTGAAAGTATCCAAATAAATAACATATGACAACGTGACATATAGCCAGTAGTTCAACAGTTATAATTATTCCTTTTTAGTCTTACAGCACTGTAGTAGTTATTTGGTTCATTCATATGAGTGAACTATAAATGAGTTTATAACACTGAATGTTGTTGAATGAGCTTTAAAATACATTGGTAGATTTTGCCTACAAATTGACTGAAGCTGTTTGTTTGGGAATTTGTATATCTTTATGTATGGCTGATGTGTCATCTGGGTTCCAATGAATGTTGTTAGCAATGCTCCTGTGGTCCATTGTATTGGTCCTTGGTACATGTGTAGTACTTCTCTGGTGGTGATTCTGGTGATTCTGGTGATGCAAAACTCATCAGCGTCAACATCCTAGATAAGTTAGTTATGTTCTGGCATCGTTTTGCAGCTCTGCAGTCGTCGAACACATTGTCTCCGACATCGTAGATAAAGTCTTCAGAAAAAAGCGCCGTTCTGCCAATAGAATACACATGCGCTAAGAAATTGCCTCTGAAAGAACACTCTTACATTTTCATCATACATTTCAACTCATAAGTGAAATATAACAATACAGATTATAGTTAATGTCAAGAGATAAACATGAATATAATATTAGTTAGGCCCAAAACCCCATACGCCTTTGGCAGCAATATATGCAGAGGATAGTTTACTTCTGTGTTGATAACCGGCAATATGTTTAGTAGTATGATTATACATTGTTGTAAGCACCAGGAGTCGAAATACCTTTATGGTCAGCTGCATTCAACTAACGATTTGTAGGTGAGTTTCTGTTAGACTCGTTCATGTGGCTGAACTACACTTTGATTGGTTAGTTTAGTGAATTGTCTATTTTTAGAGGAGAGTGTGTGTGGACTACATTAGCCATTATGGACACTTGCAACATTCCACTTAAAATTTATCTAGAATTAATACTGTCACGGCGTCACGTCCACTTTCACTTGACGTTGGTTAGACAGACGATCTCTTGAGCACAAGCGATGTAAAGAAAGACAACGTATGAATCTTTGAAATACTTTGTTTTAGTATTATTTAGATATAGATTCCTGGATATGAGGGATGTAAGTTTTAATTTTATTTGTTAAGGTGCAATGGTACATTTGTAGTAGGCAGAGACAGGTTAACATTTAGTCACAATGACTGGTCAGCAGTATATCCATGTTGAAACAGGAGAGTGGGGAGTTACGGCCGTCTACTGGATTTCATCATGACCATTTATTGACTTCAGGTGTCTATCTCTAGAGGGTATTCTTCTATCTTGTATTTATTGCTACACTTACTACAATTACGACTACTACTTGTTCTACTAATGCTTATGCTACTATCAGTAGTAATATTTGTAATAATAATAAAAGTAGTAGTAGTAGTAGTATTTTATTCTCTTTAGTTAATACCTTTAAGTAGTTCCTTAATAATAAACATAGAAACGTGATGTATTACAATGTGATATTAAGACACCTGAAACTAAACAATGTTGTTTGTTCCTAGGGAAACAGAAACCATGGCTGATGATTCCTACAGTCATTGGAAAAGAATTCGAAGAGAACATTCCTTCGAATTAGGTAATATTGTATTTTACGTGCATTTCTCTTCTCTTACATTCAGTTTCGTCTTTGAATTCAATACACGACAGAGAGTTTTAGTTTAGACGACATTTATCTGACTGGTAGCGTCATATATGGAAGTATTTGTAAATACATAAACGAAACGTATTTTAAGAGAAAAATATTCATAATCATCTTGTCTGTACGTATCTATGTATGTGCATATCCATGTAATAATTATATGTATTTCTGAAAAAAATATTTGATACAATTATATCTGGGTTATTTGCGTAATATTTTGTCTTTTAAAAATATTTTGTGTTGATATGTATATTGTTTCTACTCTTTATTCCAATTATAATTTCCTTGTTTCTACTCTTTATTCCAATTATAATTTCCTTGTTTCTACTCTTTATTCAAATTATATTTTCCTTCACTCTATAGTAAATGTGATAAAAAATAAACAATTGTCGCATCTTGCATTGTTTAAAAACAGCTTATTACTTATATTTTCAGGAATGAAACCGCATCTGATTGCTATTGGTTCAAGTGTTACTTCGACAAAAGACCCTGGTGTGTCTTCGTCATAACATTTGCTACTTGCAATGCGAAGTGACTGTCACAATGTTTATTGCAAGATCAAGTTTGTCAAACAAGTGTTCCTCCAATGTTGGATTTTTCGTAACAATTTTACTTCTAAAGTGTTTGCATCTCCTGTCTAACACAAACGTATCGTGATGCTCCTCCAATGACGGCCGTGTACTTCTAATAATACTTGTAATAACATGGCACCTACCAACGTCATGTAGTTGCATTTGTTAAGACACTAAATACTTCTACGGGATTGGATCATAAACATATAATCTGTACTGAAGAGGTTCCATTACAAATCACAAAAATACAGACAAGGAAAGCTTCTACCTTTCTCCACATATGTTTGGAATTTGTATTGTTTTTGTTATATATGTAAAGTTTTAATCAAAATATTCCAGTAACCTTTAACCATAACAAATTAACTAAACGTTAGTCGTAGAATCTTTTGCTGAAATACAATTATTCACCTGAATGAATAAGATGTAAATTACTTATAATACTTTGTTCATTTCAATTTAACTCTCTCTCTCTCTCTCTCTCTCTCTCTCTCTCTCTCTCTCTCTCTCTCTCTCTCTCTCTCACATACATACACACCTACATACAAACACACGCACATGCACGCACGCGCACACACACAAACACACACACACAAACACACAAACACACACAAACACACACACACACACACACACACACACACACACACACACAGGTTTCTTCAGACATACGAACATCTGCACACATTTATAACCAAATTTTCAACACCTTCACTTTTTAAACTGATTGAAATTCATAAAATGATAATATTTTGTATTTATACAATTGAATTTTATTTTAATATCATTTATAATACTACACAAAATACTAAATAATATGTTTTCAATGATGTTTTATACATATATTTTTACTTTTCTATATACTCCTCCCTCACCCTCGTATTAATTCGCGATTTCTTTTAAAGTGCAGACTTTATTTAAAGTATATAATTGCAGGACAACACTTTTATTTTGTGCGTTTACCTATTCATGAATAGAAAGTTCACAGTTCGTGACCTTAATTCGAATGTAATGTTGAATGTTAATGATTTGCTTAATTTGTAGATTTTTATCAAAAACACCTATTTAATTCTAAAGTGACTCGCAAATTCTGAAATGGATTGTTTTCCAATAGATATATATATGTGAGAGTATATATGCTCAATCACTCTGTACACTTATTGTATGTAAATAACATTTGTATAGCAAAGATGTAAGCGTCAGTTTAAATATTAAAGATACTATGTTACTAAAGATATTATTAAGTTCACAGCTTCTGTAGTAGACAATCAAAGTATTGCAAACAACTCATTTTCGCAACATTAGCCTCTGTTAAACGTCTGTAAAATACGTTCATACGAATTCAGCAGTTCTAACAGTCATTTGAAATTCCCTGTGTCTGGTTACCAGATGAGCAAAACTGTGACGATAAATCCCAAGTACAACTGTGAAGTTAAAGAATTTAAGATTAAAGTGACCACCAAGGTACTTAAACTATACCAATATAATAATATATGACATATTTACTATGAAGTTGATCACATTCATCCCTCCTTTTACGCCTAAACAATGAAGTTTCGATGAAGAAATTAAAAGGTAAAAATACATTCTCTCATGCATAATTGCATTACATTCTACGAAAACAATTTTCTTCACACTAAAATCCATACTGTCTTATTAAATAACTGACCAAATATAAATCTTTATTACAAGGAAAAATAAAAAGAGTATAAAAATTACTCAATTACCGTCTTTCAAATTATGATTATGATTTTAATATGTGTAGCGCGTATTCATCTAAGAAGGATTTTTGTTAAGGCAGAAAAAGCGACTAAGAATCGTGATTTATGGTATTTATCGGTATTATGTGATTATTATGCTATAAGATTTAGACTTTGAGAAATCTGGTCTATGTACACCCTTCTTGTATTTGTGGCCAGTCGATAGCATATAAGTTGACAGAGGGTGGGGTGTTCCATTTTAGTTGGAGTTCGAAAGTTTGGTGTATGCTCTATTGCTTATTGTCAGTAAGTTGATAGTGGAGTAAGATTTATCCTGTAATTTATAGTCTCAGTTGTCAATCTTTTATCATGGACTTGAGAATGTCGGTGATTGCAATCTTCATTTCGTCCGTCATTTTGTCCCTGTTTGAAATTGTCTTGCCAGAAACAAAATTAATTAAGCGGATTTATAATTTATATGTTAGATTATGTTATCAACTGTCTTCTGAACTATTTTGACATTTAACTTGCATAGAAGTAATATGTTTATTTTTAACTCAGCCCTTGAATTAAAATCTGTAATTTTCCTCTTTTCGTTTATTAAATGTGTTGTTAATTTTGATTAGTTGTCTTAAGTTACTACTTGTTATTCGTTAATAATAATGAAAAGCTAACTTTAAATGAAATTTATTATGTGCACATTGCAAAGTTGTTTCAAACAAGAATCAAGAGTAGAGGGACAGGTACACACACACACACACACACACACACACACACACACACACACACACACACACACACGCACGCACGCACGCACGCACGCACGCACGCACACACTCACTCACTCACACATACACACACACACACACACACACACACACACACACACACACACACACACACACACTCGCACCGACATACACACTTTGACACGTACAAACACACATCAAGCAAAAATAATAAAAAAGACATAATATAATTACCCCTGTCCTCTTACTGTTAAACAATACAGAATGAACTTATAAAGTAAATTAATTTAAACAAGCAATGAAATGCATATGCTACGTATTTAATTAATAGTCGTTTAATACAAAGATCGCAAAGCTATATCTCCGATGGATTTATAAAACCTTGTCCGTATACAATAAAGAAACAGCCATGTATTATGCATTTTCAGATTACTCAAAGCCTTAGAGAAATAATCCAAAAAATTTAAACAAAGCAACAATCAAAACTAGCATCTAGAAAAATCGTAGTATGTATGAAATCGAAAATCCACCTTTGAACACCGTGTTCGTGATAAATGTATGGAACAATATTGATAAATGTGTAAAATGATTGCTTCATAAAATAACAGCTGCATAAGAGCGTAGAGTATCCCTTCCCCAAGGAAAAAATTACTCAACAACAACAGTTTTCTTTAGGTACTGGAAATTCTTGTGCGACTTTCTTTCCCCAAAACGTTCATATATCACCCGTTGGAAGGTGTGCATCGGCGCGCGCACGCACACACACACGCACACACAATACACACTAAAACAGACTCACATTCGCATACACAAAGACATATACTTACAATCATACATATAGATATATACACAAAACACAAATATTCGCACACACACACAGACACACATACACACATGCACACACATACACAATTTTGCATGCACATACAGACATATACAATAAACACAAACTCACATTCGCATACACACTCGTTCCTATGCAAGCATTTTAAATGTAATCATATTTTCGACACGTAAATTCAACACTTTTGATGCGTGTACAAATGAAACCGACTTTGAATTAAAATCTTTCTTTTTTTTTTTTTTATTGAGCATCAGCAGAATTTGAGTATGAAGTAAAATAACGTGATTTAAGTACATCTGAATATTAATTGTGCACTTTTACATTAAATAATAAATGAAACAAGCTTCAAATCTGAGCAAGTCCATTTTTATAGCATACATTGTGTAATGTAAACTGTTATGTTGCGTTAGGTGTCACTATAAGTGTAGCTGTGGTAACACACCAAGTTTAATATCAAGTAAAACCCTCATCCATTTAATGCGAAGATAGTTAAATATACAGGGAGTGGTTCTAGTGTCCCGTCACAAACTTGTGTTCTAACAGCTAGTGCAGATCGCAGCTTTTCATAACGAAAGATTATTTTGCTGAACAGACTATTTTATACAATGTTTATTTGGATTCCCACACGCAAAGCAGTGTACAAAAGCAATTAAGATACTAATCAATATGCTAGCCGTATGCACAAGCTTTTAAATAAACTATAGCTAAAGTATAAATTAAACCAAAACTTAAGTATACTTGCTAGCAGACGAAAGGTTCTTATTTGTGCTTTTCGAACACAAGTTGAGTGCGACATTTCCTAATCTTGCTGCTGCACTCGGAACTCACGGTGTTACCATTTCTATTTATATTAGTTTTGATCTCATCCATATATGAGGCTTAAGTATTTATCAAATGACAGGCTATATTTAGAAAAGGATTTGTACTAGACTGCATGTTAATCTAGATAACATATTTTTTCATTGTATTTGCTACATGTATATATGTTTGTTGATTAATAAATTTAATGAAAGTTATACACATATTGATTACCAGATGTCGGAGAGATAGTAGGTGGATTGGGGCTCTTTAAATATAGATTAAAGGACGGATTTATCTTCTCCTTTGGTATGACGTTTTCCACCTACGGAAATATTGTATGACGGTGTATGCTCCTCTTGAATGTTGTGGAAGAGAAAAAAAAAAAAAAACGTTTACAGCGCCGCATATTCTCCAAGTGAGAGACGAGTTTTTCTTTTCTTCCGTCTCATGTCCCCTTCATTTATTTTTTACTTTTATCTAGAGTTGTTTTTAGTTGTTACTTTGCAATCATGAACATTATATGTGATAAAATAGCCCAATGAGCGGCATTAATTTATGTCCTGGGGTAGTAAATTTCTTTATGCCACTGCTTCACTCTGTTTCGTCATAGCTGTTAGTTGCTTGTAAAGCTGATGTTATGTTGGTATTTCTCACTTTATCATGAATAATGCTTCGTTACCGATTGTGTTTTATGTACAACATGAATTTATTATTTTTTTAAGATACCTACAATACGCTAAGGTATCTCGTTGAACTCCAACATGCACGTACACCCAAAGCATACTTTTAATGATCTATCTATCTATTTATCTATCTATCTATCTATCTATCTATCTATCTATCTATCTATCTATCTATCTATCTATCTATATATATATATATATATATATATATATATCCATCTATCTATCTATATATCTATCTATCTATCTGTCTATCTGTCTGTCTGTCTGTCTGTCTATCTACATATCCATCGATTTTTCTGTACATCTATCAATTTAACTATCTATCCATTTATCCATATGTTCGTGTTCTTGTGTGCGTGCGCGTGCCTGCTTATCAACAGATAAGATACAAATACGCTCAAGCATTAGAGACACCGATGTTATGTAAATTAAGAACGAATATATAAAATATGTTAATTACAATTTATTTTGGAACCATAAACAAATTTATGTCCACAATAAATGAAATTGAAGATTTCTTGATTTGTTCATTAATCTGAAACAGAACACAATATTATTTACCGATGAATGCAATTGCCATGCTATGGTAGAATAGTATTCTTAATTCATTTCTATCCAATATATAATAATGGTAGTTTAGTATTTTAATTCATTTCTATCCAGGATATGATTTGAATGTTGTATTTATAGAAATAAGCAAGTTTGAATCAACGGAGCATATGTAAATTAAGTATATACGACAAAAGTTATTATTGAATACATAAAAACAGGATTGCATTATTGCGTGCACAATGCTCACGTGCACGAACTAACAGAAACGATGTCCTCATGCCAAGTTTCATGTGTGTTATATTCTTCTCGAATTCATGAGGTGGCTATTGCAGTGTCCGCTTATTTAAATGCAATACTAATGACGTGCCTAAGAGAATACCTTGAATCGCACGTTGATAAGAAAGATGGATTTCCTGTAGAAATTAACTCTTATTTACACATGACTGTAGCAGATATCTATATTATTGCTATGTACAATACGACCATCTCGGTAATCAACATTTTGTTAGATATCCAGTTATCGATGTAGTGATCACTCTGCAAGTGGGTGAATGTATATAAAGTAATGTAAGTGCGCGCGTGCAAAAGTGCTTGTGTTGGTGAATGTGTTGATACTCACGGCCATAGCTTTTCCGAGTCCTTAAGGAACAAAGAAGCTAACCAATGATAGGGAGCAAACCAACGACGCCAGATTCCGGACCGCCTCCCGAGGCACGTCCACATCCTGAGACACGCCCGATTCCATATCCACCATGGCAACCAGAACAAGGTCTTTTCATGGGACCATTCCTGTACTTGTTTTCCCCGTCTGCAGTGACTGATGCAGCAGTCAGGACAAGTATGAAGAGTAAGATACGATTCATTTTTTAACCTGAAGCATATTGCAATTTCTTTAGTATTGTTTCCCTTTCCTTTCCTTTTATTCATTCAAAGTATCTAGGACAAATCCCAGTACTCATGAAAGCAAAGATGTTCCTTTGTTCGAGGTGCGTACAATAAGGAGCGGTGATTTAGACTCTAAGATAACTATGATCTATTGTAAACTTAAAGTTTGATATTTTTATATCCATTGTGTTTAATGTTCTCTAGTATTTTGAACTGCGTATAATTTTAATCTTGACACACTTTTATTTTATTCAAATAGTCAAAATGTCTAAACGATTTTTGAAAGATGCTTTAAACATCAATTTAATTATCTAAATGCCAAATCGTATGCTTTGATTTCAAGACAATTATAAATGAAGACTATATTTTATTACAAATTAACTGCGTTTTATTAATTTTTATTAATTAACTCGGTATTTCATATCAAATTAATTTCAGCGTTAAATCGTATTATAACATAATTTAATATTAATACACTGTTCTTTGCATAAATTAGCAAATGTATTTACTTATTCCTAACGAAAACATTAAGCAATTTTGATAATAATAAAAGCCGCATTCCATAACTAATGATGTATTTGAATAGGGAATAACGAGAATACCTAGAGAAATTAAATGGGTATTTTTCGCTTTAAACTACACAAACAAGACGGCATAATAACACCTTTATTTTTGCTATACATAATGTTCGCGAGATGTCATAAAGTTCTTAATATAACCTGCAAGTACAATTAGGAATATATTTGTCTCTCGAAAACACTGTACAAAAGACAGCTTAATAATGCCCATAATTTCACACAGTGAAATGTAAAGTACTCACACTTTGTATAAAGAGAGCTTGCCACTCTAGTTGTTTTCAAAGAGAGTGATTTCTTCATATGACGGACTTCCTTTTATGCACGTGTTTAAGGACCTAAGCCCACCCACCATATGGAAATTGGTTCGGAACAGCCATCTAACATAGAACTAACTCGGGAGGGTTCTCAACCAATCATAGAGGGGCTAAATGCATTCTAGATAATTGACAGCTGTTGAGGGTTTTCATATGCTCTAAGAAGTGAGCAAGTTGACCGGTCATATTATCTGCCACTTAAATTATATGGACAATCTATATCTATACGTTAAAAATGAACATGACGTCAATACGATAATCAGAAATGTCAAGGTTTGTAGTGAGGACACTGTGACACAATGAGACCCGGCCGCCAAACCCTCATTTATTTTTAGACCTATAGCTGATAGAACCTCCTGTCAGACTCGCGACAGAGAACACTAATTCATATGACCAGTTCATCTCCGCTCTTGAGTGGAGATTCTAACGATCCTGACAAAACGTGTATGGTCTAGGTCTCTAAAAGGTCAAGTTTTAATAATTCGCCAGATATTTAGCCTGAATGACTACGAGACTATCTCTGTTTGCTCCCAGAATGCTAACAAAGTTTTAGATCCGAGAACAGCCGCTGAACGATCAGCAGAACTTAGAACCCTCTCCCAGAATGACACCGGTAAAATGGTCGTTTCTGACGAAATGTCATTCAGGTGGAACTTTAATTGAAATCAAGTATTCGTAGTTGTGATTATAATCATGCTAGTGCGTATTAAATATATTCGTTTAAATATATATTATATATACTATTTAATTCGTCCTTTTTCTATCATTTCTATCTTTATTCAGTTATCATCTGTCTATCCTATTTACCTATTTCCGTTTACGAGTGATGTGCATTGCTGTGCTAGACGCCACCCTATTGATCACGTGATACATGGGGAATGTCACTTGTAGAATCGGCATTTTATCTACCACGTATACGTTCGGCAATCCGTTAATATTCCTTTTGCCGTATTCTTTCTCTACGAATTACTGATAGCCAACAACGCCCTCTGGACAGACGCAGACATATAAAGCCTACAGTCTGCACCACGTGCCTAGTTGATCAACTCGAAAATCGCCCAGAGCCAGTCATATAGGTCGCAGCTTGGCAAGTCCCAAAAGGAAAATATTTATATAAACTATTTTCAGTTTCATTGTGAACACAGAGATAAATCGTGAACATTATTGTCGCACTCGCATTATCGTGATTTAATTTCATTATAAATTCTTTCCGCAAACATTTCTGTTTCTTATAAAGTTATTTTGTTTCATCCCTACTTTCGTGAGTATTTGTGTTTTTTCCTTTTAAATATTATCTTTATCATCGTACTTTAGTCAGGTAGGGGTTCGTAGTCTCATTGTAGTTTGTTTGTGATTATGATGTTTTAAATATTAGTTAAACTGCAAATGCTCGTGACACCTGACACAACTGTGGTTCGAGTGGTTGTGTGGCTGGTCGCGTCAGGGTTTTACAAATATTTATGACCTCTTTTAAAACGCCCAGGCCACAAACATTAACATAAAATTCGGCCTAGAAAATGTGAAAGATTATCATCCAGGAATTGAAAATCAAAATCAAAATCAAAAATCAAAAGGAGACCTACATATCGATGTCAGAAAAACGAAACATGTTCTTTGGGAAAGATAGATTCAAAACGTCAGTGAGAATCCATAAAATGTGGTATATATAAAAGTGATTCCCTATCATCACTGTTGTTGTGGATTGTCATAAATCCTCTAAGACAAGTCATGCACTATACGGATACAATCTGACAGGTTAGCATACATTTACTGTGCATAGACGATCTAAAGCTATACAGTAAACATAAACATTACTTTAGTTCGCTGATACATACTGTCAAAATCTTTAATGAGGACATTAACATGAAGTAGGGCCTTTAGAAATGTGGAAGAATTATTATCCAGAAAGGCACAATTAAACCAACAGAAGGTCTACTATTCAACAACGGAAAAAGCAACGATGTTTCAATGGGAAAGGGATATAAACACCTGGGATATTACAACATCAAGAAAATAATTCGGAGTGAAGTAAAGTCCACACTAATCGAGAGTAAGTAACACTAGTTAGACAAGTCCTCTAGTCCAAAGTAATTAGATATAACAAACTACGAGCCCTTAATGCATGAGCAATACCTGTCACCAGCTGCACTGGAGGTATCATAGATTGTAAATAAATGCAATAATTGATCTGAACAAAATAGAAAACAAAAACACTACTCAGAATACAGAGGGAAATGGAATGAGAATAAAAACTGTATGGCTAAAGACGCCAAGGGAGTTAATGATGCCAGATAGCAGTGGCGAATTGATTCTTCCTTCCCTTTCACCCCAATAAATTTAAATGGGACTGTGGTATGAAGCAGGTCCTGATGAAACACAAATCATAAAGAAATAAAAAAAAAATTACATAAAAAATAAATGCGTTACACAAATGTACTTGAAATGGACGGATGACATTTGTAGATAACAGATATTGATACAATATAACAGCATATAATGATTCTTCTGCTGAGAAGGATGATAATGCTGAAGTCGAAAAATTGGCAGTGATGTCAGAAGTGCATGTGCATATGTTTTATTTCACAATATATTTTACATAAATACAAACAGTTAAACACCCTTAGTTATTAATGCATATAATTTGCTTGTTGTATTAATGTACGCACGCGCGCACACAAACACACAAACACTTACATCACCTAACCTTAAGCATGCAGTTGTAAATCTGTTAGAGGGATGTTCCGAACCGGGTTGTCTTCAGTTTGGAGATGTTCGATATTGTCATATTTATAATTTCTTGTTACCGTTTTTTTCTGATGTGCAGAATAGCACTCTGAAAAACATACAACTCCAACAAACGTTATTTAAGGCATTCAAATCATCATAAATTTGCTTCCATTTTTAATGTAATTAATTTATTCAATATTATACATATCATGTTGTTTCCGTTTGTAAAAGTGCAATTTACTACCTTTAAATCCAAATAACGGCGTACTTTATTGTGATTTTAAGTTATCCTCATTTCATGGAAATCATGTGATCTGGCCAATATATGTGTGTGTGTGTATGCGTTTGTGTGTGTGCGTGTGTGTGTGTGTGTGTGTGTGTGTGTGTGCGCGTACGTGCGTGTGTGTGTGCGTGCGTGTGCGTGCGTGTGCGTGCGCGTGCGTGCGCGTGCGTGCGTGCGTGCGTGCGTGCATGCGTAGGAGCACACGCATACATTTAATAATAGTGTGGGTAATACAACGAAGTCCTCGGCAAGATTCCGACAAGTGTCAAACGTCCATAACGTATGACATCAAAATTGCAAATTTAAAACAAAATCAAAATTGAGTTTAAGTAATGATCTCAACAAAATATTGAAATAATATTGAAATCACTAATCTTAAATCAAAATGACATCAAACCAATCAACAAAGAATAAAAGTAATTTAAACAAATACCGTATCTAACATTATATCTTCACATGGGCATTTACTGTTTAACATGAATTAAATAAATAATAAATAAAATAAATAAATAAATTAGATTAATTAAATTAAATAAAATAAATAAATAAATTAGATTAATTAAATTAAATAAATTAAATAAATAAATTAGATTAATTAAATTAAATAAATTAAATAAATAAATTAGATTAATTAAATTAAATAAATTAAATAAATAAATTAGATTAATTAAATAAAATAAATTAAATAAATAAATTAGATTAATTAAATAAAATAAATTAAATAAATAAATTAGATTAATTAAATAAAATAAATTAAATAAATAAATTAGATTAATTAAATTAAATAAATTAAATAAATAAATTAGATTAATTAAATTAAATAAATTAAATAAATTAGTATTTATAATAAATTTACCATCATTAACATTCATTACTTTAAATTAAATAAAATATGCAATTTAATTATTTTAGGCTTAATTCATTTACTGTTTATTAAGTTTATTACAGTTCAGTATAAATGCATTAAAACGTACACATACTAAATCAAATTTGAATATATTTTAATACTTAATAAACAAAATGCTTTATTATGAATACTAGTATTTCTGAATAATGTGATATGATATGAATTACTTAATATATTTTAAAATATCATTCACAAATAGAAATATAATTATATAATAGAAAAGCATTAAATACCTTTCAGAAATATCTTGCGTATGTGTGTGTTTGCATCTCTGAGTAGAGATTGAAAGTTAGATAACTCAGGGAAACTTAGGGACTGAGATACAGAAGGTATAATTGAGGAATAAATTATCAAGACCAGGAAATTAATAATGTTATATGCGGGGTGAACAAGAATGACAAAATTTACTTGGTAAGACATCAATATTTTTTCTACTTATTACTATGTTCATTGAATACTAGGTAAAGTTGTACAGTAATGTTTCCTGGTTGATATAATAAACACGAAGAAGAAAATATTTGTTTGGTGATACAAATTAGATCAAATAAAAATAAGTAATATAGTTTATTTCAAAATTGAAGGTTAACATAAAAATTCTTGAAAGAGCCGTTTAGCATGGACACTAAGTAGCAATATATACTATTAACAAGAGAAAAGTGTAAAACTTAAATGTGAAGCATATAAGACATACATATTGTCACGACTGACGTATAACTACACTCTGGACACTGACTGGAGTCATTAAGCTAAGAGCTTAATGAAAGACAAAAAAATCAAACAAGATCAGAAGACTTTCTGTAGAAATATATTAGTTCAATATGCTTCCAATCAGTGATTTATTTTACACTACTGTTCCATTTCCTTGTAAAGACGGGAGAGAAACAAATTGATTGTTAAGAAGAGATTGATAGATACTCATGAGAATGAAGTGAAAGGCATATTTAGTCTGATAAATTATTATTTATCTCTTATGTTTTAATGTAAATATGAACAAACACGTATATAGATATGCATGCACACACAAATAGATAGAGACTGAGAAGGGAAAGAAAGAAATTGTACAATTAGCAAAACATACATAATACTTACGTTCGCACGTGTAGTATATTTCGTCGCACGGTTCTGTAACAGTAACACTAAATGACAAGATACACAAGGTATGTATGACGGACCTGCTTAATAATAATTCATGCTAGTTTATATTGTGCCTCAATCTATAATGAATGTATTAATGTGAAATTACATTCATAATTATCGGTCTCTTTAATTTATATTACACCCTGGAAACATAAAGCAAATACAATTTGAATGTGAATGCTCACTTATTATAATAGTAAGTTTTATGGAAAGAAATAGTATTTGTATATTACCCTATGAATCTCTAATGTATGTCGTCAATGCATCAGTTACAGTGCACATAATAATATATATTCCTCATCACGCAAGTGTACTGCGGTCGTGTAACCGAGAGAATGACGTTAAAATCAGTGAAACTACTGCAGGATATAAAAATTTCAAAGAACAGTCTTAATTGCAGAATATTTACAATATTAAATGTACAATATATTAATTTGTACGCCAACATTTGAAATATGTAACAATTCTCGATCGATTCTTGAAGATTTTAAAAATCTTTTTTACTGACTTTTTTCTCTTAAACTTTTCAAATCATTTTATGGCAATGCACGGAGTAAACAGGCAGATATATTTATTAAAATGAACCTTCATGTCACAAAGTAAATTTGCCCCTCCCTATTTTTTAATTGTCAGAGTGACCAGGACTTGGGCACTCCTTATGGTGTTAATTTGAAAGTGTATGAGTCTGAAGTAAACAGCCTAACGCAAGAATATTCTAGATTTGCTGACATAGTAAAAACTGAGTGAGCAGGGATTTTTTTAAAAATCATCCAATGATTATGATTTATGAGAACGAGACTAGCCAATTGGGTTGAGTTTAAGGTGTTTACTTGCAGTAGATAATTTTGCAGTCAAAATTAAGCAATTTACTTTTGAATTTAAGACAAAGAGAGAAGTCTTGCTTGAAGGCAGTCGTTAGATTGAATGGTGAGTTTAAACTGACTACTTGTGAGAGAGAGAGAGAGAGAGAGAGAGAGAGAGAGAGAGAGAGAGAGAGAGAGAGAGAGAGAGAGAGAGAGTGGACTTGGAAACATTTCATACATTTTTCTATTGATATGCTATATCTGTGCTTATGTATAGATGTACTATGTAAGTTGATCTATTCACTACAAATGTTTGAACTAAGCTGCGCCCATGTGGTGTATTAATATGTGACATTGTTTGATACATTGTATTTATTGTAACACGTGTGCGTAATACTCTTGCAGAAATTGTAGAAACTTTGAGAATGGAGTGTCAGATAGAATGGAGTTAAATTGTAATGAATAAGAAACTTAGGCTTTCTCCTTGATTGGATGCTGCAGTCAGCAAATAGTCTTCTTATTTCTTTTCATTTCTTCTTTTGGTTGTGGTTGAGTCTCAGTCTGAGTGTGAGTTCACCCTGAGCTGTGAGTCTCTAGCGGAGCCTCAAGTTCAACTTTCAAGTTCCTAACTACTCTTTGTTCAATAATCATGGCTTGAGTGACCGGGAAAGCAGAGGAAACAAAAAAGTGTGTTACAGAATGTGTAAGCATAAGGGAGTATGTTACACCCCTACTTTTGATGTACCATTGCAAAGATGGTAAGTACATCAGTCCAGTACACCAAGCATTGAGATTGTGTTCTGTTCAAGAAACTCACAGCAAGAGAGTGCTAGGTCAGTTGAGAGTAATGATGCATCAGCGTTTTCTTGTGCACGAGGCAGGAACTCGTGCTGAGCGTGGACATTTGACATTGTAACATTTTCACATTGTTACGTGATTGAAAAGGCCAGTGAAAAGACTGTGGAAGCTGTACTTAATCCAGTTTATGTGAAGTTTATAAAAATCTATTCTAATAAATCCATTTCAATTATCTGATAGGATTAACCTGCAATTTGTATTGACTATATTGTTAACTATAATTATCTATAATTTTACTATTATATATATTTCCACCTGCAGGAGCTTTATGTAACTGTAAACGTTGTTGTATGTTGTAGAATTGTGAAATCGTTTACAATGAAAAATATATGTCATGTGAGAGACGAGTGGTGTCTTTTGGCGGATCATTAATAAAATAAAATTAATATTCTCATCACTTAAAATTAGTTATGAAAGTTTAATTAAAATAATAATTATCTTCATTAACTAAGCAGTGCACGTGTCACAGAACCCATTAGTAGAATAATGTATACAACGTTAACGTCACCTATTATGAAAAAAACTTTGATAAAGGAAGCACACTCTTGTTTAAACATCACAACCCTATACCCACCTACTGACCAAACCAGCATAAATCCACGGCCAGTCACGTTCCAGTTAGACACAAATCTGATAAATAGGTCAGAACCAGATGATGTCAGTACGTTATGTGGTGAAGATGACGTTCCACAGTATGTCACATAAAGTGGCGATGATGCGTTGTTCCCATCACGAATCTAACAGCAAATTATAATTCTATTCAATCACCGAGTTACATCTTAGATTTCAAATAGAGAAATAATACTTATAAATATTCTTTGAAAATATTCAATAAAATAATACTGGGATGATTCTCAACTAAACACAATTTAGACAGTAAACTAAGTTGATTATGGCATGGCTCCAAAAGAATATGTGTTTATTGCTACCATTTATTTGAGCATAATGTGAAGACACTATATCTGCTCCTACATCCACACAATGTTTGTCAAGTAAGCTCAGTAATAATTGTGATGTGTCAATCTCTCCTGAGATTGAGCTATTAATTTAGCATGGTGAAATTAAATAAATATTAAAACATTAATTCAATCAATACAAGATGTATTGTTATAAAAGCTAAAGGGTGCATACACATATGTTTCGTCATTAAGTTACACGCAAAACTGGATTGGATGTTTTTTTTCAGTTGGAGACCATTTGGGGGCAAATGGAAATATTTAAAGTAAACTATCTAAATATGTAGATTTGACCTTGACCTCCACTAGTGAGAAAAAGACCAAGAGAGACTCAATGAAAAGTTGGAAGTAAAACTAATCAATCCATGAAGAGGGGTTGTAAAAAAAAAAAAAATAAGCATTAGCGTGGGCGAGTCATGGGTGCAGATGTACATTATGTGACTATAGTAACAACAATGATCGAAGTATGAATTAAAATAACTTTTCAAGAGAAATCCTAGACTCCTGCTAGAAGTAAAGATAGTCAGATTTATCAAAAATCTTAAAGCTTTTTTGTTGGAGTAGGAGTCATATAGTCTTTTAAAAATGAATGAATGGTTTTCTGTAAAGGAATTCAAGAAATGTTGATACAATGTTTCTTTCCCCTTTGTTTTTGGCAGAAATGAAAAGTACAATATTTGCTTACGTTTTATGGGTGAGAGTATAATAATTTAAAAACATTTTTCTATACATGAGATGAGTATTGTAAATTGTAATATTATATACAACACTCTGCACATTTTAATCTATAATTATCTCCCAGGGTGGTGAACTATGTCACTCAGAGAAATCCAGAAATCTGACATGTTCACAGACAATTAAGTGTTGCAAAATATTTAATACTGCATCATTGTTTGCAGGGTTCTTTGGTCATCCCTTGCTTTCCTCATATTAGTTTTCTGGTTTGGTCTGTATACAGCATTTTAGATCCAGTCTCCAGTCTAATTCCTTATTGGTTGGAACTGACTGAGAAAATCCTTTGTGACATCAATGCTTGTATGAGATCTGCCTGAGAGAGATTTCCATGGGTCTTGAGTGCTCAAATGCTAGATTATCAGAGCATTATAAAATATAAGTGTTACCCTGAAAATTAGTGTGTAGGATTGTGTGTTTTATTCATACTATTACTTCAGGAGAACAATTACTTTATGAGAATAAACACCATAGATGAATAATAAGCATTTTGGGAGAATTTGCAGGTAGAAAAATTTACTTTTAAGGGCAGGATATATATCTCTGAGGTGATTTCACCAATTATTTAAATTGTAATTGATATGAACCTTTGATTGACTTGTTATTTGCGATATTTTTATAGATCCTTTTATTAATTTTCAATCATTTTCTTGTTATTTCTTGCCATCTACATCTTAGGAAAAATTCTTCTCGTAATGAATGCATCGTCTTTTTTTGGTTCTATGTTTAGCGGGAGATGTTTGCTTGGGGGCTCATAGAGTCACCGGGAGGTGTGTCCCTCAAATATCATGTTGGCCTAGATTTAATTTTCGTACCACCATAGTGTTACCAATTAATAATCCATTCTGGAGGTAATATAGTTGAAATAAATACGCACGGCAATGTGCGTTGCACAAAATGTTGTAAACAATATTATTATTTGCAACACTGAAAATGCAGCCACGTTATAATTAATTTTTAATATATATTTCAGTATAATTCATAAATTCACTGTTGGCCTAGTTTTAAGAAGGTCACTTTGCATAGCGAGAGCCGTATAATCGGAATAAAATTCCCAAAGGGACCAATGTTAATTGTCAGAACCGCATTCTAGTGGGAAAACTGTGAATAGCTACATTCAACATGGTCCAGCAAGTATTGTGTAATACGGTCCACAGTAGATACTCAGCTACGTAACCGCATGCGTCGAAAGGACGGTAAGGGGTGAGAACTCACGTGCCTAGCAAAACTCAAAGAAGCTAATACCTTAGAAGACGTCAGTCTTAAGAGAACTGCAACTCAAACGAGATGACGCAGACAAAGGGGAACGACTTTAAAGAATTAATTAAACCACAAGGCCAGACGCTAAGTTTAGGTACATATTGTCAGCATGATCAGAAGACAAACTCCAAACCTGTATAAATAGATTGATTCTGCTTAGACAGGGTCCTCTGAAAAAGTCTCGTATTTTGGCTGATATTTCTCGCAGTTAAAGAAGCGAAAGGTACGTCTAATTTAGTTAGTCTTTGGTTGTAACAACAAATTTTGTAAAATATATTTTATTTGCATTTTTATTATACATTCTAGTTATTTTTTTACTTCTTGTGAAATATTGTAATTTTATTCTTGACTGAAAAAAAAATTGCAAACTTGTGAAGAAATTAATTATGAGAACGAGAATAAGGTTACAGACTTAACACTTAGTGAAACCAAACATTGATGCATGAACCATAGTATATGTTACAGCTTAGAATTCAGTATCAAGGTTCAATCTAGAATTCCAGCATCGAGGTTCAATCTAGAATTCCAGTATCTAAGTTCAATCTGTTTCCAGTGGAAATCTAGTTTCCAGTGTTTAGATTCCATCAAAATTCTGCTTCGAGTACGGCCGCTGTTGCTATCAGAAAGACAACGAGGAGCAGCCAGTGAGCAGAGTGTTCTCTTTAGAACTCTGGACTTCAAATCTGACAGAGATGACATGTGGCGTATATGAGTGATGTAAGCGGGAGTGCTTTGCAGTCAGGGACATTTTGCGGAGCCAGGAAAGTTGTCTAGCTGGGGAGACAGGCACCGTCGCCAGAAAATTCATGAGTATCAAGACTGGTACTTGTTAGAGTATGCAGGACAGGTTGAACTCTATTGAAGGGTTTAAGTGAACACTCGGAGAGAGGGTGGGGAGCAGTATTGCATAGACCCAAGGAACTCTGTGAGTTATTGTGAGAGTGGGAAAATAAGCAGGGCCGCTTATTACACTTGATATCAGTGTGAATCTGTATAAACTATGAGCAGACTGTAACAAATGTGTATATGTCCGTGTTATTGACTTGTGCAATTAACTGTGAGCTTCTTTAGACAATGTGTGTGCTATTCAGAAACTGTCCTGTGGTTTGGCATCAGATATCCAGAATCTTCACCAGCCGGTCTATTTAACTCAACGGAGACGGAATCAGCACACTCGCATAAAACCAGGTGAATCATGTACAATGTTACGAGTCTGATAAAATCTATGTCATGACTTCTTGACCCACTTGCTGTTTTCAAATATCAAATTTGAAACTCCTTTGTTAAAGTTCTCCCATGATACATCAGTATCGAGAAGCTTCTAGCAAAGAGGTCAGGACGTTATGTAACTTTAGGCCATTGTCTAGATTCTCGAACCAACTACATACCATGTGACCCATCACGTGACGCGCTCTATGCATTTTGATAAATACGGTAACACACGCCTGAATTTGTCACTCCGAAATCCAGAAACAGTGACCGTCGTACCAACAGCCTGTACCGTCGCATATTCGTGAGTCGATAGAGGAACCGATGCTATTGCTCTGAAGATAACACTTCAACTTCTCACAAAGGTACTGCATTTATTAATTGTATTTTGCATTTTGAACCATGTATGTAATTTTGTGCTATGCATTGCTACTGTAGCTTAAGCACGGTTCGCTTGTAAATGACAAAACCTATAAGTTATTGTGTATAAATCATTGTAACTCTTTTTTATTGTAACTTTAATTTATATAACTTTAAATTCACTAGTGCCAGGAGCGCCTGTGCCCGACATGAATTTCCTATGTAATTCAAATTATTGCGTGTAATTTTAATGTTAAATTGTAAAGCGCTTTGCTTGGTTTGAATTGTCCCTTTGTATGAACTCTAAATTTTAACATTGTAAATATTTGGTAATTCATACGTCATGTATTGTTAAATGTAACATGCGTGAGATTTTCTAATCTAAATTGTAAACGGCGCGCTAGTCGAATTTCTAACTCAATGCATTTAAATATGAATCGTGCTTAGGTTGGGCGAACATTAAACGCAGAACGATTACGAAAACATTCTTGTTTTCAGGTCGGTCTTTGGTTCCTAGTTTCGATGTCCGGTTCTGAACTCTTTGAGTCGAGTTCTTTTCCAATTACATTCCTACTGCCATTGTTGGGAGGGTGCTGACGAGCAGGTCTGCACGCCCTTTGTCTACACTTACAGTCTTGCCCGGCGTGTTAACTGAGAGACAGTTTCCATTTTTATGCTGTGTGCATTTGCTGGCGGATGATCAAGTGAGGTAGACCTGTTTGGACTGGATAAAGAACCACGCGGCATAAATCAAAAGCTAAGTCATAGTTTGCCGATCAAAAATCACAAGGAACATTTCTCATGGCATATTTCTTACAAACAATGATAAGCATATACCTTTAATTGCTGAGTAGAATTAGACTTCGCGTTCGTATATTGATTATCTTGTTAATTGTTAAATCTTATTAAATCTTATTTTAATTGTTAAACCCTCTTTGTAGTACATTTTTATACATTATAGACCTAATGTTAACACATGGTTTGGATGGGGGTGATTGAGCTGAATGACGTAATGAATGCATATTAATTTAGAGGAATTTAACGACTCCAAGCCAGCTTTTGTACGCAAATTGTCAGTTTGTAAATCTGTTGTCTGCACTACAAGACGCATTTTTAAGTTAGTCGAATGATAATTTGGGCAACCAGTCTGTGTGGGATAGAGAGAAGGAATTAATTTAAACTATCATTTTTAAAGTCCTTAAAAATCCTAGGCAGGGTCTATAAAGAAATACTGGAAACGTAACATACAAGCTCATTAATAACTAACGAGCAGATCAGTTAGTGCTTTTACTTCAGACAAGTAACACCTGGGTAGAGGAAGTAATTAGAGATTACATATCCTGGGCTTGACTTAGTCACTCTAGACCGCAAAAATGAAGACCCCGTCTAGGATGATTGATTAATAATATTCGGAGATAATGATTGTTAATATACATGTAATTAAATATTTATTAATATAAAACTATTTATTACACAACAAGAAATTATCCTTTTTCATATTATTATTAAATAACATTTTGCTAGTGTAAATGTGTTCAGTGTAGTCTCTGATATACAGTACACACACGCATTCACACATTGAAGTATACATGTACACATACATAAACACACACATTTTAAATAGACAATGGTAAATGAATAAAAAAAAATATTATACATGAAGTTCTCTTTGACAAAGCTTATGTTACTGGAAAGTAATTTTAACTGATTTCGTTAGAATCACACTGCTCTCTCATTGCAGCAAAAGTTAAGAATATGAAGCAGTTTGATCTGCACAAACTATCTTTTAGGGTTATTTAAAAGCATGTGTGTGGACAATACTTTCTTAGCTTCAAATAAATAAAATATAATGTTTACATCAAGTTGTTCTTAATGTAGCATATTATAATACACAATTTTCAATCATTAACTTTACATCCGATGCTTACCTGAAGTGCATCATTTTGGCACCATTCCGACTCTGCAATGTCATATTGGTGCATGTCCAGTCGTATGTTTTGAAATGAATGAACACTGATAATCCACTCACACTCCATCAGGTTGGAGTAGTTGTTAGGAAACTGAGGAGACGTTATAATCCCTTGCATGCCGGTAACATTTTTTCCACAAACTAGAAAAGACACACTCTTTTTGTATTGCAGTTATATTTCAAAGTATACTTATTTATTTTTCATATGTTAACATTGTAAGTTGTGGATGTCGCTGAAAATGTACAATGTCCTAACTTATTTTCATTATTTGTAATTAGTTTTTGTTTATTACAATATAAGGAAATACAATTTTGGACTCGAATTAATAAATTGGGTGGTGTCAAATGCTACTTATATTCTTTTTATAATTGTTCTACCCTCATTCTGGTGATTTGTAAAGCTCTATAGTGACACTCTTGTAACTCTCCACTAAATGATGTGTATAATTATCATCGTAGAGGCTGGTTATCGTGCCTACAGCTGAGAGTAATCACTAACACAATGACAATTTACATGCAATTCATTACATGTAAAAGATATATTTCATTCAAGATAAAGTGGGAGACACTTCCGATTTCGCGCTAGAGTAGGTAGGGGTCGGGGGGGGGTGTGGAGTTGGTGGGGGCAGAATTATGGTCTAGGCGTATGTTTTACTTACATGATCAAGGGTTCATTCATGTATTATGTATGGATTATTGTTTTTTTCATTTTATGAGAAGTTAGAATCTACTTCTATTTTGATATCGTTTATTATTATCATTATTTATTTTAAATAAATCATAATTAAAATCATGGTTATTGTTCTATATTGTCACGATTACTATCATTAGTATTGTCGACATTTTGTCGTATAATATTTCTTTTCTCTTTCTTGTAGTGTTACTCAATTTTATTTTCTCCTGATTTCATATTGATTTATTTTTATTTCTTCTTCGTTTATTATTATTATTCAGCCTCTTTCCACGACTTCTGTTCGACTGTCGGTTGTGATCCAAGGTCTCGGAATCTTACCAAGATTCTGGGAGATCCAAGGTTTTACGGAGGTTGTGGGCACTTCCGAGGAGTGCTGCTTTGAGTTGTGGAGCGATTCTGTGGTTTCCAGGGAGATTATTCAGGTAGCCTTCCAATTTAGAAGTTATGTTCCCCAAGGATCCTATCACTATAGGTATCACTTCTGCTTTTACATTCTACAGTCTCTGGATTTCCAATCTGAGGTCTCGGTATTTTTCTATTTTTTCTCTTTCTTTTGTTTTTTATGCTTCTATCACTTGGAACAGCGACATCAATGATTGATACTGTTCTGTTGGCCTTATTGAGAACTACAATGCCTGGTCTTCGTGCAGGAATCACCAGGTCTGTTCTTATCTCGAAGTCCCATAGTATTTTGACTTCTTCTGTTTCGGTGACTGCTTCTGGTTGATGCATCCATGCTCTTTCTGGGGTTTGTATGCCATAGTTATCACACAGATTTCTATGTATGTGTTTTGCCACTTCATTGTGTCGTTTGGTGTATTCCGTTCCAGCCAGATCCTGACATCCAGATAGTATGTGTTCTGTTGTCTCATCCATGGATTTCCAGAGTCTACATTTGGAATCATTTGAAATTTTCATGATTTTCGTTTTGTGAGATTTGGTGTTGAGTGCTTGATCTTGTGCAGCTGTTATGAGTTCTTCTGTTTCGGCTTTCAATCCTGCCTCTTTCAACCATTTGTACGTTGATTGCTTTGTTGATATTTCGTCGGCTTGTCGTACATACTGGCCATGCAGAGGTTTCTGGCTCCATGTATGTGCTAGTTCTTGCTTCGTTGTTTTCTTCGCTGTTTCTTTGTCTGTTTCTGGGGGTTGGAATAGTTCACTCATCTTTACTGCTTCTATCAGTCTATCATCTTTGTTGTTATTCCAGATGTAGTCCACAAGGCCAATGACTTCTCCTTCAATGACATGTTTGATTTTCTTGAGACCTCTGCCTCCCATTTTTCGAGATACATAGAGCCTGTCTACGTCTGCTTTGGGGTGTAAGTCTTTATGTATTGTGAGTAGTTTTCTTGTTCATTTATTTCATTTGCTGTCAAATCTATGATACCTCCATTGTAGCTTACTACAGGTATCGAAGGTTCCTCCACTTCCATCTCTAGTCATACAGTTCATCTACACTGAGAGCTTCAGCTTTATCTTCGACTTAGAGACCATGACCCTGATTAACCTTGGTTTAAGAGCTTTGTCACTTAAATAAGACATAATGTTGTGTGAAAATCCTCATTGGTCAAGAAGACAATGGAAAGGTGGAGGCAAGCAGTAAATTTCGCTGAGTCAGAACTATTTGGAAAAGGAGAGATACAGAAACGCCAGGTTGGTATTACGCATGACACAGATGGGATGGTCTGTGACAGAAAGGAGTTTTTTTCGGATCTGAGAATACTATCTGGGAAATGAGTATTGGAATGTGAAACTCATGCGTAATAAGGTGTTTTCTGCCAAGTGGGGAAGCCAATGAAATGAACATACTTAGTGAGTGACTTATGCATTAAGTGCAGTGAATGTAACAGCTGATGTGGTGTAAGCATTCTTTGATTTTGAACTAGAACGCAGGGCACTTAGTTAACAAAAAGGAATAACCAAACTGTGTATATGTGTGAACAAGTTCCTGACAGAAAGAACTTTCGAACATTCCAGTACAGAGTGAAATGAAAGACTTTTCCAGGTGTGCTAATCTGTAGCCAGCATCGTTCACCAGCCAGGCCATAGACAGAGGACAGTGATCGCAATGTCTGTAAATGTTCCTTGATTATTGTAATTTTCGATTCTGATTATTTTCTTTAAATCCATTTATAGTTATTGTAACGTAGATATATTTTTCTTATTTGAAGTCCTAGTAATTGTTTTAGCCAACATACTGAAACTATTCATTTTTCTGATTGTATAATCTCCTAATAATTGTTCTAGAGATTTAACTCATGATCAATATTCCTAATTTAAAGTTTAGTGTAATAAGCTTTTGAGAGATCTGTGAATCTCTAATATCTCGCCTTGAGTGTAATTTAATTGTTATTCTATCTGTAAAATGATTTATTATTGTTTTCTTTTCTTTTAATAAATTATTATTTTACCTATCCACTCTCGTTATTTCTAAAGAGTGTAAATGTGTAGCTGACGGGGGGGGGGGCTCAGACAATGACGTAATAACGACGACAAAGACGGTCTAATAACATATTTCTTAGGGTAGGTCCGTCATCGAATTGGGAGGTAATGTGAGTGCGGAGACAACGACACTTAGACTGACGAGATAGTTCAGCTAGGGACGGTTAACTTGGATAAGTAACACTTGGGGGAAGGACGTAATTAGTGACGTACTCCTGGGCTTGACTTAGTCACTCCCAAACCGCGAAAGACAAATACACTGTCGTGGCTATAGTGTATAATTGCAGGAGCGAAGAAATTAAATGTGGAGAAATAATTATTAAAATGTGAATTTTATCACATTAACGCAATCAGAGACATCATACCCATTCACACTATTGCCGTTCTTAACATATCATGAGAAAAATCACTTGTTTGACTGGTAGCTGCAATCAAATGAAAAAAATGACTATGCAATCTTTACCGCCAACTCGTGAAACTGTTGAACTTTACTTTCAACGGGGTTAGCTCCCTTGTCATGCGTCACGTGAATAATTTGTCTATATGGTTGAAGATGCTCTTACATTCGGAATACTGTTTCTGTTTTGAAACATAGAACCGACTGCTAGGGTTGTTTTGATTCACACACAATTTTAAAATAGAAAGTAATTAGAAATGGTATATATATTTGCATTTCTCGCTTATAGCTTTCACACTACTTCTAATACAGATCTTTTCTCCAGACAAAGAAGAAGTACGATTTGACTCGACCCGATGTGTCGTACGAAAATATTTTATTATCATCCGTCGAATTACAATTTTTCACTTTGTCACGTGACTCCTCTAAACTATATATGTCAACAGTTAACAGGCGTGATATTAGTTTCAATTCTTAGCTGCCAATCTTTACTTTCAACTGATTTAATTTCTTACGTGATATAAAATATATCGTGTCAAATCAGTCCCTGTGAGACAATTAGTTCCACTCTCTTTCTAGTAAGGTATTCTGCTCTGCCTTCTGGCGGCAACATAAATGATGGTTAGTCTGGCCACAAGTTCCTTAGTATCAAATTAATATTATAATCTCCTTTCCAACATAGTAAACTTTTCCGGAAAGGAAAGAAATTTAGATGTTTCCGTTTCTTGCGCGTTAAAATCTTATTAACGTCGAATATCTGTATAACCATTTCATATAGAGCCTTATATATTTAACGATAAGGCGAGATTAGTCTGAAAATGCGATAGATATGGCGATGGATAGATGTGTAGATAGATAGATAGATAGTTAGATAGATAGATAGATAGATAGATAGATAGATAGATAGATAGATAGATAGATAGATAGATAGATAGATAGATAGATAGATAGATAGATAGATAGATAGATAGATAGATAGATAGATAGATAGATAGATAGATAGATAGATAGATAGATAGATAGATAGATAGATAGATAGATTGTGCATCTGCATGTCTATGTATTTTCTGAATAAAAATAACATTTCGGTTGAAGATGAAAAACGTAAATCGTTATTTTATAATCTACATCATCACTGATGCCTTTTAGTTCCCACTTATCGGGTTTCTGATTTATAAAACTGCCTATTATAGTTAAAATATCGATTACCGTGTTAATGTGTGTTTATATAGGTTTTACAATTTAAGGAATTTATATTCAATACATAACAGTGTACAATTTGCAAATAAATGGAGGCTGAAAGTTGGCGCGTGTACTTTATTCTTTCGTAACTAACTGCCAATTTATCAGAAAATAATCGTAAGGCAGTAGATATTTTCAATAGATAATAACTAAGTACGAGATTACAACACTCCCCAAGATTTGCTGACAAGTCTGTTAACTTTTTTACAAGATGTGTAGAAATTAAATGATATAAATATATATCGCAGGCAATGCTTCTATGAAGTACATATTGTATATATGTACATATAAATGTATGTATGCTATTACGTATGTGTATGTGTGCTTGCCTGCTGACTTCTCCACAGCGGTAAACGTGGTCGAGAATCCAGTATACAGGTTGTAATTTCTCCGGGATGTGAAAATCAAAGTAATGGCGCTGCCACTAGAGATGATTGGCACTGGCACCTCTGTACCGCAATAACTAGGTCAAGGTAAAAATCAGGAAATTATCTCAAATAAAAGTACTAACATCAGCGACTATGGAATGTCACATACATTACAGAAAAAGTCAGCATTATATTTAGACAGAAACCAGTACAACTCTAACGGACATTTTATACGTCAGTGCTGTTTCTTATTATTTTCCACTATTTATTTCTTTGTCTGTTTGTCTGCCACTATCCATACAACCTTTAAAGTAGTTACCACACTTCCAAAATGTGTTCCAAATCAATCGAAAGTAATTTATTCACTTTAGTAAAACTATTTCTATTCTTAGAAGTTGTCAATTAAGATTAGTGAGATTATCCGTCCAGTCAACAAACGATTGAAATGGACATTAATCAACAAAGAATGAAGCAGTACGACACAGTTGGTGAGTGCTATAGACTGAAATGTCTTATGCTATCACTAGTTTTAGACTAGAACGCATCATGCCGCAATGAAAAAGAAGAAATTAAAACGATGCAACTCTTTCAAAGACAAAAATAAAAACAAACATAACGCAGCACAAGTACACAAGTCTATAAGTGTAATGTAAATAGCGATATCATTATTATTCAGATTTAAAAGCGGTGTTTGTCATGAAATCAGAAAGGCTGCCCAGAATTGAGTGCGCTGGAGGACTGTTGTCGAGGTCCTCTGTTCAAGAATAAATCCAATGAAGGAAGTAAATTAAAAAAAAAAAAAAACTGTATTGAAATCAGAAGTGAGGCTTTTAGAAAACAGAGGCATCACATTTTTCTATACAATATTCTTTAAAATATTTACAATTATTTCGTTAATTGAAGAATGCAGTAGATAGACTGATAATACAGTGTGAAACCGGACTAATAATGCAAATATGTGTTTTCAAATTATTATATAAATATTTATTATATAAATTTATATTTTATTATGGCTTGTAATTATGCTTGAAATAATCGACCAATTCTTTGAATCAATAGCTATTAATGCTTCCTTCATAAAATAGTATGACCAAATTATGAAAACCTGTTTTCAGTACTTTGTTCAAAACGTGAACAGTTAATGATAAGCTCTATTTTATTTGTTCATCTCTGTCGAATTAATCGTACAGGGATAATTCGGTCCCTTTCAGAATCAAAAGTTGAAGAATAACTGATTGGTCATATCCACTAAACGCCCCCTCTTTTTCTCTGAAACTGTCCTCTACAGAGATCTACGAATTATAATGATAACACATGAACAAAGACAAAATTAAGTAAACCCAATGCATTTTACTCCATCTATGATACACGAATTTAACTCATGCACTATAGGCAGTTTAATTTTAATATGTATAAACTATCGAGTCATAAAATATCAGATAACAACAGTACAATAAAAATTACATTCCAATAGACGATGCATTGTCCGTTGAGATTCCATCCAATACTTGCAGATGTGCCTGTGAATTCGTTAAGCACCTTTCGCCTTGAGCAGATCCAGATGGATACATGTGTATGAAATTGAAGGCGAGATGGATGACTTGATTAGTGTCCACCTGTATTGTCCAGGTACATTTACAGTTTTCAGGAAATGTTCCAGGGAATCCTGGGCTGCTGACAGTGCCCTCCTTCTCAGTAATAAGTTTGGATCCACAGTCTACATAAAAGAGAGAAATATTATTTACATAAAACGCCTGTTTGTTTATTAGCCAGGCTATTTGTGAATACGACAAGGGTGGATTCACAGTCTACATGAAATAGAGAAGTATATTCACACAATGTCTGGTATATCTGTTTAATAGCCAGCCTATTTGTCAATAAGATAATATGTTTAAATCTATTAACTAGCTTTAGGTTGTACATTGTTAGAGTTTGCTTTGAGTCTATATAAAATGATATATCATAAAATGATCTATTTTAGTCACTAGATTAGAATTATTTCCTTAGGTTATCAATTATTACACTTAAGTTGAAATTTATGTGCTGTGACGTGCCTGGTTCATTAATACTAATTATGCACTATTATTTATGAATTGATTTTTTCATTAATAACCACAATATCTTATCAGTGATTAAATTTAGAATTCATTTCCTAATATGAATTTCCCACTCACATATTTCTAAAGGCTTATACATCACTGGTACATAACTTTTATTTGCAGGTGGAATTTCTTACTTAAGGAGTAATCTAAAATAACAACATAGATTAACTTTTATTCGAGTCTATATCCCTAACCACCATCCACCCGCTATCTACACCAGACATGTGTCAATGTCGCTATAATTAACTTATGCCTCAATGAACCAGAATCATCCATCTATACATGTTTTACACCTGTTCATCTCAACACTATATTCTGGGGGTTAGAATATTACCGTAAAATCTACTATTAATGTTGAACCTTGAGGCTCCATGATCAAGATTCAAAAGGTGACTCAAAGCTCAAATCAAAACCAAATCAGAATCACAAGCCCAGTTGTCCACACTCAAGCTAACAACTGCCTTTAAATTGGACTTCTCTCTTTGTCACTCAGATTCAAAATGATTAAAGGGTAGAATTCTCCTTATCAAGTGAACTCCTTAAACTCGGCCCATTGGCCAGTCTCGTTCTCATAATTGAATATCATTGGATAAAAGGAAGCTGTTCAGTCAGTTTCCACAATTCAGCAAATCTAGAATATTCTTGCCTCAGGCTGTTTACTTCACGCTCAAACACTTTCAAAATAACACCATAAGGAATGCCCAAGTTCAAACTCTCTGACAATTTAGCAGTTTGTAAAACAATTAAATTAAAAATAGGGAGGGGTAAATGTACTTCGTCACACGTAAATATGAACTGAAAGTTAAATTAAACTATTCTCAATTAAATATGGATGTACAGAATGCAAATAGACAATTTCAGCTTACCTATTGATATGAGGTGGTGATATCTGAGCTGAAACCCAGATCCAGTATTAAATGCATCTGAGACAAAGCGGACAAAAGTATAAAAATAAGTCGTAACTTTTGCAGGGAGAGTTCTTCCACAATACCGTCTCACAAAAGTCGGGTGTGTATCTGACCAATTCTTATAATCCATAATCTGAAGATGAAAGAACAAATAATTCATACAACGTACAACAAACCATACACACATTTTCATTCATATATAAAAATCGGTTCAGCATAATCAAAGTAGGGGGAACACTATTTGTGACGGGGACACACCACTCAGTTAATGAAGAATATTATTTGTATTAATTAATTTTTTCACAACTAATTTCAGGTGATGAGATTATTACTTTTATTTTATTAATGATCCCCCAACAGACACCACTCGACTCACACTTGGCGGATAGTTTGGCGTAGTAAATGTATTTCTCAATTCCACAAAATAAAACATTTACAATCACATAAAATAAAATTACAACTCAACAATAGAGTCAATACAATACGCATTGCTGGTTAATCCTATCAGAGAAAAGAAAATGGAGTTATAAGTGGTCGGTAGGGCATTGTAAACTTTTCCATAACCTGGATTAAGTGCAACTTCCACAATCTTTCACTGGCCTTCACAACAGTGTTATTTTGCATTTGTTATTATATATATTATTTTATAATAAATCTTTATTGTATGTTATATATTTCTTATTATGTCTTAATGCATGTCTGGAGTAGTTAGTGGGTGGATGGGGGTTCGGGAGATAGACTAATGAATGAAAGGAAAAGTATGTTGTTGTTTTAGACTACTCCTTAAGTAGGAAATTTCACCTGCGAAAAGTTATGTACCAGAGGTGTGTGGCTTATAGTGATAAATAAATATTACATTTAATCATGGATGAGCGATTATGATAAACTAATTCATAAATATAATTATTATTTAGTATAAACAAACCAGCCGTGTCACACATAGATTATTTCCTTAATGCTTATACACACTGCAACAGACGTTCTAGGCACCTCAGAGTGAAACTCAAACCAAAAATGAAAGGCATTTGATCACACTCAGTCTTCAAACTTACAATTCCCGCAACAGTATTCATTATCCCCATGCATGCACATGGTAACATAAACACTGTGTATCAAAACAATGTCGCATATTAAAATATGACATGGGTGCAGGCTAGTTCAAGTATTTGTTGTAATAAAGGTTAATTCACACATTACACTTCTAAACACAAGTATAACACGTTAGTAAAATGCATTAAATGTTTCTAAGTCCATTCTCTCTCAATCACTCAATTAACTCACAACTCACTCAAGCTAATGACTGCCTTCAAGCCGGACCTTCATTGAATTCATTCGAATTCAAAGTGATCATTGTATGAAATTCTCTACAGCAGGTGAACTCCTTAAGCTCACTCCATTGGCTAGTTATTTTCTCATAAAAGATTATCATTGGATAATAGGAATATGCTCGTTCTGTTATTAGGTCAGCGAATCTAAACTATTCTTGCCTTAGGGTGTTTACTTGAAACTCAGACACTTTCAAAATAGTACCATAAGGAGTGTACAAGGTCGGGTCACTCTGACTATTTAGCAATTTATATAACAATTAAATTTTAAAATAGGGAGGGGTAAATTTACTATTAAACAAATATGTATTTGATTTACCACAACGTAGGATCACAGATGTTTCCCTTATTACAATTAATACAAAGTATTACCTGTAATAATCGTTGAAACAGAGACCCAGTAACTCTATAACACCACCACCATGAAGAAGTCAAATGCGTTAGAAATATGTCTTGATTGAATGTTTAATCAATCTAAAATATGGCTAAATTTTAAACAACTCTGGCGGCCGTCTGAATTTTAAACAACTCTGTCGAATTAGGTTGGAAATACATGCCAACAAAAATTGTCGAAATAGATGTTTAGTGAAATGTAAATTATTCAGTAACACATCATATAAATATATTTCAATCTTAATTTTACAAACTGAATAAATGGTTGCGAAACAATAAAATTAATGAAATAGTAAATAAAAGAGACACATACAATGCCCTGTTGTATGCTTGTATTTATTCCAGCATTATACCTCAACATAGTCGAATATGCATGATCCGTTGGAATGTGACTCCTGGAGGTCAAATGCCAGGAACTCCAAAACGAGTTGTTGACCAGGTCTATGAAAGGCGAAATTATATCTACACTCCACGTTGTCGTAATAGTTGCCAGGGTAGTTTGGTGACTGCAGCGTGCCGTTTTCATAAAATAAATCACCTCCGCACGCTTTGGTAACATACAGAAGGCGCATAAATGCATGTTATTTTATTATCTTTATTAAACATGCAATACAACAGATATGTCACTTTGTCTTTGCGCATCGTATTATATACTCCCAGTACATAAAGATTTCAGTACCTTATGTAAATCAAGAATTACAAAACGTGTCAGGTTTGCAAAACCGAAACATAAAACACCGCCCTATAATCAATTAAGCTAAATAATATCGAGACCAAAATACAACATAAGTACATGAGAGGTAGAAAATACCTCATTAGGAATAACTAATAGTTTTCAAAACGTTTCAATTCATCATACCTATTTACTAACATGAGTGATATTAAACTTTTTAAAGGTTTGGTTTTAGAAAAATGTTTGTACATTAGAATGTTATGAATAAACACAGATTGTGCACGCAACGAATATAAATGTCAAAGACATATTCACAACATTGCTTGCAGAGTAAAGAGAGGCATATTTAGTATTTTATTAATGATATGTGGATCCATGAAAAAAGTAAATTGAAAAATTATACTTGCTTTTCTAATTTAATATAATCGTTTCAGATCTACACGAAATTATTGCGCTTGCACTAAGATAATTTTCACATTTCATCTACTTGATTCTACTAATTCTACACGTGCATATGAGATATGATCATATAATAGTAAACTGACCGAAACTTATAGAGCTCAGCTAAAGTGAAGAGTGGGATTGGGTACATAAAACCAGATAACATTTTTTAAATTGCGAAATAGAAATAAAATTGGATTAGCTGGATCACAAAGTATACATTTGGCAAATAAATCGATAAATGAACATTTTATTATATTTAATAAATAATTGAAATGACATATAAAAGTACAAATCATTACAAGATAAATGAAAACAAGAAATTGGTGAACGAGTATTAGAAAACCCAACTCTCAACGGAATACTCACCGCCTATTGACCAGTTCGCCATGAAACCACGCCCCGTTACTTTCCAGTCAGAAACAAATCTTAGGAAGACATCTGAACTTGATGAATGCATACCGTTGAGTAGTCCCTTGCTAAATCCACACACCACGTTATGCAGCAGTGAAGACACATTATTTCCATCCCGAAACTAAAAAAGAATTACAAAGATTAGTTTGTTATACTGGCAAATGTGTTCTTAGATTATAAAAAAAGCAATGCCTACGTATTTCGATTATGATTATTACCAACAAAGCGCCAGGCCAACACTGATGAAGATAAGCCGTGAATATTTCAAGAATCTGAATCTATATACGCTGAGAAATTGCAATTTTATTTGCTTTCGTAACAAATATTTCAAAAAGCCTTCTATTGTTCAAACAAAAGTAGATTCTTTTTCTTTAAATTGAGAAAATAGCTATATCCATACATATACATTACCGTCTATCCCTCACCTGAAGGGAGTCGTACATGCAGTCATTTGATATTTGAATATCAAATTCCAGGAGGTCCACAAGAATTCTGTAAGCAGGATCAACCTGGATGTACCAGTTACAGACCAGCAGGTCGGTGTAGCTGTTTGGAAAAGAAGGGGAAGTTATCACTCCTTTAGTGCCTGTTATGTGACTTCCACAATTTCTGTTAACTGTAACGACAAATAAATATCAAACTAGACGTCACAATATTGGCAACACTATTTTGGAATCATTTATGTTGTACTATTAGAAATTATTCGAATTTTGATAGGAAATAATGATAAAAATTCAAAATAGAAATAATATTAAGTTTATATTAGCTGATAATAATGATAATTTCGACAACGACGATAATGTTGTTGATGACGAAGGCGATAACGATGACTAGGACGGCGACGATGGTGGTGATGATGATGGTGGCGGTGGTGATGGTGACGACGACGACGACGACGACGATGATGATGATGATGATGATGATGATGATGATTGAGCAAAATATTCAAAACCTTCTTGGAAGTCTACAACAAGAATTCAAATAAAATTTTGGATTATAGAAAAACAAATGTCAAACATTCAAGGTACTAAGACCTTTGGGAAAACATTTCGAACAAACCAAATATTGATAACACTGAACCTGGAGGGATTAAGTAACTGAAAGAAATACATTTAAAGACATACCTGAATAATGGAACGTCATAAATCCGATGAAAATATCAAGAAAAAGGTAAGAAACATGGCAAAAAGGAAAGACTGTCTTTAAAATTATTTTAATTATTGCCGAATTGTTCGAGTGACCTGAATCCGGGCACTCTTTATGGTGTTAATTTGAAAGTATCTGAGTTTGAAGTAACTAGCCTAAGGCGAGGAAATTATTGATTTGATGACCTAATGGAAACTTAGTGAATAGTTTCTTATTATCCACTGATAACTGTTTATGAGAAGGAGACTAGACAATGGGCTGAGTTTAATAAGTTCACTTGATGTTGAGAATGTTACACTTTAATCACTTTAAATTCAAGTGACAAAGAAGAGAGAAGTCCGGCTTAAAGGTAGTCATTAGTTTGAGTGGTGAGTTAATTCACTGCTTGAGATAGAATGAATTTAGAAACATTTCATGCATTTTACTATGACATTGTATACTTTTCTTTATGTAGAGATGTAACTGATATTACTACAAATGATTGAACTAAGCCGCACACATGTGATGTATTAATATGCGACTTTGTTTGATGCACAGTGTTTCTTTTACCATGTGCAGGAAATTGTAAGTTTAACAATAGATGTTAGATAGAATGGAGCTATATTATGATGAATAGGAAACTTAGTCTTGCTTCTGAAATATTTTGTGCAATGATCAAGTGTCTTCTTTTTCCTTTTGTTTGATTTTCACTCTGAGGTGAGTGGAATGTCTGTTGCTGTGTGTATAGGCATTAATGGAACACGCTATGCACTCTAGATGTATCAAAGCAAGGATGGTAAGTACATCAGTGCAAGAATCATTGTAATCATTGTGATCAGCTTGAAGGAACACACATGTTGAGGAGAGTTGTTGAGTTCGTTTGAGAATCTAACAGTGCATTATTGTTTTTCTGAGTACAGTGGGAAGCACGTGATGACATACATTCGCACACTGTTGCTAAGGCCAGTGAAAGACTGTAGAAGCTATGCGTAATCCAAATTATGTGAAAATTTACGATAACCTACCTCTAATAACTCCATTTCATTTCTTTGATAGGACTATCCTGCAATTTGTATTCAGTATATAGACGAGTTGTAATTTTACTATTATATTTATGTAGTGAGAGACTGAGATCTATAATTATCTGAATATGAGTTTGTGGAATATTGATGTCAAGTATCTATTTCATTGTAATTGTCACATGTGTATTTTATTTTTCTTTTAATACATTTATTGTTAGATTTACTGACTTTCTTACACGCATATTGATATTGATAATATTGATAGTGATAATCTGGTATTGGGAAAGAAAGTATGTGGATGTGGACTAGCTAAACATAGATTAAAATCGTATTTGTCTTCTCCTTTAGATTAGTTTTCCACCTACAGACAACCGTATGTCTCTGTAAATGTTGATTTTTGTTGTGGAATAGAGAAAACATCGACAACGCTAAATGAGAGACAAGTGGATGATATTTAATAGAATAAAATTAATATTCTTATCACTTTAAATTAATTATGAAAGTTTAATTAATATTAATAATAATTTTCATTTAATAAAAGGGGTACCCTATCACAACTGATATATGCTTATTATTATTAAAAAAAAATAGGCCGGACAGAAAGACGTTTGAGACATCATAACAAGGAATGAATGGGGTGGACTGTTTAACATTTGCGACACAATTTGGTTTCTTTCGGACATATTTATATGACATAAGGTGAGGAAGACATGATGGACAGGTAAGGGTGACATATCAAGGTCGATAGTGTGAAAGAATTAGATATATCATGAATTGTGAGAAATGCAACCTTTCTTTTAATTGAAATCAACGTGAAGGTCATTAACAGCAGATTCAGTACTGTCATTAGACGATATGTGGACTAAAATAACTTTTTTTTCTTAAACTTAGAAATTCATCTAAGTAACAAATCATTGTTTTGTTGATAGAGCCAACGGATTATACTGTATTTACGATCCGTTCAAAGCATACAATCAACAAATTATTTCCTGTCCATACATATGCACACTAATCCCATCTAGTAGGTGCATACGTGGGTATGTTTGATTGTCCCTATATTTTATTTTATTTTAACTTATTCTTGGAGGATTTAACAGTTAATGGTAGTTGGAGGCATAGGGGTCGCGATGCATCCCCCATCGCGCGCGTGTGTGTGTGTGTATGTATGTATGTATGTGAGTGCGTGCGCGCGTGTGTGTGTGGGACTATGCATATTATAGTGTGTTCGTATCAGTAGGAATTTATTTGTGTTTTGCATTTACTTATTTTGAATTGCTTTGATGGATAGAATTAATGCATCTAGAGTCATCTAAGAGTTACTTGCTTTCCTTCATTAAGCTATAAGATTTATCTCCCCTAACCACTCTAGGTATACCTTCTTATAGGAATACATTCTTACCGCTTCCTGCAGGTACAGACGCATAAAATCCAGAAAAGTTACCAATGTGAAGGTCTGATGAAAAACCAGTAAGAATGATCAGCAAATTGTTACTAAATGAGATTGTCAAGCCAGGCCAAGGATCCCAGTACCTATAATACCAATTGTTACATACACTGTAAATCATGAACACAATCAACACAAAATGAAAGCAGTATAAATTAGATTAAACATAATAGCAACAAAATGGTTTGAAACTAAAAATCAACGCAGTTTTATACAGTGGACAGGAATATAAAAATTTAAAATTTCCCAAAAATGCCAGTCTCAGAGATGAAAATGTAATAAACAAAGTAGACTTAGTTTCGAATTTTACAACAGTTTTATTTTTCTTCTGCAACGTTGATAGACTAGCAGCAGGTATCCTTATGAATTCATGAATGCAAGTTGTAATCTCATCACATAATTATAAATCCATGAGAGACAGACAGACAGAGAGAAAGAGAAATACGTCTTATCAAACGTGCACTTAATATAAAATGTTCGTGATTACAATCATTTATTTTTTTAGACATTTCCTTACAGCGTCCATCTACGTTCCGGCTCCAGACAATAAATTTCTAAACTACTACTGCTTTAAGTTCGTATTCTTAAACGAATATTCAGAAACCCTTTTAAAACTTGAAAACATGTTTTGCAAGAACCTCTTTGCTTGTTTCTATTTCATTTCTGAATTGATACGTGTTCATTGTTATGTTGTACCATTAGTAAAACTGATGCATGTTATAACACATTTAATTTTGTACAATAAAAAATTTAGATATTTTCACAGACAGTAAAAATTATAAATAACAAGTATATATTCTTGCAAACGATAGGAAACGATTGTAATGATGATCTGTCATCTATACAAGAAAGGAAAATGTAATATTAAAAACACTACTTATAAATATAATCTCTTAGACAGTGTTCATGGTTGTATTCGTCTCTCTCATCATAGCGCATTCTGTGAAGTCAACGTCACTTACTTAATGGTTATGATTATTATTAATTAATCATTCATTCATAAATAATTACAAGCGATGATAATCGTAATTTTGTTATTAATAATTCTCCAGCAGACACCACACGCCCCTCTCACCTGGCGGATATGCGGGCGCTGTAAACGTTTCTCTCTTCCACAACACTAAAGACACAATTTACCGTCACACACTATTTCCTTAGAGAAGACAAATCCCACTTGAACTTATATTTAGCGAGACCCCATCCACCTACTTTCTTCTCCAACAGGTTTATTATTATGCATAAGAAGGTAAATAACTTTAGCAATAAATTTATTAAATCAACAAACAAATATACAAATGCAGGCATTAATTGGCTTTTATTTATATTATGATTTTACGTCTGTTTGTCTCTTTTGTTTATAATATGTAACCTGTTAAAATAAGATATTTAACTAACATTTTATTAATTACCATAGGAACTAATACAGTTTCTATTAGTACTATATATTATATGTCACTAGAATTAATAAGATCTTATTACAAAAAAAAACTCGGGAATAGTATCCATCGTGACGAGTATTAATTCGTTTGGTAACATTATGTCCGTTTGTACCATACAGAAAAAAAAATTCATAAGTAGACGAGTGCAATTATTTCTTTGTTATGTACAAATTCGTATAGCACTCTGATAATGTGTTAATTCGTAAATAAAACAAAAATGATATGCTTGAGAACTTCGGACACATTTCATATACAAATATCGTTATCATTTTCCATGGATAATTTAACCAATGTCGTCGCTTTATCATAGAATAAAAATCATTTCTACAAACTGGTATATGTTACAGAAAGGCAAAAACTTGACACATAAAAGCAAACATAACTACACACAGTCGTTTACAAGCACATGCACTCTCTCTCTCTCTCTCTCTCTCTCTCTCTCTCTCTCTCTCTCTCTCTCTCTCTCTCTCTCTCTCTCTCTCTCTCTCTCTCTCTCTTTCTCTTTCTCTTTCTGTCTGCCTGTGTGTGTCTCTCTCATGCACACAGACTGGTGTATTGGGGCTAGATAATGTTTAATATCATAAATCATGAAATTAATAAAATTAAAATTTATTTTTTTCGACCCCCAGTATCTCCATATCCACACATTATTATCATGATAAGATATTGTTGTTATTCATTGTGCTGCCATTTCTTACACCAAATATTTTGCGGGCCTGCAATGGCTGAATGATCGTCATATTTTGAAAGGTTATACTGTTCATAAGTGGCATCTAGAACCGTATCCTCTGGACGGCTGCGGCTTCGTCTCATTGTTTTCACTTGGTATCTAGGAAGATCTGCTTATTTAGCAATTCATAGAAAATGTAACTTGGTCCCGACGTACAAGTTGCTATTTATAATAAATATACTAAAGTCGTGTACACATCTGTATTTTCACATACACACACATATACATACACAAAACACAAACAAATACACAATAACAACACACATATTGAGCAAACAGACAAGACATGATACATACGATGAGAAAAGAATGTTGTCGCTGTTGTATTCAACACCATCGTAAATCCGGAGCAAGTAGCAGGTACTTGTGTAATAAGAGTATGAGTGACACTCCAAAAATAACGACTCAAACCCCATCTGAACCGAATAACCACTGGCCACACTAATATTCCAGACATAGGTTCCATTCAAGCTAGTCCTCGAAAAATGAAAAGTTCCTTCCGCTTCCGTTAAATGTTCATAACCAAAATCTGGAATAGGTTATTACGAGAATTAATATTTATACGCTTAAACATATACATATAAGATTTAAAAGTACAAAGTAATGGCACAAATCAAAAATGGAAGGAAGGAAGGCAGGCAAGAAGGAAGGAAGGAGGCAAGGAAGCAAGCATTCAAGAAAAGAAGGAACCAACAAATAAACAATAAAAGTTAAAGGAAAATTCGAGAATAAATGTTGTTTCGACGTGTGCTGCACTTGTCTCAAACATTGCTGGTACAAATAAAGAAGGACGGGGATGGTGAAGTAAGCATACACTGAAAGATTTAAGATCCACGCATTACAATTATAAAATGGATTAGCATTTCAATAGTTTAACAACATAGAAATCCGAATGTTACTACTACCACCACCGTCACCACCACCACTTCTGCTACTAAAATATTTACAAGTTATTTCTGATTTCGATGAAGCAATCATAACATTTTCCTAAAAAAACATAGTTCACATAAAAGATAGATGAGCCTCTTAGATTTTATACAAGTCAGCCGAGCTAACAAAGAACATCAAGACATATCAGTGTATATGGTACTCGTTATTTAAGGATGTTCTACATAACATACCAAATTGCCTTCATCGAAACGGTTGGAACAAAATAAACCTACATAAAGTATATAGGTCATTATATAACACATTATATGTCAGATTGAGACAACTGGATTGTAATGTATTTACAATTCTTCGTAAATAGCTGTTGGTTAAATATAATATGACAAATAATCAGACAGAAAACAAGTAATTACTAAGTAGAAACTGAGCCTCTTCATTTTATAAATAGTAAATGTTTTATGACAGGCCTTTATTTTAAATCTCTCTCTCTCTCTCTCTCTCTCTCTCTCTCTCTCTCTCTCTCTCTCTCTCTCTCTCTCTCTCTCTAATTGTAATTGGTAATACAATAATGTAAAAGAGCTGTGTGTAACATTGTTGGACATACTTTTTGTTGTCATATTTATTATAAGATAAATGTTGTTCTAGATGACGGTTACTTAATTCTTAAGAGGTCGATAGGGATCCCTCGAGAGTTCGTGATAAAAAAAAATTATTAAAAATTAAACATTGCAGATATAGAAATGTTTTTGCAAGAGTTTCTAAGACCCGAATATTATTCCAAGACCTGAAAAGGTTGAGAAACGCTGTTCTAGATATGTGTTCTGCTAAGCATGTTTCTGTGACTGAAGTGCTAATTTGCTTTATTTACCCAATAGTGAAGATACTGGTGCACACAGGAACATCTGTAGAAGGACAAAGCACATGAAGAAATATCTTGGCTTCTTGTAAAATCGAAGTCCTGTTGAGAGAAAGAGTTTAAATTATTTTTTTCACATCTGTTGAGAAATTGAATTACATTTTACACTGACTCATTTATAAGTTTAGGATTTTTTTATTATGTTTCTTTACTTGATTTTCTTTCTTAGGGGAGGTGGTTGTCTTGTTGGCTTCAATGTTTCATCGTTCCTTTCTTTATGTCTCTGTCATTCTTGAGATAATAAGTAGCTTGTTAGATTTATAACAATCGAAATAAGTATTTCCATCAACCAACATATTTGATATATTTTATTGCGTTTAAAGTAACAACACATTTTATTCAATTTCAGAATAAATTTCAAAACATAGTCCTGATCTATTTTAAGGACTCTCTATTGACTCATGCCAGTATTACTCGATTGACAATGGGATTTAAATATAATGTTGCATATCCATCCAGACAGCTTTACGAATGTCATCAATCTTTTTAAAATCAATTTCTGACAGTTTAAATGTTCGCTTTCTGATTATAAAATATAATGCGTTTTAATTTATTCCAATATCCTATACTAATTATGTAGTGAATACATACATGATATGCAATGATGTGCATTTACCTGCTGCATTAATTCCATTTCTGGATTTTTTGCGGAATCTATATATGAAGAGCTCACGCGAAAAAGGTATTAAGTCATTTTTTTTAAAATGAAAACTGAGTTATGCTCCATTGCCTTATTAAATAGGCTTTTGTACTCAATTTCAATCACTCATCAAGCAATCAAAAGTTTCTATGTCAATTTACCTTTTATAGAAAATATGGAGCAACTGCAAAATATATCAATTGATTCATTCTTTATCAAAATGTACTAAATCTAAACACAATCAGAATTTTGCTTGAAAAGGACGGGTTTTCAGCTAATCAATCAGAGGACAGAATTCAGTCAGTGTTTACTTTTATGTAAGTTGACTGACAATGACCCTAGCTTGACTGAAATTGGTGAGAAAGCTAATGAAATCCATCCAAATTGATCCAAACGGAAGAGACACCAGTTTGCGACGCAATATTTAATTAAAATCCAAATAGAAATAAAGCTAAATACGAAATATTGGTAGAAACAAGAAAATATGCGTTGTTTACCAATTCAGAGGAGAAAACACATCATCATCGACTAAAATCCAACACCAGAAACACGAGGTAAATCTGATTAACATAGAGTACTAAGTCAATCATGCTCTTTCAAAAAGTAGTAAATCAAAGTTTAATTATCATTAATTTTAATATTAACAAATCTACAACTTTTAAATACTAAATACAACAATTTTAATTGTTGTATGTAGTTAGGAGCTATTTGGTAACAATTGTGTCTGACATTAAATGTTACAATAAAATGTACATTTACTGGAAAATGAGTTTGATCTGACTTATTATTTTTTGTGAGCTCCTCTTATTATGCTACTGTCAGAGAAAGGCCGAATGACACAATTCTTCCTTGGCAGAACAATAAGGACGTGAATGCAATATTTGATTTAAAAATACATTTCTCAAAACAAATTTAAAGATGATAGAAATTTCTAATACTGCTTAGCGCTCACTATAGACATCAACGTTATAACATATGCCGGGTATCCGAATATAATTTGATTTTAGGTGGGTGATTCTCAGCTTTAAATACAAAAATAAAATCCGCAAGAAAATTTAAAAGCATAATAAAAGCAAAACGAACGAAGGCAAACAATCCAAAACGATTTAATCTCTTGCAGACGTGTAATTTATGAGTCACGTTTCTTCTTTTCGTAATTTACACAAGCGATCAAATGGCTAGTCGGCTCTCTACTAGAGTTGATAGGTGCCATTGACGGTTTGATTGCTTTAGCTTGCTTTATGGATGTCACCAATGATGTGTTTAAAAGCAATATTCAAATGTTGAAAAATGCAATATGTTTAACTTCCCTGTTAACAGTGTTGTCCTTTCTACTAGTCCAATGGTTAATGTATAAGTCTATATAGTCGAACATTTGCTTACGCTGCTCTCTATGTAGGATTTTGTAATTCACACACATGCAACAGTGTACTGTTTATATTTCTTAAACTGTCACATTACCTATAGCAGTGTATCAGTAATGAATATTGATACAGTGGCAACAATTTTACCAAATTTATGAATGCGAATGTCATTTACCAAATAGATATAGAATCTACCACAGACAAGTGTCAAAAACAATAAAATCTCTTAAATAAACATGTATTTCTAAGCTTATATGTCACTCCAATTTAACAAGTGGAGTGCTATCTATTGAGAAAAAAATTTCATATGCATGTGAAACAAAATAATGTAGATATCAGCGAAAGACATCTTGTAGTACAAGATACTAGAAGTGTTCATTTTATGATCACTCATCTCACCGCACGACCCAGAAGAAAATAAAATGCAAAACTCCCATATCTGTGGAATGGTTTACCTTCTGGAACTTCCATCTTATGTCTTCTCAAAAAAAAAAACAAAAGCAATCTCAGTTCGCAATTCTCCTAAATCCAGATCTATATAAGCAATATTTCCATTAGTTTACGTTTTGTTCACAGGCCGAAACAACCAGCAACCAGCTTAACAATTGTAGTACAATGAGTTAAGAAATATACCAGATATCCACAGGATAAATAGCATTTAATAAATCAGGGAATTCTTATCAAAGTAGGTCAAGTAGTTAGAAGTGCTATTTGTATGTCAGAGCCATAAACATCACCACGGCATTTAACCACTCTTAGGAGAATACAATCAGATTGCGGGACATTTTATTCCGACAGAAAGTAATATATCCCATTTGAAGTGCTAGTCAGCATATATTGGTGTAAAAAGAAAAAGAGTTTTCTTGTTTCTCAAAATTATGCAAAGAATACTTCAATAGTTGGATCCTTATAACATTTTACCATTTCATGAAATGTGAAATTTTAAATGGAATGTAAACTTTGTAATACATATATTTAAGCATACTTACAAGTCTACGCAAGCTGAGACATACATGAATGATAGCACAGACTATTTATGAACCGAACGAAGCCATATAAATAAAAGTGAATGCGATCCCCGTGACTGCAAACGTTTGTTTACATATATTTACGCCCACGTATGTATGAATAATTCGTCACTGTATAACAGCTGTACATTGTTTTGTAATCTGATCGTACAAAGACTTATACATACAAATCGATAATTATAATCAAATTACAATTATTTCTAAACGCGTGAGTATTAATCTACTTGTAAATGAGTTATGTTAACAGCGAATATAATTATGCTTGAATGCACGTGTTTGTAAAACGCGAAAGTAAACATACGTGTGTGTTCAAGCTAACAGCGAATATAATCCTACTTATAAGGGTGTTTGTACAATGTCTGTTTCATTTTATTATCTTTTATATCAAGCATTTCACATACAGAATTAAAACAACTATAATTATATACCCTGCATTCAAATAAAGCTATTGGATGGAAACATGCGCGAAACTTTACACGTGTTACATATTGAGTAATTTATATAAGTAAGTACTAAGTCATCATCACCCCTGTGTTATATATTGAGTAATTTAAATATTTAAGTAGTACTTTAAATATTAAGTACTACTATTTAAATATTTAAGTCACCATTAAGTACTACTATTGAAATATTTTAGTCATCATTAATTTCTACTATTTAAATATTTAAGTCACCATTAGCCTATTGTTACATATTGAGTTTTTTATATCCTGAAGTACCTCCTCAGAGCCCTGATTGCGGAATGTCAGCAGCAGCAGCTCAACAGTCTTTTGTATAAATGTTCTCATTTGCAACAAAGAGTCACCGTCATCACACACTTAATACATCATGTTAGCTAATACACACTTAATACATCATGCAAGTTGTTATACAACAATTGTACTTTTTAAACTGTAAAGGATTGTAAACAAAGAATAGTGCAGAATGGCACAATAATTTACAATTAATGCATACGCACATATACAGATGCAAGCATAAATGTGTAACACCGAAAAATGCAAACACATCGATAAATAGAATTATTTTTAAAAATTTTATTCAATAAATAACTAAAGTCACCGAAGCGAGCACCGAAGTTGAGAGGTAATGCTGCATCTGTACACAGAAAGCACGCACTGTCTGCTTTGAACTTCTCTGTAAACGACTTCTGGGAATATCGGTCGCATATTATTACGTAATCACGGCGTTAATGAATTAACCCGATGTGTTTTAGCTTGTGCCTGCTGAAAAGTGTGTGTGTGGGGAAGTCTCGCTCTCTAAATCAGCATTTTCATCAAAAGGGAAATAACCTCGCAAAAACATATCTGAAAAATTTACCGACGTATCCTATGTGATATGAACTAAAGACAAGGAATTTTTACGAACCAAATGAGTTGATATGAATGCCCCAAAATAACTTAACTTGGCCAGAGGCCTGACGCCAATCATACCCTATTGTTCTGGAATTGCGTTGATGAAATCAGACCTGAACAGTATATAGAACCAATCTGGACTTTAGCGCTTTGCATACCAAGAAAAGTAAGTCCCGAATTTTTGCTGGTGTTGTTTTAGTAAAGAGCAGGAAAGGTAGAAATATACTTGTGCAAACTAAACTCTTTTTTTTGTGAAAAGAATGTTTAAACAATGCATGTATAAAATTCATTTGTAATTCTTCTTTTTTTTTTAAAGAAACATGTTGAATGTAAATATTTTTATCATATGTAAACCCCTTAATTAAGTGAGGGAGTCAGGAAATGTATAATTAAAATTATGAGAAGGATAGAAGCAAGACAGAATTAAAACACATTGTTAGGAGATAGCTCAGACATGTGAAAATTATTATTTAGTGCAACAAACCAGTTCTTCCAGTTCCTAGCTCCAGTTAGCCCAGTGTTAAGACCAGATTGCCGGTTCAAGATTAGAGAGCAGAATCCAAAGTCTGGAGCCTGACAGTGGAAGCCTGAAATTTTGCAGACGTATGATTGTCGCCTGCAACTATAAGAAATTATTGAGTCTCGACGATAAGGAGAATGAAGCAGAAGATTGTGTCGTCTTGCATGCTACTCTTCCTTGTTCCCCTCTGTGGAATATTCGTGACTCTAGTGTGACATGCATTGAACAGTAAGAGCTGCTTTTGGACTACACCTGTTGGTGAAAGAATTGTGTATTCAGTGTGTGAGAATTCGAACTGTGTCTGTGCATTGCAATATATTCTGACTGGCACCAAATCAGTGCATCACAAATGAACTCTCTACGGTTTTCCTGTTTGTATTAGTGACAGGGACCAAACTGGTGCACACAAGAGTGATAAGGTGAATGTGTGTCCTGCTCTCTGTATGAATGTCTGTATGTCTTTCTTTGATTATAACCGTTTGATTTCTAATTTATCAATTATAACCTATTTGTCAAGTATTTTCACAGAAATGAACTTCTATAAGATAATATTCGAATTATGAATAATAATTATAGAGGCCTGTGAAATGTTGGTTTGAAAGACTTGGCGGAAGTATTGGATGATCTTATCAGCAAATTGTGAAACTAAACTTGTATTTTATGTCTTGTGATATCTTATATAAATTGTGTATATACAAGGAAGTATGCAGGCTTAAGTGGTGGATGCACATTCAGAATTCTAAATCTAAAGTCAGTCACGCATACTTTGGGAAAGGTTCTCTTAAGTTGGATAAGAACATGTGAGGGGCGAGAGGGAATTACAAGAACCTGACATTATTATTAATTGTACGATGATAATTTGCTCTGGACGAGTAACACCTAGAAACGGATACTAATTAGTGGATTATTAGTTCTAGGGCTTAGACTCTCCGACTGCAAAGGACGGAGAGCCCGTCGACAAGTGGATTAAATTTTTCATTACTGATTTCAAACTCCTGTAACATCAACATATTTATAATTTTTATCTTTTCTTATGTTCTCATATGGGCATTATGCCCTGTTATAGATTTAACATGTAAAATAATTAGATTTAATCCGCTTTAATAGTTTGCACTTCATTTAACAAAATTGTACACTCTCCCAGAGAATGGGCTATATACGTTCAGAGGGTAATTGTGCATTTTAAGATTCAAACTTATCTCCCTTATACTAATAATTTCACCCTTGTGAGTGAAGTTAAGCATATGTTCATTTATTGCTTGGTCATCACAGGGCAAAACAGGTCATCGTGCAAGAGTCATCTTTGTAGATGTGTCACTGGCATTGATTTATATTATTTACTGGTCATTTAATTCATAAATAGGATAACTTTTAGAAATTAAAACGCAACTAGTGCATGCTTTACAATATAAAAATAATGATGTTACAATATTGGTACCAAATCCATAATAACAGTAATAAATGTGATAATATATTCAATATTTGCACATTCCTTGATTATGATGTTGAACATTTAAACATCTTATTTATGTGTGATAAAATATTTCTTTCCATGTGCTGTGCCTTTTATGCTTCCGTGTTCGTAATGATTGTGCATTTCTGACATAAACACAACAATTCATTACCAATCGGAATCATTTTATTTCTCCTTCCTTTATGTTTAAATATTTATTCATTAACACAACCGCTTACAGTTTATACAAAATATTTTAATGAGAAGCATAACATAATTACTTTTATGAAAGATATATTTTATAATTCCCGAAATTATTGTTTTACCGATTTTTTTTTGAAGTATTGGAATTTCATATATTATAAACATATTTACATAGAAAATAAAATGCATTTCATTTTAATGTTCTTTATTTTTTGTAAAGTGCTGTCTTTTCTTTAAGTGTGTGTAAGTGCATTAGTAGTAGTAGTAGTAGTAATAATAATAATAATAATAATAATATCTACAATAATAATAATAATTAGAAGAACAAGAACAAGAAAACAACAACAACAACAAATTGTTGCTTTATTGCTGTAGATTTACGCTTATCAACATATTTGTTGGATTTATTGTTGTAATTTAGGATATGGAGAGAGAGAGAGAGAGAGAGAGAGAGAGAGAGAGAGAGAGAGAGAGAGAGAGAGAGAGAGAGAGAGAGAGAGACCCAGATTATACTTTTCGTTTACCTCTGTACTTGCAGGCCTATCACTGTATCTGTAGACGTATCCCTGTAGACGCAGGCCTCAACACATTCACACATATACTCATACAGGAAAAATAATTTCGAAATTCATTTTTGATATCATACTTCAAAAATATATAACTTAAAGTATCTTTATTGCGTTCCTAATATTCACATATGCAATGACATTTTTATGATAATTTATTAATTATATATGACACATAGAACGATACACAGACATACAGATGTACAGAAAAGCAGAATGGTACAGACGACATTACAAAATAAACCAAATGTCTAATGAAAACAGCCTTAAATGTACCAAGGGAATTAATGCTCCCTGATAGTCATGACGAACTAGTTTAGTGTTGCTTCCCCTTCTTTCAACAACAACAAAAAAAACGAGGTACCAGTGAAGTCCACTCAAACGCATCAAATTATACAAGCAATAATTAATTAGAAGCTAGCGACATTTGCAATCGTAGTATAATATTTGGAAAATGCAGAATGAGATAAATTAAATTTTGGAATCAAAAGTATTTAGGAATCAAAAGTACAAAACCAACGTGATGCATTCTACGAGTGAATGAGAATGACAATATTTTTGGTATCGTGATAAATGTCTGAATTATATACCATATCCATGATCATTTGATATGAATGTGAAGTAATAAATTACTATTTATCTGGTTAATTTATAACTATATTATTTTGACGAAATGTTTAATGATGCCCAGGAGATACTTTCAAAACATTTTCTTTCACATATTTAAAATTTTCATTTTAAGAAAATGTTTTGAAAATATACATTAGAATTTCTTCATATATATTTGAAACTATAATTGTGTAGATGTCAGCAACAGCACACAATACACACACATGAATGTGATGTGTCGTGTAATGTTGTTTTGTGTTGTGTGTGTGTGTCTGTATGTGTGTGTGTGTGTGTGTTTGTGTGTGTGTGTTTATGTGTGTGCTTGTGTGTGTGTGTGTTTGTGTGTGTGTTTGTGTGTGTGTGTGTATGTATGTGTGTGTGTTTGTGTGTGTGTTTGTGTGTGTGTGTGTATGTGTGTGTGTGTGTGTGTGTGTGTGTGTGTGTGTGTGTGTGTGTGTGTGTGTGTGTGTGTGTGTGTGTGTGTGTGTAATTTTTGTACACATTTATTCTGCATGTGATTTTAAAATCAGGCATGCTATTTACGTTCACATGCATCATTTCCACGTTTACATGATTCTGTAAAAGGCACAAAATATGAAACTTTTAAACACAAGTTGTGTGCGCGTATTTATGAGCATTGCTGATGCTCTTTGATAATTCGTTTTAGTAAATATTATTTCTAATATATTTCCGGAATGAATATTATTTCTAATATATTTCCGGAATGAATATTATTTCTACTATATTTCCGGAATGAATATTATTTCTAATATATTTCCGTAATGAATATTATTTCTAATATATTTCCGGAATGAATGAGACTATTTTCTAATGTGAACATATAAAAAAGTAAGGGCATAAATAATTCCATCTTTATTAAGTCCTTGATGGAACGTAAAACATTTTTCTTTCATAGATTCGTGGTGAAAGATGTAATAAGTGTTAATGTCTCAATTCTTATCGTTTCATAAGCAGTGCCCTCCCTTTTTACATGTTGTTTAGTTGATTTGTAATAAGATTCTGATTGACATATGTGTGTGTATATTTTAATAACGTTTTAAAAGGAAATCTTACAGCTAGTTATTCTGAAGTAACGGTCAATGATTCAGATGCTTTTGATGAATCAAAATAGATTATGGTGATTATGATGACGATGACGACGATGATGATGACGATATCAGTGGTGGTGGTGGTAATAATCTAATCATAAAAGGAAATCCTGTAAAGAAAAGTAGTGCCTAGATCGATATTATAAATGTGTGCATTTTTAATGCTGCAAATAAAATGTCTAACATAATGGTAGTAAACACTCACCCACAGTCCAATTGACCTTAAAACCTCTCCTAGTCACACTCCAGTCAGAAACAAATTTTATCAGCAGGTGACTTTTTGATGACGTCAGAAAGCGGTGATTCCAAAAATGTGATCCACAAACAAAGGTTAGAAGCGGTGAAGAAGACCTATTTCCATCACGAATCTGCAAGCACAGGATGAAAGGATACTTGCACATTTAGTCGTTCTATTATGTATAAAATGTATATTAAAAAGTCGTGTTACATTCCAAGCACAGTTAAGTGTGACGAATAACTGTTACCTAATGAAATGTGACGAATAACTGTTAACTAATAACATGTGATTAATAATTGTGCTCTTCATAGAGTAACCAAAATTTGTTTCCAATTAAGTTCTTTCGAAAGGTCTGATTATGCAGCAGTACATTGGAAAGCAAGTGCCCTTGAAATGTTGTTCTTGTAGTAGGCTGAGATCAAAATTCACAACTGACAGAAAACAGAAGTTTTGAGAGTCAGTTATAAAGAAGTTGATGCTGATGAAGTTAATAATAATATATACTTAGTGATTTACAATAATTCGGCCTAACAATTTTTTTTATAGTTTATAAAATTTATTATACATGTATTTATTAAGTAATACAGTTCTTTTGGTATATGATTCACTTATAAATAATATACAGTTTTATGTATAATAAAAATATTTAGAGATAACATATAAATAAATAATACGTAATGAAAGTAATTTAAGTGAAACATTTGAATGATTAAGACGACCCCAACCATTAGAATTCCAAACTGATTCTTTCACTATAATTGGACGTGTGCTTTGGGAAATTATTTAGGATTATGAAGCATAAAATCAGACGATGCTAAAAATATTCTTTTGTAAACAGATTGATAACAAAGTTCTAACAAATAGCTTTTAATTTTGATAAATAGAGCAATAAAATATCAGAGCACTACGGAATAGGTTTGTTTGACCGACGGCACAAATTAATGACGAAATAAACTTTGTCATTTTTCTTCTGATGTTAATATTGACTCTCGGTTGGAATCTAATTTCTCTTTTGTAACTCAGATAATTTCTTCTATGGACAATAACAAAGATCTTTAGTCTACAGGTTAAGAAATATGCATATTTTTATAGAGAATTTCACTCACCTGAAGCGAGTCGTACTTGCAATTGGTCGAGTTTTCAACGTCAGTCTCCAAATAGTTCAGCACAATTCTGTAATCAGGGTCCACAGTGATGAGCCATTCACACACCATCAGGTTGTCATATTTGTTTGGAAAACCACGGGATGTTATGGTTCCTTCAGTATCATTAACATGACCCCCGCAATCTCTGACAACTAAAGACAATTAATCAATTAATTATTTCACAAATGTTTGCTGTAATTAAGATTTAGTGCAGACATCTCGGCATTATGCCACAGTTTGCTTTGGTTAATATTGAATTTCATCACTTCCACTGTTGATTTACTATCGCTGAACACGCTGTGAACGGTTGACCGGCATTAATTGGTATTGTAAATGAAAAGGATTTCATAACTTTTAATTCATTCAGAATTATTATTCACATAATGTTTCGGCTCATTTTCTTTCAAAATTAAAACATTAAAACCGTTTTCTCTTTAAAAACAATCTAATCGTTCGCCCTTACAACCGCTTTATTTGAATCTCACTCATCCCCTGACGGACATTTAATTATGTGAAGTCATTTACAAGTAGGTTAGGAAGGTCACATCTAATACATCCTTATTATATAATGAATGTGATGATATTTTCTGTGCGAAAGTTAACAGGGTCACGGTTCAATCATTTAGTAACTATCTTAATATTACTATCTTGTATTAGATCACGTTTACGTTAGGGAATAAACAAATTCCATACATACTTAAAGCTGGTTAATATTTGAGTAAGGAATAAGATTAAGCATTAGTTTCTAATTATAGTATCTTTAATCGTAATGCTGATTAGTAGCAGATGATTCATCACAGCTCCTGCCTAGAATTGCAGACAGAAAACTCTTACCGTTGTGAAGGAAATAATTGTCACTCAGAATCAACCTGGTCATTGATGATGCAAACCTCTACAGAAACAAAAGCTACAACATTCTATGTCGAAGACTGAAATAACAGAACACGTAACTCAACAGAAACACATCTCGAAAACAGATACAAACAACAGAACACGTAACTCATCAACAGAAACACATCTCGCAAACAGAAACAAACAAAAAGTAAACAAAAACAGGACAGACAACATATGCAAGCACAATGAACGATAATTAAAATCCACACCTTTAACGAATGGCTAGTCTGCAAGTCAGGGATTATTGATATTGCTTATTAAATTGTACACTTAGTTGAATGTCTATAATCCGTCCACGCCGGGGATAGCTATCACATTTCTACTCCCAAGCTACAGACGGATGATTGATAGATAGATAGATAGATAGATAGATAGATAGATAGATAGATAGATAGATAGATAGATAGATAGATAGATAGATAGATAGATAGATAGAAAGATAGATAGATAGATATTAACACACAAAAACACATATGTTTAACTTACCTTGGCAGAAGGATGTTCCGAGCAAGGTTGTCTCCCATTTGGAGATGTTCCATACTGCCGTATGAACTGTTTCTCGTCTGCGTTTGTCTGATGTGCAGATTATCACTCCTGAAAACTTACATCTCCAGAATACTCATATTTAAGGCATTCAATACTAACAAATCTTCATCTTCCAGTTTTAAATATAATTTAATACCGTTCAATTTCTCATAAAATCAAATAACGGTATACTTTAGTGAAATATTGACTTATACACATGTTGAAAGTTTGTGGTGTGGACAACATCATAATAAATGTATTCATAGCGTGCGTAATATACTAAGACAGCAACAAGATTCAAATAAGTGTGAACATAAGCGAGAATAATTACAACATATGACATCAAAATTGCAAGTTAAAGTACAAGTAATCAACTCAATGCAATATTGAAAATAATAGTAAAATGACTAATCTTTAATAAAAATATCAAACCAACCGACAAAGAATAACAGTCATTAAAACAAAATGTCGTATATAACATCATTACATAATCACTTAAAAAGATATTGCTTCATGTCAATTAAATAAATATTAAAATTAAATTACATTAAATAAATTATTGATTATAAAAAAGTTAATAACATTATCGTAAATTACTTTAAATTTTAATTTAAAATGCAATTTAATAACTTTAAACTGAATTCAATGAATATTTATTAACTTTATTGCAGTTACGTTTGCATTATAAACGAACATATAATTTTAAAAATATCAATATAGTTTAATATTTAATTTTAAAAATGCATTGTTATGAATACTAATAGACATGAGATATATAATATAAATTACTTAATATATTTCAAATTGTGATTCATACATGCAAACAAAACTTGACATTATTCATTCAAATTGAAAAACATTAATTACCTTTCGGATGTATTGTGTATAAGTATTTGTGTGTCTGAATAAAAATTAAAAGTTAGATAACTCAGAAAAAATATAAAATTATAAATTTATATACATACTCCTAAAATCCTATAATCCTATAATTTATAGATTTATAAAATTTATAAACATAATTTATAAAATCCTAAGATTAAAGAGGTATAAGTTAGGGATAAATTATCAAGCCCAGAAAATTATATGCGAGAGGTGAGCAGGAATGGCAAAGTTCATTGTTAGTGACATCAATGTTTTTGTTTACTACTCCCTACTATGGGCAATGAATATTTATGAAACCTATACAGTAATTCATGCCTGGTTAATATAATAAACATCAATGTTTGTTTTCTACTCCTTACTATGGGCAATGAATATTTATGAAACCTATACAGTAATGAATGCCTGGTTATTATAACACAAAAAAGAGAAAGGTTTGACGATGCAAACTAAATAAAATGAAAATAAACAAAATAATTTATTTTTAAAATAAATACTTAAACTTTAACATATTTTTTAAACCGCCATAAATCTTGGACGTTAATTATTAAAGTGAAACACATAACATGTGCTTATTGTTACGGCTGACCTTTAACCTAGAATATGGATCCCTGAATGGACTCATTAATACATCAATTAAACATGTTTAAGATAGGGAACTTGTGTTTCACTACAGTATCATTTCTTGTAAAGGACTGGTAAGAAACAAAGTGATTGTAAAGAGGAAGAAATTGATTGATTCTGAGAGGAAGGAGTGGGAGGCATATTTAGACTGATAAATTATTTAGGTTACTTTATATGTATGTAAATATGAACACGCACCAACATATATGCGCCTGAGTGTGCACGTACACATACATGAATACGTACATAGTAGAGAGAAAGGGATTGAGAAAGTCAGAAATAAATATACAGTGATATTACATATATTTTTGAAACATGGATGATACTTACGTTCGCACGTGTAGTTTCTTTCGTCGCATGGTTCTGCAAAATTAACAAATAAGTTTATATGTGTGTGTAAATTTATGATGTATGTTCACTAATTCTTTTTACTTTATATTTTGCTTCAGATTTTAATGAATCTTTGTGAAATTACATTCACAATTTCCGGCGTCGTTAATTTATTTTACGTAGTTGGAAGCATAAAACAAATATTATTATATACATACTATTTATTAAATGTATATGTCATGGGTAGAAACTGTTTGAATAATATCATAGTAATCCCTAATATACTATCAACATATAAATTACAATGCACATAATTCATATTTTCTAAAGTGTTTGCGTGTGTGAGTAATTTTCTAATTTTGGTTGATCGACATAATGATATTAAAAATGTTAGTGTGAAGAGTTAGCTTTCTTTTAACGAACTTATAAAGTACTCCTTAAGCAAACTTTGTACCTAAAATGAGGGAATAGGATAAATTTTATTGGAATCAATCATCAATATTCTCCTTCATGCAACAGCACTGCAGTTGTTGTAGTCAGAAAGATAATGACGTTAATATCAGTGAAACTATTGGAGAACTTCAGAATTTCAAAGAACAATCTTGATTACTAAATATTTACAGTATCAAATACACAGTATATTAGAGCATATGTGCAGCATTTCAAATATTTAACAATTCAGGGCACGATTCCTAGATACATTTTAAATCTTCATGAACAACAATAAAAAAAAATGACGCATCATCATTTCAAAGAAAGTGTACTCTGGTTAAAAATCAAATCAAAATTACCAACCTACTGACCAAACGAGCATAAATCCACGGCCAGTCACGTTCCAGTTAGAAACAAATCTGATAAATAGAACAGAACCAGATGACGTCAGTACGGTATGTGGTGAAGTTGATGTGCCACAGTATTTCCCATAAAGTGGTGATGATGAATTGTTCCCGTCACGAATCTATCGGCAAATTATGAAATGCTGCTTAGATTTCAAATAGAAAAATATATTTATAAACATTCCTTTAAAATAAAAAATAAAATACTGCGAAAATGTTTAGCATAACATTTTTTTTAAGTGCACCAAGCTGGTTATGGCTATGGCACCATGAGAGTCTGAAAATGTGTTCATTGCTAGATCATTTATTTGAATATAATATAAAGACATTCTATGTACTCCACCATCCACACAAAGCGTATCAACTGAACGTTCATTAATAAATATTACGTTACCTGTTAATAGCCCATTTCTGGGGTCATATAGTTCAAATAAATACGCGTGAAAATTATCATTAGCCAAAGAGTTTTCATAAACTCTTTAAACATTTAAACTAGCAAAATATGTTATTCAATAGAAGTTGATGTTTACAGTAATAGTCTTAAGGTAATAAATACACACGCGCACAAAAACACAAACCCATACGCACTCATGTGTACATACACAAATACAAACAAATTCAAATACACAATGGTAAATGTGAAAGTATTATTCTACATGAAATACTGGTTGCCAAACTTTAATGTATTGGAGAATAATTTTAATTGATTACACTACAGTCACATTTCGCCCTCATTGCAGCAAAAGTTTTTTTTTTTTTAATATGAAGCTATTTGGACTACAAAAATCAATTATGCAGTTTATTTAAAGTAACGATAGATTTAAGCACTTGTTAACTTCAAATTAGCAAAAATTAATTATGTAGTCCAACATTAATATTTACCAACACTTATTGTTAATGAAGCATATTCTAAGACAAATAATTTTCAATCATTAACATCATATCCATCACTTACCTGAAGTTCATCATATCTACATCTTTCCGACTCTGCAATGTCATACTGGTGCACGTCCAGTCGAATGTTTTGAAACGGACGAACACTGATAATCCACTCACACTCCATCAGGTTGGAGTAGTTGTAAGGAAACTGAGGGGACGTTATAATCCCTTGCATGCCGGTAACATGTTTCCCACAATCCCTTTCAACTAGAAAAGACACATACTCCTTTTTGTATTGCAGATGTATTTCAAAGGATAATTATTTATTATTATTATTATTATTATTATTATTATTATTATTATTATTATTATTATTATTATTATTATTATTATTATTATTATTATTCAGTCTCTTTCCACGACTTCTGTTTGACTGTCGGTTGTGATCCAAGGTCTCGGAATCTTACCAAGATTCTGGGAGATCCAAGGTCTTACGGAGGATGTGGGCACTTCCGAGGAGCGCTGCTTTGAGTAGTGGAGCGATTCTGTGGTTTCCAGGGAGTTTATTCAGGTAGCCTTCCAATTCAGATGTTATGTTCCCCAAGGCTCCTATAACTATAGGTATCACTTCTGCTTTTACATTCCACAGTCTCTGGATTTCTAATCTGAGGTCTTGGTATTTTTCTATTTTTTCTCTTTCTTTTGTTTTTATGTTTCTATCACTTGGAACAGCGACATCAATGATTGCTACTGTTCTGTTGGCCTTATTGAGAACTACAATGTCTGGTCTTCGTGCAGGAATCACCCGATCTGTTCTTATCTCGAAGTCCCACAGTATTTTGACTTCTTCTGTTTCGGTGACTGCTTCTGGTTGATGCATCCATGCTCTTTCTGGGGTTTGTATGCCATAGTTCTCACACAGATTTCTATGTATGTGTTTTGCCACTTCATTGTGTCGTTTGGTGTATTCCGTTCCAGCCAGAACTTGACATCCAGATAGTATGTGCTCTGTTGTCTCATCCATGGATTTGCAGAGTCGACATTTGGAATCATTTGAAATTTTCATGATTTTCGCTTTGTGTGCTTTGGTGTTGAGTGCTTGATCTTGTGCAGCTGTTATGAGTGCTTCTGTTTCTGCTTTCAATCCTGCCTCTTTCAACCATCTGTACGTTGATTGCTTTGTTGATATTTCGTCGGCTTGTCGTACATACTGGCCATGCAGAGGTTTCTGGCTCCATGTATGTGCTAGTTCTTGCTTCGTTGTTTTCTTCCATGTTTCTTTGTCTGTTTCTGGGGGTTGGAATAGTCCACTCATTTTTACTGCTTCTATCAGTGGATCATCTTTGTTGTTATACCAGATGTAGTCCACAAGGCCAATGACTTCTGCTTCAATGACATGTTTGATTTTCTTGAGACCTCGGCCTCCCATTTTTCGAGATACATAGAGCCTGTCTACGTCTGCTTTGGGGTGTAAGGCTTTATGTATTGTGAGTAGTTTTCTTGTTTTCCTGTCCATTTCATTTATTTCATTTGCTGTCCAATCTATGATACCTCCAGTGTAGCTTACTACAGGTATTGCGTATGCATTAAGGGCTTGTATTTTGTTTGCCCCATTTAGCTTGGACTTCAGGACTTGTCTAACACGTTTTTCATATTCTCTCTTAACTTTGGACTTCACTTCTCTCTGCATATTTTCTTGATGTTGTAGTATCCCAAGATACTTATATCCATTTTCCATTGAAACATCGTTATTATTATTATTATTATTATTATTCAGTCTCTTTCCACGACTTCTGTTTGACTGTCGGCTGAGATCCTAGGTCTCGGAATCTTACCAAGATTCTGGGAGATCCAAAGTTTTACGGAGGATGTGGGCACTTCCGAGGAGCGCTGCTTTGAGTAGTGGAGCGATTCTGTGGTTTCCAGGGAGTTTATTCAGGTAGCCTTCCAATTCTGATGTTATGTTCCCCAAGGCTCCTATCACTATTGGTATCACTTCTGCTTTTACATTCCACAGTCTCTGGATTTCTAATCTGAGGTCTTGGTATTTTTCTATTTTTTCTCTTTCTTTTGTTTTTATGTTTCTATCACATGGAACAGCGACATCAATAATTGTTACTGTTCTGTTGGTCTTATTGAGAACTACAATGTCTGGTCGTCTTGCAGGAATCACCCGGTCTGTTCTTATCTCGAAGTCCCACAGTATTTTGACTTCTTCTGTTTCGATGACTGCTTCTGGTTGATGCATCCATGTTCTTTCTGGGGTTTTTATGCCATAGTTCTCACACAGATTTCTATGTATGTGTTTTGCCACTTCATTGTGTCGTTTGGTGTATTCTGTTCCAGCCAGAACCTGACATCCAGATAGTATGTGTTCTGTTGTCTCATCCATGGATTTGCAAAGTCTACATTTGGAATCATTTGAAATTTTCATGATTTTCGTTTTGTGTGCTTTGGTGTTGAGTGCTTGATCTTGTGCAGCTGTTATGAGTGCTTCTGTTTCTGCTTTCAATCCTGCCTCTTTCAACCATTTGTACGTTGATTGCTTTGTTGATATTTCGTCTGCTTGTCGTACATATTGGCCATGTAGAGGTTTCTGTCTCCAGGTATGTGCTAGTTCTTGCTTCGTTGTTTTCTTCCATGTTTCTTTGTCTGTTTCTGGTGGTTGGAATAGTCCACTCCTTTTTACTAATTCTATCAGTGGATCTTCTTTATTGTTATTCCAGATGTAGTCCACAAGGCCAATGACTTCTCCTTCAATGACATGTTTAATTTTCTTGAGACCTCGGCCTCCCATTTTTCGAGATATATAGAGTCTCTCTACGTCTGCTTTTGGGTGTAAGGCTTTATGTATTGTGAGTAGTTTTCTTGTTTTCCTGTCCAGTTCATTTATTTCATTTGCTGTCCAATCTATGATACCTCCAGTGTAGCTTACTACAGGTATTGCGTATGCATTAAGGGCTTGTATTTTGTTCGCCCCATTTAGCTTGGATTTCAGGACTTGTCTAACACGTTTTTCATATTCTCTCTTAACTTTGGACTTCACTTCTCTCTGCATATTTTCTTGATGTTGTAGTATCCCAAGATACTTATATCCATTTTCTATTGAAACATCATTGATTTTTCCGATGTCGAATTGCAGGCCCTCTGTTGTTTTGACCTTGCCTTTCTGGATGACAATTATTATTATTATTATTATTATTATTATTATTATTATTATTATTATTATGCCTCTTTCCACGACTTCTGTTTGCCTGTCGGTTGTGTTCCAAGGTCTCAGAATCTTACCAAGATTCTTGGAGATCCAAGGTTTTACGGAGGATGTGGGCACTTCCGAGGAGCACTGCTTTGAGTAGTGGAGCGATTCTGTGGTTTCCAGGGAGTTATTATTATTATTACGTTTGTTACGTTTCCAGTATTTCTTTATAGACCCTGCCTAGGATAATTAAGGACTTTAAAGATAATAGATTAAATTAATTCCTTCTCTCTATCCTATACAGACTGGTTGCTCAACTTATCATTTGACTAACTTAAAAATGTGTCTTGTAGTGCAGACAGCAGATTTACAAACTGATAAATTGCGTACGTTAGCTGGGTTGGAGTCGTTAAATTCCTCTAAATTAATATGCATTCGTTATGTCATTCCGCTCAATCGCCCCCATCCAATCCATGAAAAAATTATTAGGTCTATTATGCATAAAAATTAACTTTAGAGGTTAAGAGGTTAAGAGGTTTAACAATTAAAAATAAGATTTAATAAAGTTTAACAATTTAACAATAATCAAATACGAGCGCGAAGTCTATTTCTTAACTCGGCACGTACGTGCTTAATGTTCTTTGAGAAAGAGTGCCCAATTGTATCTTGTGAATTTTAGTCATCTGAGTGATACTCAGCTTGTGTCTTTGTGTCGCCTGGTCTCTTGTTCCAGTCCGAACCGGGTCTACCTCACAGTAGTGCGTCAGCGGAAATGCACGTGGCATACAATGGAAAACTGTCCTTTAGTTTCGCCGCTAGTGAACTTGAGATTAGACCAGCATACGCCTACACGTTGACGTTGCTTTACAATGGTGGTGGACTTTAGAAGAGGTGAACTCTCTCAGCAGAGTTCAAAAACCGGCTTGTACAGGATTTCAAAGACGAAGACAAGGACGAAGATGTCCAAGTTCAAAGATGAAGACAAAGACCGACCTATAGAAGTAAAAGGTGTTCCATAATCGTCTGCTAGCATGTTTCGCTACTTAAGCACGATCAGTTCAAATGCTCGAATTAGAAATGCGACTAACGCGTCGTTCACAATTTAGATTAGAAAATATAATCTCCTCACGCATGTTACATTTAACAGTGCATGACGTATGATTTATCAAATATTTACAACGTTAAAATTAGACTTCATACAAAGGGATAATTCAAATCAAGCAAAGCGCTTCACAATTTACAATTAAAATTACACGCAATAATTTGAATTACATGAGAAATTCATATCGAGCGCAGGCATTCCTGGCTCTAGTGAATTTAAAATCAATATAAATTAAAGTTACAATGGAAATGAGTTACAATGAATTTATATTCCATAACTTATATGTTTTCAGTCATTTCAACGAACCATGCTCAAGTTATATAGCAATACATAACAATACATAGCACAAGTACATACATAGCTTAAATATACAAAATACAATCAAATAAAAGTGATACCTTATGAGAAGTTGAAGCGTTATCTCATCTATCGTGCCGGTCTGTCCGTTCCTATACGACTCGCGAGAAGCTGACGTGTTGTCGCGTAGCTTGTTGTACCTCGGAGTACAAGACGGGTGCGTTTTAGTCATATTTATAAGAAAGCATAGAGCATATCACGTGACGGATCGCATGGCATGTAGTTGGTTCTAGAACCTAGACAATGGGCCTAAAGTTACATAACGTCCTGACCTCTTTGTTGGAAGTTTCTCGATACCAAAATATCACGAGAGAACTTAAACAAAGGGTTTTCAAATCTCGATATTTGAAAAATAAACAAGTGGGTCAAACAGTCAAGACATTTTAATCAGACTGTGACAATTATTATTATTATTATTATTATTATTATTATAGTTTTAATAATTTTGTGGATGCAACTGATAATGAACAATGTCCTGGTTTATTTTGTTCACTTATAAATAGTTTGGTTTCACAATATCAGAAATTATGTACACAAATTAATATAGTGGGTGTATTATTATTCAGTCTCTTTCCACGACTTCTGTTTGACTGTCGGTTGTGATCTAAGGTCTCGGAATCTTACCAAGATTCTGGGAGATCCAAGGTTTTATGGAGGATGTGGGCACTTCCGAGGAGCTCTGCTTAGAGTACTGGATCTAGTCTGGGGTTTCCAGGGAGTTTATTCAGGTAGGCTTCCAACTCAGATGTTATGTTCCCTAAGGCTCCTATCACTATAGGTATCACTTCTGCTTTTACATTCCACAGTCTCTACATTTCTAATCTGGTATTTTTCAGTTTTTTCTCTTTCTTTTGTTTTTATGTTTCTATCACTTGGAACAGCGACATCAATGATTGCTACTGTTCTGTTGGACATATTGAGAACTACAATGTCTGGTCGTCGTGCAGGAATCACCCGATCTGTTCTTATCTCGAAGTCCCACATTTTGACTTCTTCTGTTTCAGTGACTGATTCTAGTTGGTGCATCCATGCTCTTTCTAGGGTTTTTATGCCATAGTTCTCACACAGATTTCTATGTATGTGTTTTGCCACTTCATTGTGTCGTTTGGTGTTCCAGCCAGAACCTGACATCCAGATAATATGTGCACTGTTGTCTCATCAATGGAATTGCAGAGTCTACATTTGGAATGATTTGAGATTTTCATGATTTTCGTTTAGTGCGCTTTGTTGTTGAGCGCTTCACCTTGTGCAGCTGTTATGAGTGCTTCTGTTTCTGCTTTCAATCCTGCCTCTTTCAACCATTTGTAAGTTGATTGCTTTGTTGATATTTCGTCGGCTTGTCGTACATACTGGCCATGCAGAGGTTTCTGGCTCCAGGTATGTGCTAGTTCTTGCTTCGTTGTTTTCTTCCATGTTTCTTTGTCTGCTTCTGGGGGTTGGAATAGTCCACTCATCTTTACTGCTTCGATCAGTGGATCAACTTTGTTGTTATTCCAGATGTAGTCCACAAGGCCAATGACTTCTCCTTCAATCACATGTTTGATTTTCCTGAGATCTCGGCATCCCATTTTTCGAGATATATAGAGCCTGTCTACTTCTCCTTTGGGGTGTAAGGCTTTATGTATTGTGTGAAATTGTGTAAAAATTGTCTTAAAATTAAGTCTAATTGTAACCTTGCATTATGTAGGCCAACAAAACCCGTCTGATTATAAACCAAATCATATCTAGTGTAGAGTAAAATTTCCATGAGATCAGCTATAGCAACTTCAGGAGACAACATAGCCACACATGACCTAAGCAAAATCACCGAAGACACAAAGACACAACCAGCAAAATTTGCATACGATTTATCACTATACAACTCACACAAAAATAGAATACTTAATCCAAGATCTCCAAAACACCCTATAAACCTGGAAGACTGGACAAATAAATAGGGATTTGACCTTGCACCAGACAAAACGACAGCCATAGACTTCACTGATCCAAGAGACAGAAAGTACCCCACACTCAAATTAAAACAATTAAACATTAATTACTCAAAGTCTCACATATCTTTAGGTATCACATTTGATGAAAACATTAATTTCAACCAAAACATAAGAAACACCTTAATCAAAACTAACAAAACACTAAACATCCTTAAAACAACAAAAGGGAAAGACTTGGGGGCAGACACGACCACTCTACTAATAGTCACAAGAGCACTAATATACTCAGTAATAGACTATGGAAGCACAACATACACAGCAACCAACAACCCTAAAATAAAATAACTACAAACAATTCAATATAAAGCTCTTAGAATAAGCACAAACGCACTCCCAAACACAAAAAGAAGAAATTTTAAAACAAACAGGACATTTAACACTAATAGAAAGAAGAGACAAGCAAACACTCAAACAATGGGCTAATAGAATACAACATGGGAAAAATCTTCTCACAAATACACATCTACAAAACAAGAAATGGGATAAAAAGGGATACAACATGCCAAAAGCAACAGGAATAAAAATAAACAAGTGGACAGAAAATAAGCTACCCCATACCAGCAAAATCAGAAATTAATAGAAAATTCAAATTGAACTCACTAAAATTAGAAGATCCCCAATACAAACCTCAGCCCCCCTGGACAATCAATACACCAACAATAGACTTAACCCTACTCAAACAACTAATAAAGCACAATCAACCACACTTAGCGAAACAAAGAGCACTAGAACACATAAATAAATAAATACTTCAATCATCACCACATATACACTGACGGATCCAAAAGCAAAATGGGAACAGGAGCAGCATCAAATACACCCACATTCACACAAACATACAAATTAGATAAAAGACATTCAATACTAACAGCAGAACTAGAAGCAATCCAAAAAGCGATGACAATAGCAAAAAAACACCCTAACAACCAAAACACAAATACTTATACTATCAGACTCACTAACATCACTACAAAATTTAGCTAAGCCCTTCCAAACCACAAGAGCACAAATCGCCAATGCAATATGCAAACAAATAAATAAACTAGAAAAAAAAGAAATAAAAACAACACTGCTATGGATCCCCAGTCACATAAACATAACAGGAAATGTGTCACGGGGGTATGAGGGGGTAGTCAGAAAATTTATGTTTTTCCCGGATTGCCTCCCCTTGCCTATACGTGACCGGCGGATAAGGGTGAGAGGTCAAGTAGAGGTACTGAAAGCACTCGCTTTCCAATTAATGTCAGGACGCTTGTTTATTTTGTTTAGGTACACTGCTATCAAGCTGGCTAAGACTATATTTTTAACATTTATAAAAATATATTAGATATATTATTAGTGTTAGTTGTTTAATAACTATATTTACAATATGTGGAAAGTGTCTAGTTGTTACTAATAATTTTTATTACAAATTTTATTAGGGAAAATGTACTTAGTTTTTATTAGTATTTTTATTACAAATTTTACTAGGGACTATATTTTAGAGTTTTGTACCTCTTTAGCGTAATGCACCTTTCTTAGAGTCTTTGTGAAAACTGTGTATGTATAAAAGAAGAGGGAAGAACTACTTTAAACCAGTGTGCGCCGTCTGGACTACAGAGAGGTGTAATGGGCCCTGACCAGTGCCCACACCGAGTCTGGACAATCTTTCCATCTTTGTCATGACCGGAGAGGAAAGAACTGAATATCCTCCACGCAGAGTATAGAGTTAGATGTGTGTTTTGTCACACTCAATTCGTCGTGGCAGCCTAAGGGCTTGTCCTTATTACTCTGCCTGGGTTCGAAACTTGAACAATAGCTGACCACCAGGGACCATAGACAGGTACTGCGGGGCTTCAGGATTGTGTCGAGACAAGGATATTCTGCGACACTCACGTTTTGGGACCATCGCAGAAGACAGGTGCCCGTAAGATGTAATTTGTACTGTCGTCGAGGACAGCCGCCCAGGTTCTACTGCAGAGGACCGAGTGTCTTAGCGTTAGACAACGCAGGACAAAAATCGCCGTGTTTTCGTCGTCCAAGTGTATTTGTTCGTAGATGTCAGTGACTAACCTTTTGTGTTCGCCAGTACGTCGACAACTCAACGTTATTTCAAATTAGTAAGTAGGAAAACTTTTCTTAGAGGTGCATTACTAGGTAGGATAGTTAGAGTATAGATATTATCATTATTTAACATTTTTTCTTTACAAACATTTATTGACATTACTATTAATAAGAACATTTATTTTTAAAGTGAGATCATTTTTGCGGTCATTACCGCCAGTGTTTTTTGTATTGGGCTACGCCTAAAGTATTGTGCCAATCTATTTTGGCAGTGGTAGAAACGATCCTCACTGTTTATGGTTTTATTTTATTTTATTGTTTAGTTTAGTCATCATCATATTTCTTTCACTTTTTCCATCGCTCATTTTTTCCCCATCCATGAATGTCGGGTGTAGACGTGTCAGAGTGAATGACTAACACCGTGTGAAAGTTAAGCCCGTTTTTCTGTTTAATTAAATTCTTTGAAAACTCTTTTTCAAGAGTTGGGCTTCCTTTCTTGGTTTTGAAAGTGTATGTTGATGCGGTTGTTTGTCTGCTCGTTCTGTGCGTCCCTCACACGACATTCACACGCCTGCTCACACACACACACACACACACACACACACACACACACACACACACACACACACACACACGCCAGCTTTTCACATTTTACCCCACACTCGGAGTAAAGTTATCCTATCCCCCACAAGATTATTTGTGGTGTCTGAGTGTGAGAATGATCGTCAACATCTGATCGTTCGATGTGATTCTGGCAAATCACGGCAACTGGGTCTGACCCCCCTACCCACCGAGGAGGAGAGAGGGGCCAGTAATAACCAGTAAGCACAACAACGGCGGGCCGTGACAAAATGAAAAAGCTTACAAAGGAGCAAAATGTGGAAGCAAACATGGAATACCTCTAAACACCCCAATACATATACTAGAACTGCAAGCACAAATAAAACAAATCTTAAAAACAAGTTCCCCACCCCACCCCTCCCATGCTTAAATAACGTAACACACAACAGAGCAATATATAGATTAAGATACAACTCCACAAGTTTTACACATAACCTAAACAATGAACCAAAATCATGCACTCACTGTCGAACATACAACACAATAGAACACTTTCTACTGCATTGTTACAAATACAGAGAAGAAAGACAATGCTTGACTTAAACAATGAGACTATTACATTTACCCGTTACCACACAAACATTACTCTTTCAAAACAAATATCACCAAAATCATATACACCAAGCCATCATTACATATCTCATTCACACAAACACACTTCACCTTCTTTAAAAATAAATATTAATAAAACCCACCCCACACACACCATTACACAAAAAGTAATAAAAAAAGAAAACCACAAACTTAAAGGAAGTTACAAATAGCTTCCTCACATATTTTAATAAAATTGTTCTATGCATATATTAATACAATTGTTCTATGCATATATTAATACAATTCCTAGAAAAACAATGCATACAATCATTGACACACTAATAAAGCATGTAAGTAAACTGTAAGCAATGACAGGCAATTGGAAAACTAATTCCATAACTTCCATAAATCTTCCACATTTTTTGAACAGTACTATCCTCCTAGAATAACAGAGTAAATAGGAAGGCCCCACAGGAACTATACAGTAACTGAGAACATCAAGAAGATGAAAAGTTTCCACGCAATTCCTGTGGAAAAAGAAGTGAACGTAATGAAGAAGAAGTAGACAACATCCATACCTCATACACAAATGCTTGCATTCTTTAGAATAAATATTACGCAGTGAACTAATCTCAGTCAGCATTTTCTTTGACTGTTTTCTACTTATATTTATATACTTGTATAATTATTTTTCTACTTAATTATAAGCCTAAATTGCAACAAACCTATTATATGTATATATTCATGTAAAAGTTACCTTCAGAGGCTTGAAATGATTTGTAGAATGCTCTGAAATAAGCATAATATGTTGCATTGATTCCCTTGACAATGATTAGAATATTGTTCCCTTGTGACGTAAGCATGTTTGGAAGAAAATAATGGACTGGAAAGCATGATCTGCATTCATTGAAAAAAATATATCATAAATGTATTACATTTATGTTGATTTTGAAATATTTTATAAACTATTGTTATTTAATAAACTATTAATTGAAATATTACAAACATTCAAAAATAATGCTATTTTATATGACCATTGTATTATATTACTGACTATATCATTCCATTCCAGTTTATCATTACATGTCACGAAATGACATACTTTCACTTATAAAAATGAATGCTAATTAAGTGACAAAGTTAAGTTAATATGTGAAAGTTAAGTGATGATGTATAAAAGTAGTGTTAATACTAGAAGATAAAACACAGAAAATGATAGGAAAGAGCTTCATTTAGCTAGATAGTATTTAGTTTTAGTATACATGTGTAACACCAATGCCATTTAGTTAATGGATATTTTTATTATTAAATAATTTAATGGTCAAAACTAATTACAAATGATGTCAGTCTAAATTTATTTTATTAATGATCCTTCAGCAAACGCTATTTATCGCTCTCACTTGGCGGATATGCATGTACTATAGAAGTTTTCTCTCTTCAATAACATTTAAAGATAAACAATTACCAACACAATATTCCATAGGTGGAAAACGTCTTACAAAAGGACAAATTCATCTTTAAAATATATTTGACAAGCCCTTATTCACCCACTTTCTTCTCCAATATAAGATTATCAATACGCATAAGAAGGTAAATAAATTCATTAAATCAACAATCAAATATAAACATAACAAATACAATGAAATAGATTACTTGACACCGATATTTCCTCAAACCACATTCAAAAAATTTCTATGTTATACAATCCTTTATCCTTAAAAATACAATTCAACAATTCTATATAAATCATTATCAGAGAACAGAAATTGAGTTTATTAGAGGTAAGCAATAGTTTGTACATAACTTGAATTAAGTGTTGTCTCAATAGTGCATTTTGCAGCGTCACAAGTTTATTGTCCACATCAACACCAATCACTCCATACATGTTGAAAACACAGATGCGCTGCTATTCTATTGAAGTCAACTTAGACACTTCATCCCACCATACCAGCTCCCTCAAAATAATAACAATTACAGTAATTCTAGTACTTCCTTATACCAGAAATTGCTCATTGTCGAGGGGTGCTGGTGCTTGCTGATTGTGGCTGGCCTCTCTCTCCTTGATTGGTAGGGGAGGTGTCTGATCAGCTGCTGCAATGCCAAGATTAGACCAAATGGCCAAGATATAAAAATTAACCATTCTCACATACAGATACCACAATATTCTGCATGTGGGGTAAAGTGTAAAAATTGGAGTGTGAATAGACGTGTGAATGTAGTGTGAGGGATGAACGGGATGAACAAACAAACAACTAAACCAACAGACTTGGAGTCATGGCAAATTATACTTGACCTCCTAACCCACATTCAGTTGAATTCATTATATTTAGTTTATGGACACAGTCCTTTTCATAACAATTCCATAATCGATATGCTCTAGTGCACACACTGCATTCAGAGAGAATAGAGACTGGCTCCAGTTATGTAATATTTTAGACAATGGCCGATTGTAGGTTGTGCCGAAGCACAACACATGACTAATAGATTTCCTGCCACAAATCCTTATGATTCTTTAAATACCGCATACTGCTGCAAATCTTTATTCATGAGGAAGGAGACAGTTTTGAAGATGCTTGTCTAGTCATTAGCGATATTCTTCAAATAAATATGTGGGGGGGGGGGTGTAACAAGTGGGGGTCATCTGGGATATGTGATATAAAAATTGTAAATTTCTATACCTAGGGAAAAATTTGTATCTCTTAGACAAACCGTAGTGAAACGGATTGCAAAAAAGGAAACTTATTGGTTCCAGGTCATTAGAGCAAAAGACATTTTCTTTTTTTTCATAGCTTTTCATCATTGTGTATTTGTGCATGTATTCTTTGCAGGTGAATAATGTACATGTGATGTGTTGACATGTTGTAATACATTTTAGTAGTAGCTAAATATGTGCATGTTAATTGATGTAATGATTTATTTAGTAAAGTGCCTACAGTGAGTCTGGACAATGTTTCCATCTTCGTTATGACCGGGGAGGAAAAGAACTGAATATTCTCCACGTAGAGTATAGAGTTAGACTTTTTTTGTCACACTCAATTCGTTCGTGGCAGCCTATAAAGCTTGTCATTATTCTACGTTTGGGTTTGAGACATGGGCTTTAGCTGTCCATCAGGGGAAGGAGCTGAGGGGACCAGGATTGCACCAAGATAAGAATACTCCACGCCACTCACGTTTTGGAACTGTTGATGTATACAGCCCTCCGTGATAGATTTTGGAACCGTCACAGAAGACAGGTGTCCGTGAGCTACAATTTGATACTGTCATCGAAGACAGCCGCCCGGGTTCTTCAACATAAAACCAAGTGTCCCAGTGTTAGGCAATGTGGGACAAGTATTGCTGTGTTTTCGTCATCAAGTGTGTTTGTTCGTAGATGTCAGTGACTGTAACTTTTTGTGTTCGCCAGTGCATCGACAATTCAATGTTTATTTCAAGCACTAGTAAGTAGGAAAACTTTTTAGAGGTGCATTACTTAGGTAGGATAGTTATAATATAAACATTATTATTGAACCAATTTTTACAAACATTTAACTTGACTGTAATAATTAATTATTTATTGGATAATTTTTGCAGTTATCACTGTGGTTCTAAATTAGCATTGGTTGACATTATTATTTGTAAGACATTTATTCTTCTTAAGGCTAGATATTTTTTATGTGGTCATTACTGCTAGTTGTGCTTTTGTATTGGGGCTATGCCCAAAGTATTGTGCCACTCTATTTTGGCAGTAGTGAAAACAGTCAACACCGTTTATTGCTTTATTTTATTTTACTCTTTATTATTAGTTTATTCATCATTATATTTTTCTTTCATTTTCATCGTTCTCTCCCCCATCCCAAGAATGTCGGGTGTAGATGGAATGAATGACTAACACTGTGTGAAAGTTAAGCCCATTTTCTTTTCTTTTAAATGAAATTCTTTATAAACTCTTTTTCAAGAGTTGGGCTTCCTTTCTCTGTTTTGAAAGTGTGTGTTGGTGTGGTTGTTTGTTTGTTCATCCCGTGCTCCCTCACATGACATTCACACTCAAGCTGGCTTTTCACATTTTACCCCACATCTCAGAATAAAGTTATCCTATCCCCCACAAGATTATTCATGGTGTCTGAGTGCGAGAGTGGTTATCAACATCTGACCATTCGATGTGATCTCGGCAAATCGCGGCAACTGGTCTGACCTCCCCTACCCTCCAAGGAGGAGAGAGGGGCCAGTAACAACCAGCAACAACAACAACGGCAATGATATTGAAAGCATAGTGGACAGACAAAGAGACAGATAAGGCGGTAAAGACAACATATGAATACGTTACCGACTTGCGCAACCATCTAGAAACTGTAGGCAAATTAGCACGAGAAAACCTAGCTATATCGCAGTCCAGGTAGGCTGAGTAATATAACAGAAAGACAAAACCTAAACAATTTGAAGTAAATGACAATGTATTATTGCTGCTTCCTGAAGCGCATAATAATCTTCAAATAAGATGGAAAGGTCCTTTCATAGTCACAGAGAAGGTGAGTGGACTGAACTATAGAATTCACACAGGCAAGAGGGAAAAGATTTTCTACATAAACTTGCTAAAGAGGTATGTTGACCATGATGACCATCCCACCCAGACAGATTTTGTCTTAGTGACAATAGTGATGGAGGATGAGGATGGGGGGGGGGGGGAATGTCAGTGTCACCAGCATAGTACCAAGCTGTCTTCTATGGATGGATGAGATGGTCAAAGATGTTAAAGTAAATGACATCTTGACTGTTGAACAGAAAAGGGCAGTAACAGAATTACTACAGGAGTTTTCATCAACCTTGATGGACAGACCATGGTTGACTGACCTAATAGAGTTCTTGTTAAAGTTGACTGACAGACAACAAACCGATACGTTTGACGCCGTATCTGTTACCGTATGTGAAGGTTGAAGATGTCAGAGGGGAGATTAAGACTACGCTAGGTCTAGGGGTCATAGAGGAGACTGACAGTGTGTATGGGTCACCCATAGTATTAATTAAGAAGCATGATGACACCTTTTATTTTTGCATTGATTACAGAAAACTTAATCAAATTATACTTGACCTCCTAACCCACATTCAGTGAATTCATTATATTTAGTTTATCAACACAGTCCCTTTCATAAAAATTGCATAATCAATATGCTCTAGTGCGTACACTGCATTCAGAGAAAGGAGGAGAGACTGTCTCCAGTTATGTAATATTTTAGACAATGGCCATTTGTAGGTCGTACCCAAGCATTACACGTGACTAATAGATTTCCCACCACAAATTCTTATGCTTCTTTAAATACCATGAATCATCACCAGAAGACCCGCTGCTATGATTGTATTTTCATACTAACAAGGTAACACATCGATTTCTTAAAATATTGCTTTGTATTTCATTAAGATTTCATTGTGTGAATTTGTGTATCTATTATTATAGAATTTGAATTTTATTGCATTTCTCCAAACATGTGGCTTGACAAACAGTGTGTCTAAACTAAAATATTTACATTTCTAAAATTGATTGTTAAATTGAGAAACAATAATTTTATTAAACTAAATTAACTGAATTGTATCACATAATGTCTGTGCAAGTTTATTGTAAATTTTCATGTAACAATTTTAATTCAATTTGCATGTATAATCTTTGCTATAATTGTCACGCACATGTGCATGATTTAAATTGTATTTGATTTTCCTTTTATCTAATTTTCACTGTAAAATATAAATGTTTTCTTTGAAATGTTTAAGTGTTTTTTTGTGTGCTTCACACCGTATTTAATTGTAACATGCATGAGCGAAATAGACTGGTTTCTTTATTACGTAAATTTAAATATTGATGTACAGATACTGTGATGGTCATGAAATAAGTTATGCTATTGTCCCGCCACATTATAGGATTGCAAGACTATAGGATTGATGCTCATAGGAATTTATTATATTTCCAGAGCGGGTTCTTGTTCCTGGTTTTCATTCTTTTTTGTGACTCAGGTTTTATGTTCAACCTGATTTTCTATGCCTTGGGGTGTTTTCCTAGCGTATCATTGAGCTTTGGGATCGTTGGAGCGACCTTAAGTATGTTGTGTCTCTGAGACCCTGATCTTGTGACCAAAAGTCAAGATTGATAGCTGATGGACACTGCTGAAACATGTGTATCCAACTACGTACCTGTTGGGGGAACAAGCATGTGCCATTACTTCGCAATTAAATGACCAGCTAAGTGCAGAGGTTCTGAAAATCTGAACTATAAAGTGACTCTTTTTAGCAATCCAACACAAATTGGACAGTAGCATAGATAAGACTGAAATCACATAATCTCTGATTATCTTGTTATTGTTAATTTTGTATTAAATCTTTTTAATTGTTTTACAATTACAGTAGTTGACTAATTCATGCGCAAAAGAACAAATAGGAACTGGATTGGGGCTGTGAGTCGTGAATGAAATATTGATTGCATAATTAGTGGCAATTATTTAACTTTTCCCAGTTTGTGCTTTGTTTACACAAGTTTGCTGTCTTTAAATTTATTGGCTTAAACTATGAGCATGGAATTTAATTAGATTGAAGGGTGAATTTGAGCAACCGGTCTGTTGGCAGAATAGGTGGAGAGGAATTTAATTAACTAAAATTCTAATCCTGAAACATGAATTTTAAATAAATATTGGGGGAATGTAACACACTTTTACAAGAATTAAAGAAAGCCCAATGCTTGAATAAGAAATGTATTCTAAAATGGGGCTAGTCTCATACAGCGTTAGTCGGTCATTCAGAGGCATCCACACACAACATTCATGGGGTGGGAACAGGAGCAATGAAAATAATGAATAAATAAAATAAAAACGTAACAAAATCAACAAATTTATTAGCGGTGAAGACTGCAAAAACAATTGCCAAATAAAATCACTGGCACAATTCTTTGGGTGAAGGCCCAATACAAATGAAGATTAATCACAATGATGGTGATAACTGCAAAATTGTATCATATGACAGACAAAAATTTATACTACAAATCTGTGGGTGAAAACCCAGCAAAATTAATAATTAAATTACAAAAGCGGAGTTAACCACAAATATCAAACACAAAGTTATCTCAGTTGAAAGTTAAATATTTGTAGAAAAAGTTGAAGATGAAAACCCAAGTGTCAATATTAAAGATTTAACCAAAGCTAAATGTTCAGAAAAATTGTTTAGAAAATATACAGGGTGAAAACCTGATGTAAATGATAATGTCAACAATAAATGTTCAATCAAAAGGTTTATAAAAAATGTTCATAAAATGGTCAAGGTGGAAATCCAAAATATCAATAATATTAATAAACTACAACTAAACTACTTAATCAAATACATCACTAACTAAATATTTCCTACTTACAAATGTTAGAAGCCAAACACCTCAACACTCTTGCAGGAACACACGTCTGCAAGAAGAGTGAAGTAAAAATGTGGCCACATCTGCCAACACACTGGCATAACACAGAAGATATAGGTGAATACAGCTCCCGTAATAAATAAAGTACATAAATGTAGACAAAATCATTGAGCCAGCACTGTAGAGTGGACCTCCCTCACAAGGTGATAACAATAATTGCCTCCCATGCTGAACAGAAAGGAAATCCCTCACACTGAAAAGTGAAAAGCAAACGTTGGTGAAGACCAGTTGAGTGTACATCAAAATGTCCTTTCCCGATGCAGCTTAACATCAATGGCTCCGTAATCCTGTTATATTACAGTCAGTCCAAAGGAAGATCCAGGTAGATGAAGAACAATGCTCGAATACGCTCCTGTATCAGTCACACAAACAGCGAACTGTGACACGCCTGGTGTGTTTACACTAATTAATAATTATATTTATTAATCAGTTGTTCATAATTACTTATCAACGATTAATAGTAAGATTAATTCCCGTTATAAGTTTACACACCACCGGTACATAACTTATCGCAGGTGGAATTTCTTACTTAAGGAATATTCTAAAACATAACAACATAAATCTTCTTTCATTCACTAGTCTAGCTCCCGAACCCCCATCCACCTACTAACTATTCCAGACATGTGTCAAGGCACACATAAGAAATATATAACAAAAATAAGGATTTATTATGAAATAATATCTATAATAACAAATAATAATTCAGAAAGAAACCAGTCTTTGTATCAATGTCCGAAACCCGATATTCGACTTAGGAAGTTAATACTTAATTGTTTACAAAGTTACCAATTCTTTACACGTGGTTAAATAGAGAGAAAGAGTGTTAACAATGAACAATGGGCGTGACCTGAGATGGCGAGTTGCCTCCCTGTCCCTCGATACTGGCGAGTGCTCCGTGATAACGGCCAATGTCAATTCTTTCCACTACCCTGCCTTTCCATAGTGAGTCCTAGCTGGACGAAGAATTTAATTACAGTTACGTACTGTAAGTGATGACGGCTGAAGCATGGAAGCGGAGTTGAACCAAAACGCTGCCTTTGGGTCTTAGGTGTAATTCTTTCCAAAGGTGTTAACGTAGAGGAACCATTGCCTTTGGGCTTAGGTTAAAGCATAGAGAAAACCGCTGCCTTTGGGCTTAGGTGTAATTCTTTCCAAAGGTGCAAAACGTAGAGAAAAGGCACACTCGCTGAAACATGTAAGAATGTAGCCCTCTTTTAGAAGCCATTTATAACTCTCGATTCTCTCTGGTATCCTCTCTAACCATTCAACTTACATCTCGTCTGTGAAAGATTGTTTAGCCCCATACATCCACCATTCATTAATATAACATTCCAACATAAATTATACATATTAATGAATCAAAAGCTAATTCTAATACATCTTAATTAACAAGGAATTCTAACATACTTCAGTAATATATGAACAGTATTTTAACATTTCAAACAGACAGCTTACCATGTGTTCTAACGGCCACCTTTCAAAACCGGACTCGAATGTCTTGGAGAATATTTTCGCAGTGCCTGGTACACGGCGCGGCTAGGGTATTTATTGAAGTTAGGGCTTTAGGTGGATCAGAACCAGACACATGGCCTAAATTTACACAGCTCTGTACTTGACCATCTACGGTCTTTTCCCCCCTCCCATCTGGTTGTACTCGGCAGGGCTGGTCAGGGAACAGCGTGAATGGACAGACTGTTGATTCGGAGGGTCCCCTTTCCCGTTAGTGTAGAGAAGAAATAGTTAATCTCGGCCCAAATCAATTAGTGACGATTTCCGGCATCACACGAACATTCAAAGGATAAATCCCAAGTTATGAAAAACTGGGAAATAAAATCCCTTGGAAGGCCCAATGTGGAAAAATTGCAACAGAGTTCCAAACAGGTATAGATGATCTATGCACTCATACACTAGAGATAAAATGTCTGCATAGTCATTTTATATAAACTAACTTTTCTGGAAACAAGCATGAGAATCTTATAACTATCTCTATTTTTGATTGGTGAAATCACTACTAGGTACACTCACAGAAAATAGTTCCTGACTATAATTATATTAAATAAAACTATTATCTATCTTTTGCTAAAATATTTATCTAACATAACAAATAACAAAGTAAATCAAATTAAAGTGGTGAAAGCACAAAATAAACATGCACGCACACAAACTCACTGACAATGCATGTATCACACCACTTTTGCTCCATAATACATGTACACAAAGAAGTAAACATCATGCGAGGTCAAAGGGAGGTAAGAAAGTAAATAAAACAAATTTTCATGATTACCCCCCTTTTACAGTGACACTAATCTCCCCAGTCATAGTGGTTTACAATCAGTGAACCAGTAAATTCAAATAATACAAGAAAGTAGAAAATAGAAAAGGCTGCTTGCACTAAAAAATATAATCAAACAGCAATGTTAACTTTCCAGTTTATCACTATAACTCCAATCTTTCTTATATTCCATTCTCAATTTACAACTTATTTTTTAGCCCAATACATGCATACATCATAATAAATACTGCATATCAAATAATTTCAAGTATCTAGCACACTGTATATGAGAGGTTTAATTCAAACATTTGTAGAGATAATAGTCTACTTGCATAATACATCTTATTAAAACACAAGCATAATATATCAATAGCAAAAATGCATGAAATATTTCTAAGTCCATTCTTTCTCAACCAGTCAGTTAACTCACCTTCAAACTAATGTCTGCCTTTCAAGGCCAGACTTATTTGCCACTTCAAATTCAAGTGAACAGATAATATATTTCTTTACAGCAGGTAAAAAATTAGATCTCAGCCTATTGGTTAGTCTCATTCTCGTAAATCATAAATTGGATAATAAAAACTACTCACCCAATTGTGGTGATTTGCATTACATCAGCAATTTCTAGTATATTCTCAACTCACGTGTTTAATTCAAATCATACTTTGAAAAATAACATCATAAGGAGTGCCCAAGATCGGGTTACTCTGTGTCAGGCGAAAGCAAAACTTAGCCCAGCATCACTTCATTAAACATTTAAAAATTAAAATAATGAAAAAGAATAAAATCTAGATGCACAAGGTGTATAGGAAACATAGTACAGAAAACACATTTAAAGCATTTAGCCAAGCCACTTCAAGACACTAATGGGATATTTGTTAGAATTACAAGACCTCCACTCCAAGATACTAACAGGACTGACCACCCACAACTAGACAGTTAGACTTGATGTATGGTGGGAGAGCCATTGTGCCCTTCCATTGTCCACTGAGTTATGAGTTAGAGTACAGAAAATGGTGGGGGCTCAAAAGATCACTTATAGCTAAAGATAGGAGGGGGGAATGGTTAGTCTCAAACAAAGACATGGTAAAATGGGAAACCTTTATATATTCGTGTTTAACTATTTCTCTCCACTTCGCTTATGACAAGCCCGGTTACAGGAAGAAGCAAGTCCCAGAGATCTTGTCTGGTAATTTTTAAAAGAAAGATATTGTGAAATTTTAAAGTCAGAAATACCGAGTGCAGGAATCCAAGAATCTATTGTGCTCCATCCAGATTACCTTTGATTCTTGGGTTTGAGGAATGTGAAAGAATCACGATGCATTCTGCCTGTTGTTTACGCGAAACGAAAGAGGCAAGGGCTAGCTAACAGCTGGTCAACTGAAGGGCGCCACTGAGGGAGATTTATGCCTTGAACGCTGGCTCAGCGCTACATTGACTTTTTACGGCTTTGAGCTAAGTACAGAAAACCTAGGCATTGAAACTGAGTGCATATGCATATACTTACTTTGTGATTGAAATTGAGACTTGAGATTGTGTAGGAAAAGAAGATAAGTCAGCAAAGGGAAAAATGACATTGGAAATCACTTTTGTTAGGGGAGGCTAGTTAATTCCCTGATCCGGGTTAGGAACAAGCTATTTGTAACTTGTTAGATAATATAATTGATACTTAATAATTGTTCTTTCTCTTGTTTTCTATTTTTTTTTATTGTTATATAAAGTTTATTGTTAAATTTTCATTAGTGTTGTGTCAAATTCATTGTCATTCATGTCTAATATGATTTTATAAGTGTCATCGTCACGTCTGTCTAACATCTGTCTTGAGTCTGTCGTTGTCTTATCTGTCTGTCTGTCTTATTTGTGAGGAATCATTTCCTCTGGGGGCTCAATACGAGTTACCGGAAGTGACGTCCTCAATTGTTGTCCATCATAGATATACGTATTTACGGAGGTACCAACACTCTGACAATTTAAAATTTATATTGTCGCCGGCCACATTCTCTCTGATGAGGGGAGGGTGGTGGCTTGTCAACGCCACATTGGACTTGCATAAAGAGAATTACAAAATCCGCACACAGAATACCAAGATGGTTGTTTGGCTCGAATTTAATTCTGCATGTAGGTTATGTATTGCTGACATGTTTGCATGTGTGCTTGCATACGAGTAGGGGTGAAGTGTAGATGGCACAGACGACACAATGTATAACAACGACAGCAACCACTCTTTCAAAATCAAGGACAGGAGAAAGCCTCAATGTCAGAATACAAATTCAAATTTATTGGTCTATCTATGGGTTTCCTCTCACACGTTGGTTAGTCAGTCAGCCATCCACACTCGCACCCATGGGTAAGGGGGAAGAAAGAAAGAAAAAGGGTCACCACTTGTCGGCACCCGTGAAAAGAAAATAATGAAAAGGAAAGAAAGGACTTAAAATTTGATAAGTGAAATACAATAAAGAAATACAAAATTCAATTTATCCATGCAGTACTACTTTTAAACATGTTAAGCATTATTTGTCATAACATAGCAATCATTATTTATAGGCTCTAGAGCCTCTGCTCCCATATCAAAAGTTCAATAATTCAATAGTAAACAAATGTCATCTGACTTGCAAGTCTTCTTCAACAGTTACATCAATTTTAAAACCATCCTTTGCTTATGTAAAATGATTTAAACTTAAGGTTTATTTCTAATTTTAGTTTTAATGCTTAAGAATCCTATGCTTATTTTTAGGTTTATATTTACGTTTATGTGCTCTGAGATTTCCCTAATTAGAATTTACTTTTACTCACATAGGTATTGTCATTATCACCTTGTTCTCTGCTCACATGGTTCGTTACTTTCTCTGGTTCTCTGCTCATATAGTTCGTTACTTTCTTCTGATGCTGGGGGGTTTTGATGATACAAAAAAAACCATCATCAACGTCTCGACCTGGCTGTCCTCAATGCTACGACGGCTGCTACAACTTCATGCTCCCGTGCGTTTCTCGTTAGGCCTAATTTCTCAGCTCTCATTGCGTTCTCTCTTCTCTCTTCTTCTCTTCAATTTCTGCTCATTTCATCTCATCTCTTCTCTTCTCTTCTTCGTTTCTCATCTCTTCTCTTCTCTTCTTCATAACGGCCAACCTTTGCCGTTCTCGGCGGTATGCCTCATGCATGACCGCTACTGCTTCCAACGATAGTTACTGCCACTATGTAACATCTCCCAGCACCTAGTGACATTAGATTTCCACCAGGAATTTGCCTCTGCATGGAAAATAATCGATCACCCACAGTCTTTGCACAGAGTCTTTGAAAACCCGAGATGACTATCCTGTTGATTGGTTCACCTAAAACTGCAGCGGCCGTTACGGCACGCTTCCATATGCAGCCGGGTAGACATCTGGCACTCTGTTACAGTGTTCAGGAATTCTCCTTTTGTTTTGCCTGCAGAATATAGAGGACCATGATACAAACAAGCAGGGAGAAACTGAGAGCATGTCCCGCTCTCTCTACAACACACTACATTCTCGACGTTTCTCATCCACCCCTGGCTCTGTATCCTCTTTTATACACAAAGTTCTTGCACTTCCCTTCTCTGTGCTGACTGGAACATACCCCCTTCCAGCACACACACGCTATCCCCCATCCAGCACTGCTATTTACAACCAGCACCGTGTACGTGCTGACGAATAGTCTCTGCCCATCCTGGCCACCTCTGGCGTCCAGTTCTATTAGTGCCAAAAGTATCAAGTTCCCAGTTGACACTGTGATTTACGTATCCATTTGACCTCTAGCTAACTCTCAGAGCACACTAAACTACATCTCAGAGCAATAATCCTACTTGTATTTTATTTAAAACTACAGTTACTATAGCAACTCATGGCCACCTGGCAAGCCATACATTAACTCACAGCAAGAAATGGTTGTACACAAACCAACATTTAACTTACAAATATTAACTTTCCAGTAATCTCAAAATTCCATTTCAATAGTACTTTCATAAAACAATAGTAATTTCACAATAACAATATCAACCTATTACCAAACATTTCATAGTGGTGATTCTTAAAAAGATGTTTACATTTCAAAACTCAGAGCTTGCCTTTTCATGGACATAATCGGCGTCCTAGCTCTCTCTCATGAATTCCGTACACCGGCCGCCCCTGACACAGATTTATAGGCGTGGGTTTTGGCCACGAGGGTCAAGCCAGCAAGTTAATTAAACGTTTTCCTATTCTTCAGCTCGAACTTAAGCTAGTGTTTCCGACACTTAGTTTTCACATTGTTGACAAAATGGTCATTTTCACCCTGTCCCTCTTTTAATTAACTTAGCGATTTCGTTCATAGTTAAGAGTTAGAAGTTACTTAGAGGGAGAGAAAAAAATATTAATATTTCCTCATTTTTCGTGACATATATAACAATTAAATTATAAAATAGTGAGAGGCAAATTTACTCCACCACATAATGTGATTGTAAATTAACTAGAGAGAGTTTAGTTTTTCTGTAAATATGATTCTAAGCTAGAGCTTGTCATATCTGGACCCTTAACCTTGCTGATAAATATATTTCAAATAAATAAAAGTCTGCCTGAACTAAGAATCAAACTTCATGTACTGGCCCGACATAAGACTATTTAGTGGGGAATAAAGGGGAAGTTTGTGACTAGACCATTTTTTACATTGATGCACCAAGATGTCAACCCACTGGTGATTCTTTTATGTTGCATGTGCATGCATTGAGGAGTAATTTAATTCTTGTTCAGAAGAGTTTTACCTCCTTTTAATTCTGTACTCTATTAGCAGGTTTGGAAACTATGATCTTAGGAGTAAATCCTTTCCAACCTTCCAGTGCCCTCTTTAATTAATTAAACATCACCAAATTATGCCAAAACCTGTAGACATTTTCTCTCATTACGTGAGAGAAAATGTGTATTGATTCCTTTATTTGAGGGAATAAAATGCACCAAGTTAACACTAATGGGACTCATTGGCCATAATTAAGATGGCAGCATGCAACAGATGTGACACCTGCTACAGCGTGTGCATCAGCATATGCACCCAAGGATATGATCTCTTCAGCGAGTACCAGGGTCAAGAGTACCTGAGGCCAATGTGTATGCTGCCTCTACATCCAGCTTCTCATCCTCTGATTAAAAGAAGGTACGAATTCTACTGAGCAACAGAGATAAACCAGCAACTTGCTATTGTCACTGATACTACTGACGATGACCTTGTCATGTCAGAAGTCCATAATCTTGTCATCGCGTTGAAGATTAGTAGAAAATTAACACTCTCGGATCACAAGGATACAGATACTTATAGCTAATGTTCATTCATTAATAAATGTTTTGCCGCTAGAACCACAGAGTAGCATATCTTTTATTTACACTTCTACCTTCTAAATAATCAGGATTATTGGGAGGAACAGGGGCTCTGAGCTGTAATATTATTGCCTAGTCAAGTCAATTATTTTTTCTTGTTGGTTTAACAATAGAATTAATGAACGCATATATATAAACCAGTCCAAATTTATGAACAGACACTTTTCTGAAAATGCATGTCCCAATCTTGTGGTTTGAATCGGTTAATGCACAATTTGGGTATGTTTGGAATAGTTAATATTTTGTATACTTAGAAAATTATTAAATTAAATATTTTCTTAAATGCGATGCTCTAAAGATCTTACTGAGCTTAAAATGTGTTAAGTTGCATAATTGTAATTTTTATGTTCAGAAAGATTCTCTGAAACTGTAAAATTGGAAGGAGAAACTTCTCCTAACAAAATTGTACTTAGCATGTATAGACGTTTTCGTTTCAGCTGCATGTGAAAGATTTTAACTGTATTCTTTTATTTAGAGTAATTTAGCAATTATATATGCCTGCCTCTTTGTTGTGGCCAGAAAGTGTATTGGTTTATGAATGCTATATGTGCATGAATTTGTGTGTGTGTGTGTGTGTGTGTGTGTGTGTGTGTGTGTGTGTACGTGCGTGTGTGCGAGTGTGTGCGTGTGTGTGTGTGTGTGTGAGAGAGAGAGAGAGAGAGAGAGAGAGAGAGAGAGAGAGAGAGATGAAAGGGAGGGAAACCGTATTATTATTATTCTATACACGGACTGACACCTGCATTCATTATTTTACATTATTCAAACCATTATTTACCCAGTTGTTCTTACTGGAGTTATTATGTGACTTCGTTCTAGTCTGGTTCTGTTTTGACAATTTACAGTCTGAAGTCTACTGACTTCATTTCCAGATATCTCAATTTTAGTCAACTGTCATCTGCCTATTCATTCTGCGTGTTGGCACAGACTGAAATGAACATTTGCAGCCTGTATCCTCCAGCAATCAGTATTAAACTTCATTAAAGACTTTAAACAAGTTTCACAATTTTGACGACAATAATTCCTGACGAAAGACTTCTGTTCAATGGTCACGTGTCAATACACAATATTTCTGACACGCCAAGTTGGACGACTCAGTCTATGCATCTTGTACACCATGTGATTGGTTTTCGAAATATATAACCCCTTTGACTCTTCTCTAAGATTTCTTACTCTTCTTCACAATAATAAACTTTAGTTTAAAGAAAGTCAACGTCCTGTTGTGGATGCTCTCTCTTTGAATATATAAACTCTTTACGAAAAAATGTTCGTTTTCTCCCTCTGAGTTTGTTTAACTCGAATACTTCAAAGATTTGAGCTTCTATCCATAGGAATCATGTCAACACCAAATCATATCTACCGGAATTCCGTAACACTCCAAAATGCAAAGTAAGAACTAGAACTAGAACCATATTTGCAAATGAAAACCAGATAAAGAAACTCTGCTATAAACAAAGAGCATTTCCATTTAGGTTATCCACTACTTTCATCTTCATTTACTTGTATTGACATTCTGTGTGAAATAAAAATGTTGGAGAAAAGTCATTTCGTTATATTTTAATACAAGTTAAGGCTTTGAAATTCATCACCTACTTCATTCAACAGCGAAAACTCAATAAAATATTCACTACTACTACTACTACTACCACTACTACTACTACTACTACTTCTACTACTACTACTACTACTACTCATTTACCAGTCCACCTTTCATTTACCAATTTTACCGATTTCTTTGTGCAAATTTAATTTGTCATATCAACGTCATTAATTAAATTCAGCATTAAAGACACTATCTTAAAGTCTAATAGGAAAATCTTTATTTCTTTTATACATGTATTCATCCACTGTTGTTTGTGTGTAAATAAATAGACGTTACTATCTTTGCGTGTGTGTGTGTGTGTATGTATGTTCTTGTTTATTCAAAGTCTGTTTTATACTTTAAATTGTGTACGTCAGTGATATCATCTGGAAAACAAACTACTTAGTATTTAAAGGAATATGTGAAATCTGCGTTACCTGTATCAAACACGTGAAACGAAATATTGATGCAGCTGCTAGAAAAATCTTAATCTTACAGAATGACGTGCCAAGACATGACAAAATTGTATATTTAGTTAATAGTAAAAGTTAATAATTAATTATTATTATTATATTACTTTTTACAACTAAATGATTGAAGGCAAATATAAAAATATGAAGTTGATTTAAAATTAGAAATATGAAGACTTGTGAATATACGAGGTAAGGCCACGGAAGAGAAACAGCTTAATTAAAATCGAAAGGGATTTATTATTGACATACTATTTTAACTGCAGTAATATACGGACAGCAAGAACAGCAAAAAGTATATATTTGAGAATAACAGCGAGGGATGTGTTGAAGCGTATATAATCTGCTAATCAATGAAGAAAACGAGAAATCTATGCCTTGCTTGCTATATTAACATTTTAAATGTTATTTATAATTAATAATGCATTCTTATGTGCATTGATATGTGGAGTGTACTAAGTTTTAGTATACGTTAACGTAATGTGCAATGTTAGCATAATTATAATTGTTTTGTATTGTACGTGTCTCAGTACCTATTTAAATACGTAAATTAATAATTAGTAATATTTGCTATAGCATTTGAAAGGAGATTGAGGCAATTTGCTTAACAATTTCAAATAAAATTTTGCCATCAACCCTAGGCATCCGAAAGTTTTTTTGGAATATTGATGAATTTTCACATAACGGACCAAAGAACAAAAAGAACGATTTGAAAAGGGAAATGGGCACGTTGCCTAAGATAATCGAAAATTATTCTAACCCTTTGAAAATAGCATAACGTAAGACCAAACTAAATATAACACATGTGAAAAACAAAGTAAAATGATGCACATCTGCCACACATTTTCAGTAACGCAAGCTGTATTATTAATTAAACCAAAATAAATACATATTACCTATAAAGCAATTTGGCATTGTTTGCTTCAAGGCCATCGTAAATTTCGATCGTGCCACAGTAACAAAGACTGGCAGAGTAGCAATATAAGCGAATTTCCTCAAACCCCAACATCATAACGTCACCGCTCTTCACGCTAATATTCCAGACATGCAGTCCGACAGATTCGTATCTGTAGAATGAAAACGTTCCCTCGGGCTCAGTCAAGTGGACATAGGTGTCACCTTTATGACATATCATCATAAATGCTGTTAGGAGTAAGCTGTATGATATATTATCACATATTATTTAAAGGTCAAAGCTATATGAAATATTACCAGATGGTGCTTAGGTGTAAGCTATTTGGTATTTCATGGCGTAATGGATGAAATCTACATGACATTTGCCCAATGATTAAGAACATTTATATGTAATATTATCACTTAGTGTTGTGCTTACCTACCAAATACCAGCACTACATGAAAAGAAAATCACCTACACACTAGACATATTTATTAAACTATATGATGAGAAGGTAGACCATACTTGGAACCAAGGTCGTGTAATACGCACTTAAAAGTTGTGTCTGGAAAAGAGCCGTTAGTGACACATTTAACACGAAGACATGTAATTCTCAATATGTCTAACAGAACAGCAACAATCATTGTTATTGCTGTTCCAAGTGATAAAATCGTAAACACATAAGAAAGAGGAAAACAAAACAATAAAAGGATCTTAGATTAGAAAACCAGAGATTGTGGAATGCAAACGAAGAAGTGATACATGTAACGACAGGAGCGCTTGGATCATAGCATCTGAGTTGGAAGGTATTATTTTTCATAGGTGGGAAACGTCTTACTAAAGGAGTAATAAAATCCGTCTTTAATTATATTTAACGAGCCCCCATCCACACTCTATTTCTTCAACATATAGATTAATAATAACTGCAGGAAGGTTAATAAATTTAACAATAAATTCATTAAAACAACGAGCAAAATATGCATATATACAAATACAATGAGGGTTTCATTTGACATCAATATTCCATTGAAACATTGTTTAAAAAATTCCAATACTTAGTCTTATATTCAAACAAATAATTCATCAATCAGATTAGTATAAAAATAAATCACATGATTGTTTTCTTCATAGAAGAAATGGTAAAATATATTGATATAGTCATAATTTGGACATAACCTGTTCAATGACGTAAGCCACAATAGTCCTTCAGGCACTCTTTTTGCTAGAAAGTTCCACACTTGAGTCCGACAAACATGCTGATCACACAAACAAGAAGCAGTGAATCATCACAACTGCCACACTCTAGAATGGAAACTTCTCAAATCCACCACAAGCATACAAAGAAAGAAAAGGATAAAAAGGCTTGCTCATTAAAATATAATATCAGAGAGCAGCTCTAAGTTCCAAGTTTAATCCTCTCTATCCTCCATTCTTTTGTACAATCACACTGAACTTAAATTACTGCAAAAATAATTTATTAACCCAATACATACATGCAACATAATAAATAATGAATGTGTTTCTGCTCAAACCAATGGCAGGTGTTAAACATATTACATATAAGTATCATAATTTACAATTGTAGAAATAATAGCTTGATGCTAACACAACCTTCGTTATTGGTTGTGTTTATTATAATTATTTAAATCATCCAAAACTAAATACAAGTGATGAGAATCTTAATTTATGTTATTAATAATTCTCCAGAAGACATAAATCATTTCACTCACTTGGCAGATATACAGACAGTGTAACCATTTTCTCTCTTCAACAATATAAATGACTAACATTCGCCATTGCATAGGTAAAAAATTCTTACTAAATATAAAGAGGAATCCATTTTAATCTATATTTAGTGAGCCCCCATCCACCCACTATTTTTCCAAAAATTGTTCAATATGCACACGGTCAATAAATTTATTAAATCAGCAATCAATTATAACAAGTATACATACACACATATAAGGTAACACATTGATTTCTTGAAATATTGCTTTGTATTTTATTCAGATATCATTGTGTGAATTGTGTATCTATCATTGTTTGAAATTTGTATATTATTGCATTTTCTCCAAACACATTGCTTGATGACAGAGTGGCTAGACTATAAATATTTACACTTCCAAATTAATTGTTACACTGTGGAACAATAATTTGAAAATCTAAAATAACTGAAGTGTAATTCATTGTAATTTTCTTGTGACAATTTTAACTCACTTTGTGTGTATACTATTTGCTAATTTTAACATGCATGTGCGTGATTTTAAATTGCAATTGTTTAAAGGTGAAAATGCAAATTATTACATTAACATAAATTTAATATAAATTTATTTTATTTTGAAATTTATTTCTTCCTTTATGGCAAAATTTATATCCAAATTTTGTGTGTAAAATATTTGTAAGCCATTTGGACAACTGATTCTGATCCCATCAAGAAAAGGAACACAAAAGAAATAAATTGAATAGCAGGGATCAGCAAAGCTGGCATATGATCGACAGACATCTGCTCTGATTACATCATCATGCGCGTGTAACAGGCAGGGGTGACCATCCACTATTAGCCCTAAGGAGTCAAGACAAAAAATAGGAATGTCGACCCTTTAGTGCATGCTTGCTCAACCATAACTATTAATAAAAGATTGGAACAATAGCACTAATTGCACCTGAGGGTAAGAAGATACTCAAAACCTAACTCGAAAACCCGATTGTTTAAATATGGCAATAGCGCTAAATAATTTTACTATGAGTTTTCTCGAGGCCCGCAATGACTTCCTGTGGTGATAGGGCAGAATAAGACAGAATAAGAGATGTCTGAAATGGTAATTATACTTGTAAAGATTAAGTCAAAATTTTCCTTATTTCAATTTTCAAGTTGTATTTTTCTTACAAATGCTTGTATTTAAAATGATTGAAATTTGTAATGTCATTCTTGGTGTCGAACAAAACAAAGAAATTCAAATGAGAACCAAGAATGAAATTACAGACTTAACTCTTAGCAAAACATGAACTGATGTATGCAAAAACGCGTGTATATTCCACATCTTGGAAGTTAAAAGGTTGCTCAAAAAGATTACTTCAAATGGTGAAGTCAAAAAGGTTAACTCAAAAGGATACTTCAAATGGTTACTTCACGAGGTGACATCCAAGAATTCTAACAACTGATAACATCAGAACTTCAACTTTAACTTCACTAGAGATATTGGCGCTGAGTACCTGGTCTACAGATGCTGTCATTGAGCATTACTGGACTTTTGTGCGAAACCCAGTCGATCAAGGGGATGACAGAAAAGGTTTGCAACAGTAAGAATTTGTCTGACAAGATTTACTTGGAGAGATACAGAAACACACATGGATATTATGCATCACATAGGCAAGATGGCCAGTGATGAAGAGAGTAACTTTTCGAACTGGATAATACTGTCGGGGAGACTTGTATTGGTACATACATTTCACTAGTAATATGAGTTTCTGCCAAGTGGAGAAATCTACAAACTGATGAATTAACAGAGTAATGAATGACTCAGTATTTTAGTGCAACAAAGTTAATAACTGACTTGTGTGTGTGTGAGAATTTTGTTTGGACTCTAATCATAAACAGGACACTTCGTTAATAATTAAACCAGTGTTTGTGTAAACCGAATGCCTGACAAGAACTGTGAAAAATGAACAATTAGCAGGAGTAAAGTGAAAGATTTTTGCAAGCTTGTTCAGTGTAACCAGTATTCAGCACCAGCTGCCAGTGCCGGGCATAGATGGATACAATGACCACAAATCACATCAGATGAATGCTTACTTATGTTGCATTATTTGTCTATAATCGTTCTGTGATTAATGTGAATTTCTGATTTTTATTTTTTTCTTTATAGTCTATATTTTAGTGATTATAACAAAGATATTTTTTTGATTCATTGAAGACCTAGTAATTGTTCTAGGCAACATAATGAAATTATTTCATGTTCAGACTGTATTAATTTCTAATTAATTGTTATTTTATTTGTAATTGATTTATTATTGTTCTTTTTCTTTTAATAAATTCTTATTAATATTCCTATCTACTCGTGTCACGTGACAGAGGCAAATGTGTTAGGGATGATGGTGGGGGCTCGTAAAATGACGTAATACATTATGACAAAAGACAGTCTAAAGACACATTTCTTAGGGTAGGTCCATCATCTAATTGGGGAGATAATTGTGAGGGCCAGATAACGACTTTGAGACTGACAAGAATAGTTCAGCTAAGGCCGGTTATTTGGACGAGTAACACCTGGAGGGAAGACATAACTAGTGACTGCAGAAAGACAAAGACCCTGTTGTGGACTAGTGTATGATTGTAGGAGGAATTGAATGTGGAAAGATAATTATTTAAAATTATGAATGTTATCACACATTAAGTAATCATAGACACTAGTACCATTCACAATTTGATTCTTCATTTATTTGATTTTCATTGTAAATTATAAATGCTTTCTTTGAAATACTTTAATTCTCTTGCATGCATTATGTCATATTTTAATTGTAACATGCATGAGCATGACTTGAAAAAATGTATCTTTTATTATATTTAACAATTGATGTATAGATAATGTAAAGGTCAATGAATAGGCTATGCTATCATCTATGCCAAGTGTATAGATTGTGAACCTATATGAATTGTACCTCATAGGGAATTATTATATTTCCAGAGTGGGATTCAGGTTTACTGGGTTTTCCAGTCTATTCAGGTTTCTGTATATTCCCAAATCTCTGGATCACCTGATACACCTGGTATTCTCTGGTGTTTGCTGATGAGTTCTTGGATTGTTGGAGGTGTCTATGTATGGAGCTAATGGATGCTGATTTTTATGACTACAGGTCAAAGATCAATAACTAATGACTGCTGCTAAATCTGTGTATCCATCTACATACTGTTGGGGATGAGTGTGTGCAGCCACAATCACAAGAGGATGACCAGATAAGTGGAAGTGGTCTAAAGGAATTGGAACTCTTTAATTTGATTTTTGCAATCCTACACAAAACATGTGATAGACATAACATAGACCAAGAGACCTATTATCAACATAATCTCTGGAATATCTTTGTTATTTGTTAATTTTTTATTAAATCTTTTATTTGTTAATCAATTACAAGTAGTTGACTAATTAATGCAAGAAAGACCAAATAGGATTGGGTGGGGGCTAGTGTCATGAATGGAATGATCGAATGTATAATTAGGTGCAATTGTTTAACGTTTCCCAGTTCTTGCTTTATTACACAAGTTTACCTGTCTCTAAATTTGTTTGCTGAAACTATGAGTGTTGAATTTAGTTAGACGGAAGGGTGAATTTGGGCAACCAGTCTGTTATCAGAATAGGAGAGGTGGAAAATTAAGTAAGTTAAAGGCCTCATTCTGAAACAGGGTCTATAAATAAATACTGGAACGTATATATATAGAAATGTTGGCAAAAACACATCTCAATCATGTGATCTTTGATCTCTCCATACACAATTTTCTCAACAACATGGGAAGAGTAACATTGACATTTTTACTAAACCACTACACAAACGATGGTATGGAGTAGTTATAAAATGCTTATAAAGAGCAACTGACTCAGAGTGTCACTTAGCATAATCAATAATGGTGAGAATCCATCTGTTGCTTCAATCCAGTGAGGGCAAAATGTTTCCAATTAGATTAATGGTTATACACCTGAAAGGAATATTTAAAAGTTTTGATTTCATCTATTAGAACCAGGAATTCCATCTTTCTAATCATTCACTGACAAATATCATATGACTGAGAGCACTGAGTGATGTCCCCTATAATACCTGACCAATAAATCTCATCCTCTATATGATATAAAGTTTTGCTTGGTTCTAGACTGGTAGTGGGTGTGTCATGAGCTAAAATGCAGCACACGTGTTTGATGCCTCATGTGTGCCAACAACTGATTCCCCTTGGGTCCTTGTTTATGAATCATGAGACCATCCTTCCAATGAAACGTAATCATCTTGCCAAAAGCTTTAGACATGTACAATCATGTGCACTTGGTCTTATCTTGATATTTCTCTACGGAATCATCTGTCAATTGTTTTGTTCTGAGTAGCACAATTTTCTCTTCAGATTCAGCTACAGTATGACAAATAGAATTGTATGTCCTGCAATGACTGAGTCCAGTGTTACTTCCTTGTGATATTCCCCACAAATGACTGTTTCCACCAAAGTCATCAGCCTATCACCCTCACACTCATTACTAATTGCTTCTGGTTTGACCTCCATACCCTCACACATGTTCAAACTTTCTTCCTTTGCATCAACAGTTAATTCTAATTCCTCTAGTTCTAAATTATCCAACCTCTCCCTCTCGCATTCTTTTTCTATGAATTCTTCAAGTTCAAATGTTAAATCAAGCATTCTCAGTTCAGTTTCTAACATTTTGTCTTCCCCCCACTCCTCTACAGTTAGACTGGGACTAGAAAGCATTTCATCTACCTCTTTCTTTCAATGGTCTACCATTCTATTCATTATGGATACCAATTACTTTCTGTGTTCTAGTTCCTCCTCTAATTTCTCACATACACATTTTACCAAGAACTGAATTTTCTCGTTTGAATCTATTCTTATTTTTAAATAGCAAACATCTCTATCATGGTCGCTTATGACGTGTTATCTTAGTGATTTTACAAAAGTATATCTATACGCACTCAAGCAAGTAGTAAATTTTAAATCTGGTTACTTAAATTGCACAATTAATGTAAACAATATAATTTCCACACATCACTATTGAACTATATATCATAACATTTCAGAAGAGAAAACCAGGATGGACTAAGCAAGATAAGCTCTAGACAGTTTTATAAAAGTAATGAGTGAGATAGAACTGCCTTGTAAATGTCTATTTCGCTAGTCAACTATTTCTTCTCTAGCTATGATTTACTCTAGGATTTCTTGTTATGTTCTAAGCTCAACAAATGTTTCAATAATTGTTTTCCATATATACTAATTTCAACACAGTAAAAATAGTTTAATAAGTTTGAACAAATTCGAGGTCATGACTGGACAGAGCCTACCCATTTTATGTGACGCTAAAGCCACCTTAGCTATTGGTTATGCTTATTATAATTTTAATCATCCATAACTAATTACACGTGTTGAGAATCTGAATTAATATTATTAATATTTCTTCAGAAATCACCTTCTTTCACTCCAAGATATGCGGGTGCTGTAAACAGTTTCTCTCTTCCACAACATTAACGACATTCACTGTCACACAATATTTCCATAGGTGGAAAACGTTTTACTAAGGGAAAAGATAACTCCGTCTTTAATCTATATTTAGCGAGACCCCATCTAATTACTATCTTTCCAAACATAGTATTATCAATATGTGTAAGAAGTTCAATAAATTTATTAAATCAACACTCAAATATAAATATAGCATATACAATGAAAAGTTTTCTTGACATCAATACTTACATGAACCACATTCAAATAATTTCAATTCCTAAGCAGTCTTATATCCTAACATACAATTCAGCATATTAATGCCAAACATATATCACAGTGTAAATCTTACCACAGAACAGAATTGGAATTATAGATATTAAAGTGATAATAATGTGTACATAACTTTGTCTAGAGAATAGTCTTTCACATGCTTTCATAACAAAGTCACAAGTTTTTTTGTCTCAATACAATTCGGAGGAGAATTACAATAATCCTGTACAAAATACATACATAAATTCATATACAAAAATACAAATAGTAAAATGCAATAATATTGTAAGAAGTAGACGTGTTACCTTCTTAAGTAGACTTTACATAAAAGACACGGGTTCCATGTGTTCCCTTACGACTCAGCAAAATATTCGGCGACTAAGATGCTCGTGAGCAGAAGTGTGTGTCGGGCCGGTCTGTATGCGAGTGAAGTATATTATCGCATCAAGAGTATTTATTGAAGTGCATGAATGCATCACGTGACTAGATCACAAGGTATGCTTGCTGACTCGAACTTTCTCGACTATCGTCTAAAGTTGTATAACATAGTTTGAACTCCTGTTGTTTCCTCATACTGGTGTACGGCGGGAAAGATTCTAACAAAGGAATTCATTCGAATATGATTTCGAATTTCTCAAATGTGGGTCAGGAGTTCGTGACACAGAATTCGGTCAGAACCCGTCACACAGAGTCTTTCAAACTAGCAAAGCTGGCTTAACTCTTCTCACTTTAAATCACTATCTCAGGTTTGTCTTTCCTCATCAAACATGTGAGTGCTTTGGCAATGGCACTGAATTTCAGAATGAATTTTTGATAGTAAATACCCAACCCCATGCGAATTTAAAAATTGTTTTCAAGAATGGTTTCTTCATCTCTTTGAGTTTTCTTACCTTTGATGTTTCCACCCACAACTTTAAATCACTTTCAAAAATACCATCACAAGCAATGCCCAGGTCAGGCTACTCTGACAGTTTAACAATTTATATAACAATTACATGTAATAATAGGGAGAGGCAAATTTACTCTGTCACATAATGTATGTATACTCGCATGTTGTCAAGTAGCTGTGGAAGAGGCTACATCAAAGGACATAAGCGAGGTTATGCAAGATAAACCAGAATCCGTTAGTAAGGTGTGTGAAGATGACCTGATGATGACTTTGGCTGAACCCGTCAGCAAGGACGCTATGAAGTTGTCAAGAAATGGAGTTGCTGTAATTTCTGCATTCAGATCAGATCTAAAACGGATTTTCTTTCATGTCAATCTGATGAAAGCATATAAATAATGCCTGGATAACATTGTTGTTACTATTGTTCTAGAGGACGACGCTACCTCTGTACTTGATCCTGAATCCATACCACACCCAGATTTAATAGATTTGAAACTGTTAATGGCCTTATTTTAAATCCACAATTCTGAGATTACAAAAATATAATTATCTGCAGTATCCGAAGGTCATGTCACATTGATATTTAACAAATTATATAATAATTAAGTTTAGAAATAGGGTCAGGCAAATTACTCTGCCACACGTAGATGTCATGAATTGTGATTACTATATTTAATATATAATATTCTGAAACAGCATTCATCGTTACATCATTAGAAACTGTTATTTACCTGAAATCCATCTTGCTTTAAACCCGCGTTGGGGCACATTTGTATCGCTGACAAACTTTGCATACATGGTGTTACCTTTTGTTGTTATGTCTAGTGGAATGTGGTCGCCGCAAAATCTGCCCAGGCGAGGAGCTGATTCATTGCTGCCTTCACGTATCTGTAAAATAAACATACGTAGTCAAATGCATTTATTTTATCACCATGGTTACTAAAAGCACACCCTGAATCATTTAGCCCTATTCTGTACATCATTTAGGAATTTCAATTATTGATGATCAATGGAAATAGCGGGTTTGCAATTGTTTACAGTGCCTTTAAAAATATTTTTTTAGGTATACTTTATTTTGCAAAATTAATCATAATTTTTTTTCTGTTTAAAACATGGAGATGTACTCAAGAAAAAATATTATTTTAAAGGGAAACCTCGTAGATGTACTATGCTAATGAGATCAGTCTCTTTCCCGGCAGCCATCTTGGCCATTGTGTTTTGTTTCATTTTGTTTTCGTTCATTTGTATGAAGTTTACCTTTCCATGGCTTCGAATTACAAAAACGAGATATTAGTTTTCCATGATAGTAGGACGAAATATGTGATCCTAAAGAAGAGTATATGCCAAGTATATGAAGTATCTCGACCCTGTTCAGATCACATACCTGCATATTATTTCATTTTTCTTTGTAGATCCATTGTAAAAGCCTAAGCAAGTATGCTCATAAATAAATATGTATCCATGAAGAGTGTTTGTTATTATGAGTCTGTTAATATGTATTCATGAAAGTGTTTATTTTTCAATATATTTTACAAACTGTTGAGAGTATACAAGAGTCAAGAGCAAACGCAAAATACAAAGTAGTATATAAATACAAAAGTTGAAAATAGCTAGCATATTAACCAACTAGTTTTGGGTATAGATATACAAATATTTTATGTTTTCTTATATACTTTACACAATATTTATTATGAAGCAGGTACGAAATCTGAAAAAATAATACTTTTAAACATTTTATTCTTACAGTCGTCAGCCTCACGAACAGCCTTATGAATACGATAACAGTGACTAAGGAACATCAACTCCGGTGCCAGAATTCCTTCCTCAGAGGGTGCTAGGTTTGCATTTTCCTAACTGCAGAACAAGTGATGGCTTACTCAGTTTTTAAACCCACTTGGAGTTTTAAACTTTAAACTTTATTTTGCAACGGACATTACACATAAACAAGTATGCTGAGTATACTGGCCAAATAAACTAAGACTCCATTGTATCTGGACAGACGTTGATGTAGAAGAATTTTAGAAATTTATCGGTCTTCCCATGTATACGAGCACGGCCCTCTTAAGAGCATTATAGGCCCACGGGCAAAGCAGTGCACTAGGGCCCCTACCTACACATCCACTCACAGGAATAAAAAGGTAAATGGTCGACAAAATGTCCCTATGCTCATGAGGCCTCGGGCAACTGCCCAGCGTGCCCATGCATATGGGCTCAGAATATCTCAAATAATGGGAAAATGGTCAGAAATAAAGGGAGTGAATCTTTGCAACAATACATTACGGATAAACGTACTACTTGGGGAATGAAATTGCGGGTACCTGCTGATTCTAGCACAGGCTATGTTTACAGTTTTTATGTTTAATTGTGAAAGCGAAGGACATCAGATGATCTTCTACTTTTGGATTGGATTATGACGTAATAAAGAAGCTTGGTAAATATTCGAAGAATTAATGCTGTCATTTAATTTTTGACAAATATTACACTAGTGTACATTTAATAAAAGATCTTATAAATGATGGATGAGGGCGTTTAGGACAATTTTAGTAAACAAACGAATTTTCAAAAATGTATGAGAGATGTGAAAGGGAAACTGTATATTAAGCTTGACATTTGATGGAAAATTGTGGAAATATTTAAGTATGCAGTAGAGAGACTTTAAAACTGTTTCACTGATGAGTCCATTCCATTCAGCAAATAACTTTACTTCAGGACAGCATAGGACTAACTTAAATGTCATTAGGCATATTACAGTTACACAGTCCCTCTTTGAACACTATTACAGTTGTGGTAGGTCGGACACTAACGCTTAACAGCTATCACAGGAAGGGGGCGAGCACGTATGCGTGGCGTTTGCCGCCCATCTCGGTATAGCCTTTTTCACTTGCCTCTGTGAGTGTTATGTCAGCGGGCAGACATCATCTGCACAGCGCCTGGACAAATGGGTCAGGAGGTGCTGCTTTGTTTCAAAGCGCGCGCAGTGTATGTGTAAACATTACCATTACTAATTTAGAGTGCTGTGCTAGTGTGTATATTTGAATTTATTTTTATTATGCTATTCATTTGCTATTTTACTATAGACAACATATATCCAGATAGGAAATAGTTTATATTTTTAGTTGATATATTTTATATGAAGAATAATGATTTTACACTTGTGTATTTTGCAATTTATGTGTGTGTGAATGCTTTTCCTGAAGCCCGCCAACACAGATTTTATTTTATTAAAGGTTTAATTCTTTAGATTATATATATGAAAAGACTTGTGTATTAAAGTATAATTATAGTAGTTTTATTTTATATTTTATTTTTAGTATAGCTCTTAGTAGTTTGAATGAAATTTATATCGAAATAGAAGTAAGAAAACACAGAAATTATTTTTAGAAGCCTTTCTTGCCAGAGTTTTGTGTTTGGCCGACGGGGTCTTCAGGGAAGGCCGATCTGATAGTATAATTAGCGTGTGCATGTGTCTGAGAGGGATCGCTGTACAAGGGCTGAATAAAGCATGTAAGGAAACTGACAGAAGTGTTCTGGCGTCCTCTTTCACCGTTGCTGCTCATTGGTGTGAACGAATCGAACCGACCCCATCACACAGTGATAACATGAGTAGAGTAGATTTATCTGATTAACTTTTGAACAAATACAGTTCTTTGAGGAAAATCAATAAAAGATAGAAGAATATCTTTTTGCATTTTATTGTCTTTACTAGTGTTTAACCATGCATTTTATTCCAAAGAATTTAGAAAGAAAAGCCCAGATTTAATTGAATTAACACGACGTTTCGAGTACAATCAATTAGATTTCACGTTAGAATTATCAGACTTCGGGGGAGGTGGGTGATTCCCAGAAAGTGAAGATCTTTCAATATAAGGAGACAAAATTAGTATAAAATCGTTCGTTCTTCCTGCTGTTTCTAAAAATGAAAATCAATTATAAACTTTAGTATTCACAATATATAAAATAGATAAAACTAAGGCAAATAAAATGCATGTGAAACATTTCTTTGTTTTCAACAGAACAGGATTGTTTGTTTATTACCGCATAGCATATAAGATGCAGTAACATTTAAGTAATAGATTTCAGTTTTAATGCTTCTATTGCTAATCTACTGTACATTCGTGTGTTATTTAATTACTTTAGGTTTTAAAATAATTTGCAAAAATTCTAATTTAGCAATTGTAATTTCATTTCATAAACTTGTCTGTGTCACATAGGCCAAAAACGTAATATATCTTTAGTGTATTCATAATAAAGTACTAATGAACTACGATTGCATACTGTAGTTATTTCACTCATTGCTAGGGAATATAGAGTATATGAAATTGTATACAATTGTTATGTTATAAAGATTGTCACAAATCTCTATCTCGCTCTCTGGGGAGTTGGGGTAACATTTCATCGGGTCACCAGAAATGTCACCAACAAAAAATCTACTTCACCAAAGGTTTATGGGCTTTGTGATTTCGCCAACACTACATAGCACTGTTAGCTCTTCGTCACAGACCCACATGCGCACACCATGGATGTTTGCCTGGCTTTCTTTATTTATACATGCAAATGTTATATATGCTGACGTGTTTGTATGCGAGACTGCATATGGAATAGAACATGTAAATAAATTGTAGGGCAGAACATAAAATAGCACACTGCACTTGCACTTTCAAAACAAAAGCAGACATGATACTAATTTTTGAAAGAATATCATTTAAATTGTATTACACTATGGGCTCTTGTGTGATGATAATCATTCATTCATAATGTGGCGGAAAATACAAATTAATTAATTTAATTAATATTTAATTAATTCTTCAATTTTGTAATTTTGAATTTAAATTTGCGCCATTCAAATCTCAGCGTGATGAGTTTTGAAAAAAACAACTCTTACATCCAGAATAAAGGGGAGTTATTATTAAAGGTCACTGAATCTTACATAACTCAGATTAATTTTAGCTAACAAGTTCGCCCTACATTTAGTGTTTGTGCAGTCAACCGTATCTATTTGGACAAAGCTTTAGGAACAACTCTATTCTAGCCCGAAGGCTGATAAATTCTAGAATCTTCCAGATGACCACTAAAATCACATATAAGGGCCGATTCGAAATTGAACCCTCCCTGCACGAAAGCGGCGGAAGCCGGAAGCGCCCCCTTACATAACCAACCAACCTGAACCCTCACTCTTGTTACAATCATCGAGTCCCACGTGTGAAGGTTTCGTGGTTAATGCTGAACAGAAAGGTATGTCAGAGAATAGTGATTGTCACTTTAACTGATTTTAATATTGCTTAAAATCTGTTAGAATTATGTTTTTCCTTGTAAATATTGTTGACGAGTTTAAACTATGTCATTCTTATTCTCGTTTAAACAAAGAATCAGATGAAAGAATTATAAAAAGGAATTTTAAATGAAGAAACGAGAATAAAAGTACAGATTATGAATATTTGAAACACAAGACTGATGCACACCATTATGTTTCTTCTCTCAACAGTTAGCAAGCCATTCCATTCCATTTTCTTTGCTGAGATGCAAGTTTCAAGTTCTACGTGCAACCAAGCCATTTTGTTTCTGCTGATGTACAAGCGTTGGTAAACTTCATCCCTTGCTGCCATCAAGCTTCACTTATCTCGACATTGCTTATGTCGACATTCGCATGAGTCGATGGTTGAAGTTCGAAGATTTACTTCCACGTTGACAACTGTTAACTGCCATTGGATTTTTCTGAAGGTGCTGAGATCCATGAGCAGGAGAAATTCTTGGGGGGGGGCTCTAGGTAATATTCTAAGAGAAGTGTGGGATGCTGCATGTGTGCTATGACGTACCTGGAGAGTATGACGAACAGTATCTTCTAACTAGAAGAAGATTCATTGACAACCAGATGCACTTGCTTGAAGAATTGGGTCCACTCAAGAAAGCTGAGTTACTGTGTGGAGCTGCTATGAGGAGTATAAGTCGGATTCTGCCAAGTAACTGTTGAAACCATAAGAGCCTAATAAAAGGGCCAGGTGAGGGAAACTAGAACTGTGTAAACTTTGTCCACTTTATTTAATTCAAGGACAGTGGTAAAAATTGAGTTTTGAGCATTGTGCAAATTCAGACAAGAAAGTGATTTGTGTTTATGCTGTGTAATTCATATTGGACAAGAATTGAACAAGAATTGAGAGCTAAGTGCTTGTGGTGTACATTCTGTGCGGATTATTCAAACATTTATGTGACTATATGTGGAACTGTTATCAGGCAAGGCCATTATCACAAGACTATTAACTGCCAGAACAAGAACAAGACTACAGCTTACAGGCCACAATCAGATGAACCGTTATTATGTATTTTCTGTGTAATCTGTATATGTTTTTCATCAATTCTTAAATTCCTTATCTATTTCTGATTCTTCTCTTTAATATCTTATATTGACATAACTGTATTCTTTTTATTTAGTTGGCTTATTGCCATTGAGAAATTGTGTAAGCTAAACTAAGTTGTGAAGATATTTCTTTGATGTAAAATTCCTAGTAATTTTTCTATGGAATTGACATGATATATTTTTCTTGATTGACTGAATTCTATGTATCTTGGTTGAGATTGTGATTTCTGATAAATTGCCTTGTGTGACATTAATTTTGATGACATTAATTTTAAAACTACTTTTAGTTATTATTTATCTTTCTTTAATAAATTGTTGATTTTATAACTATCCACTCTCGTTACATTGATAGAGAGGTGTTTGTGCATGATGACGGGTGATGGCTGCCAATGACGTAACGACAATAGAACGATGGTTAACTGCAAGTGTGGGATAGTTCCCGTCATCGTAGAGAGCTTATATGTGAGGGGCTGGATTAAAGACAAAGATTGACAAGATAATTCAATTAAGGTCTATTAAGCTAGACAGGTAACACTTGGGCAGAGAGTTAATTAGTTAGCAGACTGTTCCAGGGATTGACCTAGTCACTCTCATGACCGCAAAGACAAAATACCCCTGTCGGGTGACTGTGCGTGCTATTTGCATGAGAGGATTATTGTTTATGTATTAATTATGAAATAAAATATCACAAAATAATAATTAGCAATTAGCAGACAGGACCACCTTTTTTCACACACATGTTCTCCTGGGGGGGGGGGGCAATGTCCTTAAATGATGTGGCAATATAAGCACAAAACAAATAAAGCAATAAATTTAAACAGCACAATAATGTGACAACTCCCACTATCAACAATAATATTACTAGCATAAAGTTCACTATGAAAGGTTGTCCATGAAAAGTTTGGCTACTGATCCTTCCTACAAATATATAAGATAAATAGCAATTATAATCTTAATCAGTTTTATTAATTATGTGCACTGAGGTTTCTATAAATAGTTCAGTTTCAGGTTCCTCACATACCTTTTAGAAATTGGGTAAGTTCAGTCCAATGATGAAAAGGAAATAATGAATGCAATAATGAATAATGCAAGAACGAGGGAGACAATTGGAGTTGAGTTATAGACTACACATAGACTAGAGGGGTGCATACACCTGGCCCTCCCTCATGCATGTTTGCTGGTACTGAATATTAGTATTGGACGCAGTGCAATAAGTTGACCGCCTGTCTGTATTTTGGGTCTAGTGGTTACAGAGTATACCACTGTAGCAGGAACAACATAGAGAATTGGAGTGGAGTCGTAGACTACACGTAGATCTGGATGTGTGTATATGTCTCGCCCTCACTCGTGGCATGCTCGCTGATGCAAAACATCAGTTTTGGATGCAGTCCAATAATGTTGACTGACTGGCTGTAGGTTGGGTCTAGTAGTTTCATAAGATACTCCTGTAGCAGCGATGGGTTGATGTCACATCTTTCCATCAATGGGGCATGCTCAAGGCATGGTATTGCCAACCATTCTATATTTGCCTGGGCACGATCGGTTCACCCATGGAATAGGTCTGGTTCAATGCCACTGGCTGTCTCCAGGTAAATGTCCTACATGACTGCTTTACATTGACACTGTAATATTTTGAGCTCTCTTTTTCCATTAGAATGTGAGACAGTCTTGTTCCAGGTGAACTTCCACTGTCCTTTAGAGCACACAGTTACTTTGAACATAACTCAGTGGGTGCTTAAGGATGGCAAGGACCCAGGAGAATTCAGTCCTCTCAGTGCTTCTTTTGCTATAATTCTCCCTGTGATAAATCGAAGGCAAATTACTCTCTCTTTTATTTCTGTCTGCGCACACAACGTGGAAGTGAAAAAACTCTCAATGCATGAAATTTACACAATTATCCCCTTTACTCGCTACTTGAGTGGTTCTGCACATGACAAATCTCTTACACTTCCTATCTCAGGCACATAACCTAATTACACTCAGTGCACTTTTAATCTACAAATACATTCAAGAAAAAGCATTTCAAAATAACAACATTTCACTAAAAACATTGACAATCTTAAATTGAGTGGCAATAAAACTTGTACACACGATGCATACATATAAACCTTATGAACATAACTTTCTATAAATAATTAATAAAGTAGATTTATTAACAATAATCGCAATGCAGTTCATAAATTATAAGCTGCTTTAAAGAAAAGGTTTGTTAGTCGTGTATACAAATTGCATGCTCAATTAGCATTTTTTAATAATGACAAGGGAAAAGGTTATGTACTATTAAAAGTTACAAGAAAATTATTTTGGCAAGTACACTCCCCTACTCTGTGACAGATATATAGGGATATTAAGCAGGATCCATACAGGGCTCGTGAGTTTGAAATTCCATGAATTTTAATGACCTCTTCGTACATTTTCCAGGACATTCAGACACGAAAATATGAAACCAGTATTTATCAAAGAATCATTTCTCTGCAGTTTAGTAGCCATTTGGGTTCAAACATACTTCATTGTTATATTAAATCAAAGATAAAGGCAGAGTCAACATTGTAAACAATGTTGTATACTAGATAAAAGTAAATTAGTGTAACAGCACAAACAATGAGCAGAAATAGTATGAGTTAGCTATTTCGGCAAGCTTAGTTTTTAATTCTTCATCCACTTTTAGCAGTACTTCTTCTTTTCTTTTGACCGATTTTCGCAGAGCCTTAGACTTTGCTAAAAGATTGAAATCTCCTCTGTTTTCAGCCTTCTGCATGATCATCAGCATCCTTGTTCATTGATTTAATGCATGTGAAGGAATAATGCGAGGTAACAACTTTTAATGTCCACATAATATATACTTTCAATACATCAAACGTATGATAAAAGTGAAGAAAGTGAATCACAACGCTCGCTGCTGTCTAAACTATACCACTTGCACTTGGTATTAGAATTCATCGATGGAGGATCGGAGGTCGAAATGTCCTGCTGATAAGATTTCAATTTGATCCGGTTTACAAAATTATGATATTCGATGGTGATTTAGAGTCAATTTCTTAGTCTGTAGTAGGCTTACGTGTTTTTCTCCTTTCATTGACTTGTCAATGCAGTTTTCCCATGTTTGACAAATCCAATGATTTTACACACACTGTGCAAATAGCCATGGTTTGGAGAGTCGGATGTTCTGATATCCAGTCCTTGTAGTCATCTTCTGTTAGACACTGTTTGCTAAAGTGGCACTTTCCAGGCTTTTTAAGAAAATGACTCAGACACAGTGCATGCTAAAATGGCGGCACAAAATAAGAACGAAGCCGATTTGTTCACCCAGTCAGAGCTCAAGACAGTATGTGTTAAGTAAAAGGCATCCAATGAGAGCTGTCGTAAGATTTCAGAGGTAAAGCTTTTATAAGCAATGCAAACAATGCAAAATGCATTTTCTAACTCTCTCACGATCGATCGATATTTTAAAATTCCAATTTCCAAAACCCGTTTTCTTTCAATGTTTTTCACGGCCTGCAAATTCATTGCTAAATTAAATAACTTTTCACAGAGTTCATGCCCCTGTACCGGCTGTACGCACCCTTTTAAGTTACAAAAATAATAACGCTATTTATTTTTCTCTTTCCTTAACACTTTGCTGAAAATCAAAGCCTACGCCTTATGTAATATTTACTTTTACTGCACACATTTTGCTTACCCACTTTAAAGCTAGTTATTATGAATTCTTTATTTATTAATAGTCATTAGAACTCTAAGATATTAGTTTAAGCTAGCGGTGGAATTGTGATGAATATTTTAAATGGAAGTATTTGTGAGGCTGGAAACAGCTATGATCTTGAGCAAATGAAGCAGTGCCCTGTCTCTCGGAAATATTTGTATAATTAGTTATTGCTCAATGTCGTGGATGATACAAATAAATTATTGACATATGTGTAAGGCTAACGCGCATAGGTATAATGTTTCAGGACTTAGTACACACACACACACGCACACACACACGCATGTATATACAGTTGTATCTATCTATCTAAGGTGAGGTAACGTTAGATAGATAGATAAATAAATAGACAGATAGATAGACAGACATATAGATTGATTAGATAGATGGACAGACATACGGACGGATACACACACGCACCTCGAGCGAGTCTTTATAGCAGGAAGTCGAATTTTCAAGACTGAAGTCAAGGAAGGAAAGTCTAAGTGGAAAGCCCGGTACTCCAGTAATGACCCACACGCACACGGACACGTTGGGGTATGTACTTGGAAAGTATGGCGTAGCAAATTCTCCCCATCCACCCGTCATGTTACCTCCGCACGCATCAAACACTTGATAAAATCAGACCCATAGCAATTAGCACAGAGTGATTTTAAAATAAGAAATTCTACTTTGGATTAAATTGAATTTTGTAAAGAAAATCGCAACATTTTGCGTACGGATTAAATTATATAATTTATCTGAAAATAGATATATAAATATATAAATTATATAATTTATCTGAAAATAGATATATAAATATATAAATTATATAATTTCTCTGAAGATAAATTTATAAATTATATAATTTCTCTGAAAATAAATATATAAATTATACACATCCTCTGAAAATAAATATATAAATTATATAATTTCTCTGAAAATATTCATAAGCCGTAAATATTTGCAATTGATAATAACTAAATATGAGATTACAACACTCCCCAAGATTTGATGACAAGTCTATTAACTTATTTACTTATTGCGTAGAAATTATATAAATATGTCGCAGGCACTGTTTCTATGATTTCCCTTAAAATAGTGAATCGCTTAAAGTTATACATTACCTAGATACATACATATATGTATAATCGAATTACGTATTGTATATATGTTTGCAATGTATGTGTATATCTGCAAATGAATATATGTATACTTTTACGTATGTGTATGTGTGCTTGCCTGCTGACTTCTCCACAGCCGTAAACGTGGTAAAGAATCCAGTGTGCCTGGCATAATTTCTCCAGGATGTGAAAATCAAAGTAATGACGCTGCCACTAGAGATGATTGGCACCGACACCTCTGTTCCACAATAACTAGGTGAAAGTAGAAACATACGGAAATTATCTCTATTATGAGTATTAACAACAACAACAATGGAATGTCACAAATATTATAGAAAAAGTCAGCATTATTTCTATACAGAAACCAGTTTTATTTCTATTCTTAGTCATTTACGCACTTTTAGTAATGTAATTTCTATTCTTAGAAGTCGGGAGCGTGCCTCAAAAATGAGTACACATCATTGAACTCGCCTCATTAATGAGTGCATTAGTGTCCATGAGATAATCCCTACACGTCATTGAACTCATCTCATTAACACGTGCATTAGGTTCAATGAGATCATACGTCGAGTCAACAAACGATTGAAATTGACATTAATCAACAAAGAATGAAGCAGTATGACACAGATGGTAAACGCTATAGAGAATTTTCACGAAAATGTCTTATGCTATCACTAGTTTTAGACTTTAGAACACACCATGCCGGAATGAACAAAGGACAAAAAATAGACGCAACTATTTCAAAGACAAAAATAAAACAAACAAAACGTAGGCAGCGATATAAATGTTTATAATTGTAATGTAAATAGCTATATGGCTATTATTCAGATTTACAAGCGGTGTTTTGTTATAAACAGTAAAAAAAATTAGAAGTGAGGCCTTTAAAAAACAGAGGCATGATATCTATTTATATAATGTTCTTTAAGATATTTACAAATATTTCTTTAATTGAAGAATACAGTAAATAGACTGAGAAATCCGTCTGAATCCGACCTATTAATACTAATGCAATTACTTTGTTTTCAAATTATGTATGCAGACATTTATATTTTAGTATGGTTTTTAACTGAGCTTGAAATAATCGACCAATCGCTTGAAGATTAACTTTTACTTTTTCTTCATAGAATATTATTACCAAATTTCTAAACCTTGGTTTCAGTACTTTGTTGAAAACGTAAAAAACTAGTGATAAGCTCTATTTTAATTATTCATCTTTGTCGAATTAATCGTTCGGGAATAATTCGATCGGTTTAAGAAAATACAGTTGAAGAATAGGTGATCGGGCATATCCACTAAACACTATCTCTCCTCTGTTTCTCTGGAACCTTCCTATTGAGATTTACGAATTATAATGATAACACATCAGCAAAAGTGAAAAAAACATAGCAAATCAATGCGTTTTATTTTATCTATGGCACAGGGTTTTAACTTCTCATGCATCATAGGCAGTTTAATTTTAATATGCATAAACTATGAACTCATAAAATATCAAATAACAAAAGTTCAATAAAAATTACATTCCAATAGAAGATGCGTTGCCCGTTAAGATTCCATCCAAAACTTGCAGATATGTGTATGGAAACATTAAGCACTTTTCACCTTGAGATCCAGACAGGTATAGGTCTATGAAGTTAAAGGCGAGATGGATGACCTGATCTGTGTCTACCTGTATTGTCCAGGTACAGTTACAGTTGTCAGGAAATGTTCCGGGGAATCCTGGGCTGCTGACAGTGCCCTCCTTTTCGGTAATAAGTTTGGATCCACAGTCTGGATGAAATAGAGAAATATTATTTTTACAAAACGTCTGGTCTATCTGCGTGTAATAAGCAAGACTATTTGTCAATAAGATAATATGTTTAAATTTATTAACTGGCTGTAGGTTGTTAGTATTTTTAGAGTTTGCTTTGAGTCAGAATAGTTGATATACTGTGTATTTTAGTTACTAGGTTAGACTTTATTTCTTTAGATAAGCAAATTATTGCACTTAAGATACATTGAAATTCATACGCATCCAGCTCTTGCATAGAAATTTAGTTCGAGACTTTAACTTATAAGTTCTAATGAGATGACCAAACATCAGGCCATGAGGGAGAGGCAAAACAAACTATTTTCAAAGATTTGTAATGTAACGTCAGAAGTATTCCTAGCAATAGTGTGCCCCTAGGAAAATACGGACTCATTTTGGGGAAAATGGACAGAAAGAACAGATCTCCAGAATTCAATAAAAAAGTGCAGATGAGAAATTGTGTACTTAGGACTCTACTGCATCATGAACAGAACTGTTACTTGACTTCATTACATCAACACCGTTACTTGGCTTCATTACATCAGCACTGTTATGTGACTTAGCAATGTATGGCTACAAAAAGGTGTGGCTATACTGTCATTGTTGTCTCTCTTAGCTAAACTAGCCAGACTATCATTTTTACAAACGATCAGTGCTGCTCACTTCATAGTAGCTAGGTGATTGTGCTATTTTCCTTGATTCATTTCACTTCTCTATGGCGCACATTGTTACATTTAAGAAATTTCTTTAATCTAGAAGATTAAGTTAGTTCTTTTATTTGTATTTTGGGAAACATGTGAGTTAAACCTATCGAGGTTAGAATATTACCGTTCATTCTACTATTCCTGTTATAGGTGCGATTAGAATATGTTGACAGAAACTTTTTTTCTGGGTGAAAGTGGGTATTTCATTTTTTTGTATGAACTCCTTTTCCACGCTTCTTTTATTTACCCCAGAGTGAGTGAACCTGCAAAATATCTATATTTGGACAATCTCATTTATATTTGTTAACATAATATGATTGATTTCTATTTTCCATTTCTGCAGTTAATGTCCGTGTGTATGTGTGTATGTGTGTATGTATGTATGTGTGTGTGTGTGTGTGTGTGTGTGTGTGTGTGTGTGTGTGTGTGTGTGAAAACTGCGTGCGTGCATGCGTGTGTGCATGTACGAGTAACACTAGCGGGAAACATACTAAAATTACAGAATATTTTTCATTGCATTTATAACATAATGCATGTGAAATGGGTAACCTCTTGCAAGATTACTGTGTATATGAGAAATGAAGAGTATCCTCTATATTGGAAAGACAAAAACAACCTCAAACATATACAAAATACCCAGAACAAAACTTCAAACCAACAATAACAAAGGTCTTATTAACTAAAGCTAAGAAAGTATAATGGTGTCCAGCTATACACTAACTCGTCAACATGTATTGCAGGAAAATTAAAGAAATATGTTCACATCCAATCTTCAATAATATATGTGACGTGCACCCCATTGATGGTTATGATTATTATTATTGATAAATACAAGTGATCGAGAATCTTAATTCATAGTTATTAATAATTCTCCCACAAAATCAACGTCTTTCACATGGCGGATTATAAGGATGTCGTAAAACTCTACTCCTTTCAAAATAATAAAATAAACGTTTTCTGTCACATAATATATCCATAGATGGGAACTTCTTACTGAAGGAGTAATAAAATTTTGTCTTTGGTTATATTTAAAGAGCCCCCATCCACCTACTACTATCCCAACACATATTTTAATAATGTGTGCATGAATGTTAATACATTTAACAAATGAATTCATTAAATCAGCAATCAAGCATATAACACTAAAAATACAATTGAGAGGCCATTGACATTTTCAGTACATCAAAACAATGTTTCGATAAATGTCAACCACGTTTTAGTCTCTAATCTAACATTTATATCAGAAGTCATATTAATAAACAATCTATATCATGTATCTAATCTCACCACAAAAATAAGAATTGAGTTTATAGAGAGATAATAATGATGGGCTTGATGGTAGAGCTGACTTCTCTCCCCTCCTTGACGGTAAGGAGGTCAGATCAGCCGCAATGTTGATGACACATCGAGTGGCAAGATGAAATAACCAACTCTCTCACTCAGACACCACAAATGTTCTGGTGGGGATGGGGGTACCTTTATTCTGAGATGCAGGGTGTTGGCACCTCCCATAAATACAAATAATTATGGCAGGACAATAATTGAGGAATTCCCAGTAAATCATATGAGCCCCCAGAGGAAATGATTCCTCACAAATAAGAAAGACAGATAAGACAAAGACAGGACAAACATTAGACAGATGTGATGATGACACTTATAAAATCATATTAGATGAAAATGATAATTATTATTGACAACTTGACAACAAATTGACAACACTAAAAAAATTAATATAAAAGAAAAGAAATTTTATATAAAAATCAAAGAAAAAATAAGAGAAAGAACAATTATTAAAATGTTTCTAATGACATGTTACAAATAAAGATTTGTTCTAATCTGATTCTGAGAATTAATTAGCCTCCCATAAGAATGGAACTTGTTCTCACACAAAAGTTATTTTTGATGTCAGTTTTTTCTTTCTAATATCCTTCTATATTCTATATATGCACTTGTTTTCAATGACCTGGGTTTGAGTACTTAAAAAGTCCCAAGGTGAAGGCTCAACACAATGCTCTGAGCCAGCTTCCACCACAAGTCTTCATAGCAGCAGCCCTTAGCTGACCAGCACTAGCTAACATTGCCCGTTTTTTCGCTTCACACTCACAGCAGTCTCAGTTGACCATTGCTGTCTTAGATGTCCTGATACATTTGATATAGTCGAGTGACCTGGTGGACTGTTGATTCTGCAATAATACAGTGTAAGAGACTGCTGACTACAATAGAAAGCATTCAAGTGTCAATGGCTATTAATTTCCCTGAGCACATTGACACTAAGCTGAAAGGAAGATATGAATTAAAGATACATAAATAACTCTCAAACATTCTATTATCATTACACAAAGTTTTCACTAAGATTAAAAGTCAGTCACACATACCTTCCACATTCTTCATACCCCAAGAATCAAAGGTAATCTGGTTGGAGTACAATAATTCTTTAGAATATTGGAGTCTTTCTAGACTTTATATTCAACATTCTTTTCTCAAAATTACCAGACCAAAATTATGGGACTCACCTCTTCCTGCTGGAGCAAGTTCTTTTCTAAGTGGAGTGAGGAGGACTCGTTAGATCTGGGTATATAAAGGTTTTCCCATTCTATAATGTGTTTCCTTGAAACTACCTTATGCTAGTTCTTGATTACAAATGACCCTTTGATTTTCAGTGACCCGTCAAATGCGCGAATGACAAATGCACGCCCTGACAAATGCCTGATAGGGTTAGGTTATGGTTATGGTTAGGATTAGGGTTATGGTTAGGGGTTAGGGTTAGAGTTAGGGACAGAACGTGTCGTCACACTTTTGTTCATCGTGCTTTTGTTGGCGCGTACTTGTCAGGGTGCACATTTGTCGGTGAACATGATCTTCAACCATTTCCTGTGCCCTAGCATTGTTTCTAGCTTCCTGAGACTGGTATTTTATTCCCATCCATCCCTTTTTTACTTGTGATCAGTTGTCTTGGACAGGGTGGGGGTGGGGGTGGCGCAGCAGTTCTTCCATTATCTGGACACGCTGCCCCAGTTCAGGTTACTGGGATAGAGATACATTAAAAAGATAGAGCAGGGGTGGGGGTGGTTTCATTTTATGACCCTGTCCTAATTTAGGCACACATTAATTTATAGAATAATCCCTAACATTAGTGACAGCCGGACTTATCTCCCTTTCAAATGCCTCAATCTCAGTTTGATTGTTCATGACACCTAGTCGGATATGTTAGTTGATGTCTCTGCTAACAATGCTATATCCCCTTTATTTATTAAGAAATGTGATGGGTTGTGGTGTTGTGTTGTTATTATTATGGCTCACCCCAGGATGCAAGGAGATGAAGCGATGATACGATGATGAGACAATACATGGCTACGGCAGCAACAGAGAGTAACACGAACACCATGTTTACATTTCCATATAATCTATATTCCAGAGACACCACCAAATACTATCTCTCTTTCTCTCAGCATACATAGTGGCATCAGAACAAGCCGTTCAAACCAACACTTCATCTCTTGCTACATGTTTGCATCAAAACAAGCCTTTTCTTCATCTCTTCCAAAAACACTCTTCATCGCTTCTCCGGATGACCGACCCTCTCTCACAAACAGTAATTTACAATATAACTTAAAAATCTGAACCGCAAAGGGGACTCCCTAGACTGAACTCAAACAGAGACTAAAACTAATGCTAAACTGATTCTTCTGTGCTAATGTACTTTTGTTATAATATAATATCTTTTGAACTACTTAGAAGTTTAACTATAAAACTACTACATTAAATACTCTTTAAAAACAATACTTCCTTACAAAAAAATTTACAACATAAACTATCAAATAAAATAATTAACAATATTCCTGTGCTAGGGAAAAACCATATACACATACATAAATCATAGAATACTCTAAGAAAATAATATAAACTAGCATACCAAATTATATAAATACAAACTACATCCCACTAACTATTGGAATACCTAATTTTAATAAATACATAATATAATAACTGGCTATCAAAAATGTACACACTAACACACACATTATCTACAGCTGAGGGGTGACAGTGCGCTGCATGATTCAAAACTAGTGAGTGCTGAGTTGACCTAGTTTCCTCAGGCATCACTGTCCACACACACAGCTGTGTATACACTTACACTCACCCTTCCACATAAATATAATTCTTTATTCCTCTATTTTCGGCTCGGCCCCCAGTTGGCAATATGGTCATTACATGGAATTATGTAATAACATAGAGAGATAACAGTTAAGAAAATTAACAATACAATTTAATAACAATAAAATTAAATTTGAAACAAGGAAATGAACAATTCGATTTCCGTGAATACAGAGCGATACCGTGCAACCCGGTAAGTCACTTTACTGTCCACACCATGAAAATCTAATTAGACTGTCTTTTAGACTTAACTTTTAATTAAACACCATATTGTTGTCGTCCACTGACATACGCTGACATCCCATGACCTTTGGCAACCTCCCACAGTTTAACAGGCTGTGATAAGGATTCAGCAAGATGCTCACTCATTTGTTGTAAATTTGGACTCCACCACGTTTTTAGCAAGGTTGGATTTCCACTGAGTAGCATTCAGCAGTCAAAATCAGGTTTATGAGGTGAACTCAGGACCAGCTGGAATATACAGTTGTTTATATTACAGCTTCATTTTTTAATAATGACTTTTATGGGTTTTATGGCAGCAGCGATAATCACTCTTTACAATCTTCACTAATTCACAATTTACATTACAAGAAAATTCAAATATATAAAATCTTTACAATATATATTTCTTTCATTACTCCATAGTTGCTCATAATACAATTTAGCTAGTGACCACGCAGTACATGTTAACTCTCCCATGATAACAATTAATCAACAGTAATAAAATTAAATACACTTGGCATTTCTCACCACATTTACAAGTGTAATATTGCTGTGCCTTCTGTATCAAAATGTATTAACATTAGCAGCATTAAAATTCACTAGAATATTCTACACATTTACAATACAAAATACATAGAATTAATTCAACAAGAAGGAATTTTTGATTTAGATAAATCAAGGCATTACCACTAGGTGTTTTCATATAGGTGCTGTCATAAATGGACATGGCTCTCTATTTTCTATCCCTTTAGGTCGGGTGCAATGCAGAGTAGGCATCTGATGCGGCCAACCCATTCAGGTGGTTTCATTAATGAAATGAAGATCAACTCACATCTTAGTGCTACGTCATTGCCCGATAAGCAAATGACAATACATAGATAGTTAGTATCTGATTTTTGGCATGACCTTCAACTGTGATCTAACCTACTTTCCCTAAATGCATAAACAAGTCCTTCCTTGGCCTTTAATCTTTAATCCTTAATGGAAGTTTCTCAATGGACACGTCAGGATGCAGAAAACCCATATATAAAAGAAACAGTTAATAATGTGAAAAAGATTAACAACATACATAATTTGTTTTAATATACCTTCACAACAACCACAACTTTTATTCTGATCTCTCAGGCAAACTTTCTTCTGCAGTTTGGAAATTTGATTTGCTCTTCATATTGCTGGGCCATTATTACAAAAAAATTTTTTGTCCAAAATTCTGTAGTGGGCTGGATATAATTGTATGCTGGGTTGGATGTGGCCCACAGGCCTTGAGTTTGACACCTCTGAGATAGAGATAAATCAAATCTTATGGTCCAACCCTGTTAGGTCTTGTATTCAAGCAAACATCCTGTTAGTATCTTGGAGTGTCATGGTTAAATACTTTAAATGTAGTTTTTTGTACTTGGCTTCCTGTACCTCTTGTATATCTATGTTTTATTCCTTTTCGTTATTTAATTTTTAAATGTTTATTGACGTGATGCCAGGCAAAGTTTTACTTTTGACTGATATCACCCCCCCCCCCCTTTGAGACCATCACTTAGTGAAAGTAAGTGATGTCTAACCATAAAACTTAGAACAATCACAAAATCATTATTTTAAAATTCTGGATTATTTACTGTTGCAACAATCTTCTTATAGTGGTTCCATACCCTGATATGTATGAAATATCAATATGTAACTCTTAACTCATTTACTAAAATGTGACGTATTCGGACCAAATTCTGTGTCACGAACTCCTGACCCATATTTGAGAAATTCGAAATCATATTCGGATGAATTCCTTTGTTAGAATCTTTCCCGCCAAACACTAGTATGAGGGAACAACAGGAGTTCAAACTATGTTATGCAACTTTAGACGATAGTCAAGAAAGTTTGAGTCAACAAGCATACCTTGTGATCTAGTCACGTGATGCATTCATGCACTTCAATAAATACTCTTGATGCGATAATATACTTCACTCGCATACAGACCAGCCCGACACACACTTCTGCTCACGAGCATCTTAGTCGCCGAATATTTTGCTGAGTCGTAAGGGAACACATGGAACCCGTGTCTTGTTAAATATTAATTATTAAATTCTTTTATTGTTAATACCTCTTTCGTAGTGATTTTTATGCATATAGACCTAATCGTGGTTTGAATGGGGGATCGACTGAGCTAAATGCAACATTCTGAATGCATAAAGATTTAAGAGAGTTTTTAACAGTTTCCAAGCCGGCTATTGTACACAAGTTTGTCTGTTCGTGAATCTGTTTGTCTGTACTACAAAGGCGCATTTTCATATGAGACGAAAGATAAATTTGAGCAACCAGTCTGTTTAGGGAAAAAGGAGAGATTAATTTATCTAATTAAATTAAGGTTCTGAAAAATTCCTAAGCAGGGTCTCTAAATAAAAACTGGACATGTAACATAAAATAATATCAATAAAATTTGTTACATAATTACTTCAAGATTTTAAGGGTTCATTACACAGTCACGCTAACCATTTAACGCTCAACAATGACATCTTAATAACCGATGGAATATGTCGCTACGCCTACCTTAGTGTACACAATATTACAATATCAAAGAGTTATCAAAATCAACAACACATTTATGACTTGTAAGGTTATCATAGACCTGTACACAATACAAAGTTTTTTCTTTCAATAGGACATAAATTAGATAAAATGCTACCAATGCTACATTATCAAAATTAACTGTACAGTGAACCTCCACCTAGAAATTTGTCTTCAATACATCACAAATTGAATAGAATTCAACAAATTGACATTAATGTAAAGTTGGCTAATACTACAAAAGAATTTTGAAACTGGCGAAAATTTGGTCCACATTCATAACACAAAGTTACATCTTGTTTTTTATCCCAAATAATTGTCAATCCCATCTTGCCTTATATATCTCTGGTATGTTTGCAGAACAATTTCACATTGTGACCTTATATAGCCTTTTATAGAGATAAGCACCTATTGCACAGTTTCTCACATCAGTCATAACTGTGGAATCTGCGGTTTGATTGGAATCTTCAAGCCTAGACTTTCTTTTTATTTTGAGATGAGCGTTCATGTGCATCACCCCACCTTTCTATCTCAGAGTACTGGAGCAAGGTTCTAAGCGGAGTGAGGAGGACTCATTAGACCTGGGTATATAAAGGTTTTCCCATTCTATAATGTGTTTCCCCCTCCCTTTCCCACACAACCCCCTCACCAAGCGCAAAAGCGGCGGAAGCCGGAAGCGCCCACTACAATCATTCATTCATTCATTCATAATGTGTTTCCTTTAGACCTCCCATTTCCCTGCCTTTTCTAGTTTTTGATTACAAATGACCCTTTGATCTGTAACCATTTCCTGTGCCCTAGCATTTTTTCTAGATTCCTTAGACCAGTACTTTCCTCCCTTTCATCCCTCAGTTTATTTGTGATCAGTTGTCTTGGACAGCTGGACAGCCGGGGGGGGGGGGGGGGGACTATGGTTCTCCTCTTATCTGGACCTCTGGACCAGTTCAGGTTACCGGGATAGAGATACATTAAAGAGATGCATCAAATCTAGGGGTCCAGCCCTGGGTGGTCCAGCCCCATTAGGTCTTGTATTCTAGCAAACATCCTGTTAGTATCTTGTTAGTACTTTAAATGTGTTTTTTGTACTAGGCTTCCTGTACCCCTTGTGTATCTAGGTTTTATTCCTTTTTGTTATTTAATTTTTAAATGTTTATTGACATGATGTCAGGTGAAGTTTTACTTTCAACTGACATGGGATAAGATGTGAATGTTCGCTGTGAATTTGAGTAGGCATATGAATATAAATATGTGGGACAAATGGAATGAACAAACAAACAACCACACCAACACATGTTCACAACAATGAGAGAAAAACTACTCTTGAAAAAGTGTTAACAAAAAAGTTTATTGTAAAATGTGGCTACTCTCATATGGTCATTAGTCGTTCAATCAGAAGCATCCACTCACAACATTCAAGAGCAAAGAAAGTGATAAATGAAATAAAATAAAAATGTACAAAGTTCACAATATGTCTAGTATTGAAAACCGCAATAATACCTCTCAAATAAATCACTTGCCAACTCTCTCTTGGTGAAGACCCAATATAAAAATAATATGTATAAACTGCAATAGCAGTGAAGACTGCAAATATTATCTCAGTAAATGCATCAGTGGTGATAACCACAAAAGGAACTATCATAAGCTAATGAAAATTAGCATTACACATTTTCTGGGTGAAGACCCACAAATATCAATACTAATAAAATCAGTTTAGAGGGTGAAAACCCAAGGCTAATAAATGTCACCTAGTAACAGTGGTGATAACTGCAAATTGTCACTAAATAATTATTCACTAAGTTTAATGTTCAGGGAAAATGTTTGGGCATAAACCTAAAATATCAATGATAAATGTCCAATCAAAACTAAATGTTCAAAAAGAATGTTTATAAAAGTGTTCAAAGAGAAATCTAAAATTGTCATATTAATATTAAAATCTAAAAATATCAATTATATTATTAAACTACTGCTAAACTACCTAAGTGAATGCACCACTAAATTAACTATTACTACTTACAGTTACTGGAAGGTTGATAAAACCTGATGCACATTAACTAAACAGTGTCCAAGAACTATCAAATAACACACTTTACTCTTAAGGAAATAAACAATGTTCTTCCCTGAAAACTGGAACAAAATGGCAGTTATCTTCCCCCCCCCTCCCAGACAGGGATGGTGGTAAACACACACACACACACACACTGGCACAACACAAAGTTGGCAAATGAACTTGCTGGCCCACTGGCACAAGTTATGTAGATCACAGGCAAAAATCATTGAGGCCTGCAATGAAGAGTGACTGCCTCACAGGTGGTGATAACCCACTGCCCTGCTTTGCTGAACATCAAAGAAAAATCCTTCCTGGTGATGTTACAAATGATGAAAACCAATGAATGTAGTGAAGAAATGCCCCATTCAATTGCTTGACCCAAATATTCCTCAGTCCAGAACATGGCAGGCACTGATAATTTGCTGCCAATGGGATAAGGGTGCCTGACATATGGCTAGGTAGAGGCTGGCTGGTCCTGTACCATGGAAGATGCTTCAAATATATAAAGTCTCAGCAAACGTGGGGGAGCAGTCAAGTGGCCCTATTTGCTAACTCATGAAATATTTAGCAAAATGGCTGTGCCAGAACTCATGGTGGCCAAAACCCCCTGTACTCACTGTAGCTGTCAATCTCTACAAGAGCAATTCCTTCACAGAATCTGATAACTCTTCTCTCAGATAATCAGACAGTCAGTTGTTCCAAAATCAGTTTTGGTACAGTCTCATGACTGACTCCCATAACCTGTCAGCAGCCAAAGTATCGTGTATGTACATGCCACCTTGTCTACTATGTGCGTTACAATAGACAAGGCACTTTTACTAGCATCCATTACTATAACATCATGTGTGACTTTCCCATCAGTCTTGACAGCTACTGGTTAGCATATCATCATGCCAACACTGTCAGCGAAGATGAAATATCACTCAGACCACTCCCACACTCCATCCCCTGGTGTGCAGAAGTGACCATTTGACCATTTGACTACCACCCTTGATGTAACATTAACATCGACCACCATACTGACACTCGAATGAATTGGTGTTGATACTGCATCACCTACCGTGCACACGTCACCATGTATGTCTGGTACGTGACAAACTGACATCATACTGCCAACGATACCTGCAGTCATAACAATACAGATAGCAGTCTCCTAAGCATCAACCATTGTCTCTGACAGGCTCCAGTCCACCTGTTAAAAGGTCAACCTTCCTTGGCAATCACAAATTGAGGAGTATGTGATATATTCATATTTCACACTAGATAAAATTAGAGTGTGCTCTTTCCTAATGGCTGATTCAAAACTATGTACTCTCTTTGCTTCTTATGTGTTCCTAGAGCAATAACGCTGAATGTGGTTGCTCTCACCACATCAAAACAGACTATCACTATTTCGTTTGTGATGCATATTGTTACGGGTATCCCCAGCAGCGACTTCTTGTGCGGCTGCTTGTTTACTTGTTAAATGCTGTCAAGAGTGTGCAAAATATTTTCACCATTGATAACATACTTATAGCCCATGACCACATTCATGATGCAATTTTCGAGGCCCACTACCTGTTTGCATCTGCATATGTACTGACTTTCTATGTTTACCATCACAATGGGTACCTTGCTTTGTACGCCATTGGCTAGGGTAATAGTTTTAAGCCTGCCAGTATAATATCCTTCATTTATTAATTTTGGATGCACTACCAATTGTACTCCACAACCAGTGTCACAGAGGACTGGGAGACAATGTCCATTAATATTCTAATCCAAACGAGGGGCACCAATCAGTTCTGACATTAATGTTACCCGGGCAGTGATGTCTAATATGGTCTGGTTTGCCACAGTCAAAACACACCACTGGTTCATTCTTAATACCTTTGTCTGGATGACTATTCACGATCATTCGTTTACCATATGGATTAGGGGAGGGTACTATGTCTATCATCCTGCTAAATTGAGGAGGTGCAATCATTATATTGTTTAGGGGTCACATGTTATCTAATCGGTCTGCATGGTTCAAAGTTATGTCCAACTGTTAGATCAACACATGTCCTGTATATTTCTTTGTACCTGTCAGTTCTTTCAAACCATGTCATCAAACTCTTTGGTCCTTTGGCCTTAACATGTGACAAAGTGCTGGTGGGCATGACATTATCAACAAACTTTTCATCAATAGTTTCCACATATGCGAAATATTTCTATGTTCATTCTTTCTTTATCAGTCAGTTAATGTACCATACGCTGATGATCACCTTTATGACCGGACTTGAGTTATATCAAAATCAAAGTGATTAGAATATAGACTTTCTTCCACAAAGGAATTTTCAGTCCATCCCTATTGGTTGAATTTGTTATGAACAAGAGTGAGGCTATTAGACAAAAAATCTAATCATTCAGTTGGAATTGGATTGGAATGCATCAACAATTTCTAGTATATTCTCCACCTGGGTAGTTTACTCAAACTCTGAAAATTAAAACTATCAGCATAAGCAGTGCATAAAGTCAGATCACTTTGACATTTAACAATTTGTATAACAATTAAGTTTAGAAATAATCATATGCACATTTACTTCTCTACACATCTATTTATTTATTAATAGATTAATAGTTACGTAAGATTAGTACTTATTTGACTTCTCTTTTACAAATTAAATATTTGGGGTGTTCATTTTTTGTTGCGGTTAGATCTACCATTTGAATATGTGGATATTATGCTCTCTGGCATGAAAGTGTTAGATATTATTGTATGCATTAGTTTAATTTGTAGATATGTTATTAATAATCCTTCAGCGTACACCACTAGTCTTTCTCACTTCATGGATATGCGGGTCCTGTAAACGTTTTATCTCTTCCACAACATTAAAGACAAACTATTACCATCACACAATATTTCCGTAGGTGAAAAACGTCTTACTATAGGAGAAGATAAATCCGTCTTTTAATCTATATTCAGCAAACCTCCATTCACCCACTTTCTTCTCCCAAATATGGTTATCAATAAGTGCAAGAGGGCCAACATATGTTACAATAAATTTATTAAATCAACAATGAAATATACATAAAACAAATACAACACAATGAAAAACATTACTTGACATCAATATTTCCACAAAAACACATTAGAAAAATCTTAATATCTACACAGTCTTATATCCTAAAACACAATTCAACAATTTAGTGTCAATACAAGTCACGAGATAATTCTTATCAGAGAACAGTAATGGAGTTATTAGAGGTAAGCAGTAATAATTTGTACATAATCTGATTTAGGTGCTGTCTCAACAGTCTTTCAAATGCTATTTGCAACAAAGCCACAAGCTTATTTTTCAGTTATTACTGTCAGGTCCACGTGATTCTTTCTTCACACTGTAAAACACTGTTTTGCTGTTATTCTCTTGAGGTTAACATAAACATTCCTTAGCCATACTAGCTGCCTCAAGCAGAACAACGATAGTAGCAATTTCCAGTAACTTCTTTGTACCAGAAATAGATAGATGTAGTCAGCGCACCTTGCCAACATAAATCAATGGAGTGTAGTGTATCCCTTATATTTACACAATGTGGTAATACTTCCTGCATCTATCACAGTCTTAGTGGTTTATAATCAGTAAACCATGTGATTCAGATGAACAATGACAAATTGCTTGTCCCTGTAAAAAAAATTAATCAGTTAACAATCGCTAAATTTCCAGTTTATTCCATTTTAACTACATTTCTTCTTATACTCACATCTCAATTTGCAGTTTCCTGCAACAGTATTTATTAGCCCATTACACTCATACATCATAATAAATACAGCATAGCAGAATAGTTTTATGAGCGGGTTCACTAGAAATAATGTCAAGTGTTTGGCCTACCATATATAAACATCATATTTCACTATTTGTAGAAATAATATTCTACACTCATAATGCATATGTACGTAAAATGCAAGTATATCATATCAATAGCAAAAATGTATAAAATAGTTCTAAGTCCATTCTTTCTCACAGTTAGTTAACTCACCATTAAGCCAACGGCCCCTTTCATTGACGGACTTCTTGCCACAGCAAATTCACGTTATTAGACAATAGAAACTTCTACATCAGGTAAACTTTGCTCTCAACCCATTGTCTGGTCTCGTTCTCGTAAATCTTAACCATTGGTTAATTTAAACTGCTCATCCAGTTGGAACTGGTTTGCATTGCATCAGGAATTTCTAGCATATTCTTAACTCGAGTGTTTACTCCAACTCTGACACATAAACACAATCATAAGGCGAGCCCAAAGTCGGGTAAATTCTACAATTTAATAACTTATGTAATAATTATGTCTAGAAATAGGGATTGGGGCGAATTTACTCAGCCACACATTGTACTATCAACTAAAACTTAAAATAAACAATTTTCAACTAAATATGGAAGTGCAGAAAGCAAACAGACCATTTTAGCTTACCTATTGACATGACGTGATGATATTTGAGCTGATACCCGGACCCAGTAATAAAGGCATCTGAGACAAAGCGGATAGAAGTACGAAAATAAGTAGTAACTTTCGCAGGGGGAGTTCTTCCACAAAACCGTCTCACAACAGTCGGCACTATCGATGACCAATAGTTATAATCCGTAATCTGAAGACAAAGGAACGAATAACATCATACAACAAATCATACACACATATTCATATATACGTATCACATGGTATTATAAACGTGATTAAATATTTATTTTAAATATGGATTTGGTTTGATGTATCTATCAGAGACAGGACGGATTGTCTGAGATATACAAGCATTCAAAGGTTATTCAGTTATATTGAATTTTTAATTTGAACATTCAGTATTATAGAATATCAAGACATCTCTGCAAGCTGTATGAAGTCACAATTCTAATATAAATCAGGAAGATAGACACGTGTGTATAGGAATGATATTTAAAAATGAATCTTCATAATTATTTTAGTTAAATGATATTTAGGATGAAGAAAGAAATAACATAATGTTTACATGCTCTCTACGACAGGTATTGGAGTCATCAATAAATATGCATTTCAAATTGTATGTATAGTGACAAGTATTGTGCAAGATAGATCTCGATCAGTCAGATAGATACAATCACATAGAATTAAATTAATAGCACATGAAGGATTCAACTTGTTGTCTATAAGTCACTGGTATATTCCGCAGCAACGCTACCCGTCACACAAATAGAAACTCTAAGGAAAAACCGACAAATAATGAAGGGCAGTGTGGCTAGTAGGTTTTCTATTGGTCCATTCATTAATGACGAATAATTAGTATATACAAATTCTCGTAGTGTGGGAAACAAACTATTAAATAATTATTTGTTTGTGTTTTTTTAACTTAACATTGTAATACTCTACAAATGTCACACATATTACTTTTAGCACATATTACCTCTGATAATGTTCTACAAATGTATCTTATATTAATTTCAATACAAAATATTACTGTAATAACAAACGCTGAACCAGAGATCTAGTAACTATAAACACCACCAACATGAAGTCAAATGCGTTAGAAATGTGTTTTGCATCTGCTGGCGTGTCTGAATGTTTAATCGATATGTCATGTACCTAAAGTTTAAACCACTCTCACGGGCGGCTGAATTTTAAGCAACTCTGACGAGTTAGGATGGAATTACATGCCAACAAAACTTGAAGAATTAGTTGTTTAGTGAAATGTAAGTTGTTCTTTCTCGACAATAACACAAGACATAAATATATTTCTGTCTTAATTATACAAACTGAAGAAATTGATACAAAACAATACAATACATTCATTCAATACTAAAATGAAACAAATAATACAATACCCAGTTGTATGCTTGTATTTAATTCCAACATTATACCTCAACATAGTCGAATATGCATGAATCATTGGCATGTGACTCCTGGAGGTCAAATGCCAGGAACTCCAAAACGAGTTGTTGCCCAGGTCTACGAAAGCTGAAATCATACGTACACTCCAGGTTGTCGAAATAGTTGGCTGGGTAGTTTGGTGACTGCAGCGTGCCGTTTTCATAAAATAAATACCCTCCGCACTCTTTCGAAAGATAGATAAGAACACATAATGTCTGCTAGTATATTATCTTTACTGAAAAATAAAATATAACAGATATGTCACATTGTCTTTATGCACTGCATTATACACTCACAGTACACAAAAATTTCAGTACGTTATATAAGCCAAGCATTAGAAAACGTGACAGGTCTGCAAAACTGAAAAATGAAAGACGTGCTATAGTCAATTAAGCTAAAGAAACTCAAGAAGAAATGGCACATATAGAACATAAGTACACGAGAGATAGAGAATACCTTAGTAAGAATAACTAATAGTTTTCAAAGCGTTTTAATTCTTCATGCCTATTTATAAACATGACTGATATTAAACTTTTAAAACAATTCGGGTTTTAGAAAATGTTTGAACATTATAATGTTAGGAATAAATACAGATTTTTCCCACAAGGAAAGTGAATGTCAGAAACATATTCACAAGACCACTTGCAGAGTAAAGGGCGAGAAGGGGGATATTTATTATTTTATTAATGATATGTGGATCCGCGACAAAAATAAATTGAAAAAATATATTTCTATTCAATGCCAAACTATAATCGTTTCAGATCTACACGAAATTATTGTTCTTGAACTAATGTAATGTTCATGTTTCATCTACTGGATTGTACTATACACATGCCTATGAGACATGATAAGATAAAATTAAACAAATCGAAACTAAAAGAGACAAAGATAATATTAAACTAGCCGAAACTAAAAGAGATCAGGTGATATTAAACTAATCGAAACTAAAAGAGATCAGATGATATTAAACAAACTCAAACTAAAAGAGATAAGATAAAATTAAGAATGAGACTGGGTATATAAAATATTAAAATATTTTTAAAATTGCGAAATAGAAATAAACTTGGATTTTGTGGATTACAAAGTAAACATTTGGCAAAGTATCGCGATAAATGAAAATAATGTAAGATATTTAATTAATATTTAATAATTAATGGAAAGGACATATAGAAATACAAATCGGTTCAAGAAACATGCAAACAACAAATCGATGAACGAGAATTAGAAAACCCAACTCTCAAAAGAAAGACACATAAAGCATGCAATACTCACCACCTATTGACCAGTTTGCTATGAAACCACGCCCAGTTACATTCCAGTTAGAAACTAATCTTAGGAAGAAATCTGAATTTGATGAATACAATGTGTATGATGACCCCTTGTGTGATCCACACCTCATGTCACGCAGCAGTGAAGACACATTATTCCCATCGCGAAACTAAACGCAATTTACAAAGATTAGTTTATTATATTGGCAAATCTGTTCTTAGATTATCAAAACAATGCCAGAGTATTTGTATTATGAATTCTACCAGTAAAATCCAAAACAATACTGGTGAATATAAGCCGTGAATGTTTCAAGAATCTGAGTCTAGATAAGCTGTGAAATTGCAATATTGTTTCTTTTGAAAGAAATATTTCAAAATGCTTCTATTGTTCAAACAAAAGTGAATTCCTTTTAATTTTTAAAATTGAGAAAGTAGCTATATCTGTACATACACATTACCGTCCATCACTCACCTGAAGGGAATCGTACTTGCAGTTATCTGAATATTGAATATCGAATTCCTGGAGGTCCACACGAACTTTATAAGCAGGATCAACATGGATGTACCAGTTACAGACCAGTAGGTCGGTGTAGTTGTTTGGAAAAGAGGAGGAAGTTATCACTCCTTCAGTGCCTATTATGTGACTTTCACAGTCTCTATTAACTGTAATACGAATAACAAATACTCATCCAACTAGACGTCACAGTATTTGCAATGTAATTTTAGATTTATGTGTATCATACTAATAGAAGTTCTTCCAATTTGATAGGAAATAATGAAAAAAATCAAATTAGTAAGTAATAATAGTAATTTTAAAGTAACTGATTATACTCATAACGACGACGACGATGATGTTGATGGTGGTGGTGGCGGTGATGGAGGTGGTAATGATGTTGATGACGACGATGATGAATATGGTGACTGCTACTACTACTACTACTACGATGAAGAAGAAGAAGAAGAAGAAGAAGCTGTTGCTGCTGATGATGATTGTGACGACAAAGATTATGGTGTTTGTGATGAAGACTACGACGATGATGAATGTTTTGATGATGATGTTGATGGTAGTGATGATGATGATGGTGGTGGTGGTGGTTATGATGATGATGGTGGTGGTGGTGGTTATGATGATGGTGATGAGTGTGATATTTAAAACTTTAGGAAGACTAAAGGAATAATTCAAATGAGATTTTAAAATATAGAACAACAGATGTCAAACATACAATTCACTAAGACCATTTTGTTAAACATTTGGAACTAACCAAATATTTATGATACCTTAGACAGATAGATTAAGGAGCTGAAAGATGTAATAAAGGCATACCTCAATATTGAAATGTCTTAATCACCGAGGAAAATATCAAGAAAAAGGTAAGAAACATGGCATACTGGAAACCCGTGTCCTAGACCAAGTACACAATTTCTGGCGGAGCATCTTTCCTCCTTACTCGGAGATATACTGCTAAATCAGTCAGCAGAGGAACAACGGACCAGTGGGCAATTGTTAAGGCCATAATTATCGACATCCAGAAAACAACATTATCAAAATGAAATTAGGACAGATAGTTAGCATATTACTGCATATGGAAGATATAAAGCTATACAGTGAAAATGAATATATCAGTTCGGTGATCAGTAAAGTCAATATTTGTACCGAGGTCATTAACATGAATTTCGGTTTTGAGAATGTGAAATAATTATCATCCAGAAAGGAAGAACAAACAAAAGAGGTCTACAATTCGACATCGGAAAATTCTACGATGTTTCAGCCAGAAAAGGATATAAATACATGGGAATGCTGCAACACACAATTATTAAGAATGAAGTAAAATCCAAACGTTTAAAGAGAGTATGAGAAACACCTAAGACACGTCCATAAGTCCAAGCTAAGTGGGGATAATAAAATACAAACCTTTAATGCATGCATTATACCTGAAATCAGCTGCACTGGATGTATAATAGAATGGACGACAAATGTAATAAATGATCTGGACAGAAACCCATGAAAGCTACTCACGATACACAGTAAAGTCCTACACTCAAATGCAGTCGGAAAATTAGAGGCAGAGAACTCAAGAACATCATAGATATCATTGAGGACGTTATAGGCCATGTGGACTACATCTAGAATAATAACAAATAATGAGTCACTGATATCAACAGTAAAGATGAGTGGATTATACCATCCACAACAAAAGATAAAGAAACACTGAAGAAAACACCGAAACGGGCATTACCCAATAGTTGGAGTAAAAAGAACTATCCATGGCCAGTGCGACAACTGATGAAACATCAATAAAAATCAACATATGAAGTTGATTGAAACAGGTTGGAAAGCATAAACAGAAGCACTCACAACAGATTTACGAGATCAAAATACTAATTAGCAAGCCTCCATCCACTCACTGTCTTCTCCAACATAGGGTTATAAATATATGTAAGAAGGTCAATACATTTATTAAATCAATAATCGAATTATATATAACAAATACAATGAGAAATACTTGACATAAATATTTCCACACGAAACCATGTTCGAATAATTTATATCTACACAGTCTTATATCCTAAAATACGATTCAACAATAGTGTCAATACAAATCACTGGATAGTTCTTATCAGAGAACACAAATGGAGTTATTAGAGATGCTGCAATAGCCTACATTATACTTTCATAACAATGTTACAAGTTTATTGTTCACAATTGAATTGTCAATTCCTCACATGTTTCTCTAGCATGATGTAGAATGTTAAATAAGCCGTTGTCCTCTTGAGACTAATTTTCGCCCTCCTTCACTGTATTAGTTCCCCCCAGCATAACAACAATGTAGAAAGTTCCAGTAACTTCCTTATACTAAACCTTCTGTAATGTAATTGAGCATACGTTGCTGTCATACATTAGCAGAGTGCAGTGTATCTCCATGCTTACACACTGGCAGAGACATTTTGAATCTTTCACAGTCATAATGGTTTATAAATCTAATAAACTTAGAAATAGGAAGACAATCCTGAAATTCCAGCAAAAATCATGGACATTCTAGAAAGGCAGCTCTTTTCCTATAAATTATAATCAGGGAACATAGGTAAGTTTTACAATTTATCATCTAACTTCATTCTTCCTTACATTCAAGTCTCAACTTACATTTTCTGCAACAATATTTATTAGCCCAATACATACATACAGCATAATAAATACAAAATAATAATATATGAACGTGTTCACTAGAAACAGTGTCAAGTGGTTAACATATTACATACACGCATCGTAATTCACAATTATAAAAGTAACAGTACTCACATAATATCTACATAAAATGGAAGTATAATATATTAATAGCAAATAAAAAATTCTAAGCCCATTCTCTTTCAATCAATCCGTTAACTCACCAATAAGCTAATGTCCACCTTTCATGACTGGACTTCACACCAAATTCAAAGTGATTAGATAATAGAATTGTTTCAGCAGGTAAACTTTGTCTCAGCTGATTGCTTAGTCTCGTTCTTGTAAATCTTAACCATTGGATAATAAAATCTCTTCAATCACTTAAGACCAGTTTAGACAAAATAGCAAGTTCTAGCACATTCTCTTCCTGAGTTGTTATTTTAACACTTGTACTTAGAAAACACACATACCCAAAAAACATATCACGCTGATATTAGACAAGAATATAATATTTAATTAAAAATAAGGGCAGACAACTCAGGTCTCTCTAGTGTGTTCGTATCAATAGGAATTTATCTGTGATTTGCATATCCTTCTTTGAATTGCTTTGTTGGATAGAGTTAATGCAGTTTGGGTCATATAAGAGTTACTTGCATTCCGAAATTAAGCCAAGCGATTTATCTCCCCTAAACAGTGTAGATATATATTCTTATAGGTAAGCATTCTTACCGCCTTCTGCAGGTACAGCCGTATAAAATCCAGAAAAATCATGAATATAAAGGTCTGCTGAATACCCAGTAAGAATGATCAACATGTTGTTACTAAATGATGTTGTCAAGCCAGGCCAGTAGTAATACCAGGAGTAATAATACCAATTATTGCATATACTGTAATGAACAAAAACAACACAAAATGAAAACAGACTAAATAAGAAAAATAATAGCAAGAAAATGGTTTGCAAAATAAATATCAACACAGTATTAAACAGTGGATAGACATATATACACATTAATTATTTCACAGCAATACCACTTTCATAGATCACAATGTAATGAACAAAATAAAGTTTTAGATTCAAATTTTACAAAAGTTTTATTTCTTCAACGCTGATAAAGACAAACAACAGTTGTCCTTATGAATTTATGAATGCAAGTTGGAAGTTCAACACAATTATAAATCCATGAGAGAATGTCAGAATATATTAAGCAAATTATACTGTTTATAGAACATATTTTTCATAATTCTAAAATCATTAACACATTAACTGTTTCTTCTGTCTGTATAATTTATGAAGAGACTTTTGCTAAGCAACTAGGTTAGCTGATGCAACAAACTTGTTTTACGCGATAGAGGAATGTAGAGCAAGCCAAAGGTGAATGAGAGGTTGATACGGATACGGGATGCCCATATTTGGTTACTTGTTCCATACCGTGACGTAGCGTTAATCCGCCAGATGACGTCGATTCATTCTTATATATACCCAAGTCAAGGGGTGAAAACAGATTGTGCCCACCATTTTATGACCATGCATAACTTCACATAGTGGTAAATGTAATTGACTTCTCTAGACCGTATATTTCTCGTCATAAAAATGTTGTATTTTTATACTATAAATATTGTGTAGAATGTTTGCCAAATGATTGTTATATTTCATTACAGAATCTAAGTGGCATTAGCAAAAGTTACACTTGCAAAATGATGAAGTAAAGAAACCACATGTATATAGCCATTTTTCCATTGATTAATTGAATTGTTATCATGGAAAGTGCTAATGATAGCTAACATGTGTTGCATGTACAACGAGCTAAATTGTATTATAATTATGATTGTATTATAATGGAGAAAATATATATATTGTAAAGAAATCATTTATTCATTTGAAGACTTTCATTAATTCAAAACTATGAATTAGCTACAGCTGATTAGTGGAATTGTAAAGAGTAATCTATCACTGTCGCCACAAAGCACATATAGTTGTTATTGCAACACGATGCTGTTGCATGATATTATTCGATACAGCCAGTCTGAGGTCAGGAGTTGGAGCTCCGGAAATCTACAGTCCTACAAAGATGGGAACCCAGAGGAAAACCAACTTCAACTCGATATCTTCTCTACTGGAGGCATTGTCCGCAGTCCAGAAATCATAAACGGACAGTGAAAGGCTGCTAGAAGATATTCACTGTGTGACGTCAGAACAGCACTGAACAATTGAAGACAACATATTCAACTATTACGCAAACATTAAAGATAAGTCATTATATCCCATCGAGGGACAGAACTAAGAAGCGTATGCATAAACTATTCAGACAGCGCGATAATTGTTATTAAATTTATTGTTATCTTACCTGTTGTTACATAATTGTTTGTAACCGACTAGAAATTCAACTGGGGGCGAGCCGTAATAAAGGGATAAAAAATTATAAATCATAATTTATAAACAAAGGGGAGATAACATTGTTAGTTGAGGCAAGTCAACTGATTTATTCGGCGAGGTGTCACGAATAATTGCCTGAATATTTTGGCAATTTGTGGGGAATAAGTCAGGCCGTCCGGCTGTCGCTATTGTAAGAAATTATTCAATAATCCAATATTGATAACTGGAATCTAAAATAGGACAGAGTCATCAAACATAGACCGGACATGTTATAGAGACAGGCAAACAAAGAGAAAAATAGACACTCCTTATCGAAACTGCACTTTTGTTAAAAAAATGTTTGCGATTACAATTGTTGAAGCTCATTTACTATCTTAGATAGCTCCTCACAACTACCATCTACGTTTTGGTTCTAATATATATATATTAGAAACGATTAGAATTCATGATTGCAAACAAGGAAAAGGTGATATTAGAAACATTGTTTATAAATATAATCTTTTAGACAGTGTTCCAGATTGTACTCGCCTCTCTCATCATAACACGTTCTGTGACGTCAACACCACTTAGTTAATTGTTATGATTATTTATAATTAATTATTCATCCGTAACTAATTACACTGGGCAACAACAAATTTGCTAAGATTTTTTGATGGATTTATGACAGTTTTATTGTGGTGGATCCCAAAATGACCGGCTTTGTTCAAGTAGGTCAACATTTTGAGCAATTTTTGATCAACATTTTGATCTATTGCGACATTATTTTTTTTGTTATTTTTTTTACATATAAAGGTATTTTCTATTTATATGATGTAACATTCTTTCTTATTTCTTTAAATAAACAAATTATAACTTGGTTTACATTATTATGAAGAGGTTACTTAAGCTAATTTTTTAAATAATTGATATATAAGTTGATATAATAATTTATTTTTCTTGCTTAGACAACTTTCAAAATGTTTTTTTGTGACGCAGTGTTATTAGCAATGATTACCTTATTTTATGTTATAAATAATTCTCCAGCATACACAATTCATATCTCCCACTTGGCGGATATGCGAGCGCTGTAAACATTTTCTGTCTTCTACAATACTAAAGACAACATACTGCATTAAAAAAAAAACCCTGTTAATTTGTATCATATTCATCAACTGATTTAGAACAATTTTGCAATGCTGAATTTGAAAATGACATCCGTTTTTATTTTATTTTATTCAGATCAGGTTTTTGATCTAATTCGATTTTAAAAAATCCTATCTTATAGCTAAATCGATTACATATTTTGTAACATTATTAGGCACGTTTTGTTAATATTTATCTTCCCAAATAAGTTTTTAAATTAAAAAAATAATTTAAATGTAAAAAAAAAGTCATTTTAAACACAATTCATTTATTAAATGTTACAAACATTGATTAGTATACATTGAATAGTAGACATTGATAACGGTAAGTACATATAAATTCAATATTAGGTCATCATTGTTCAAACTTCAGGGCATGAACATCCATCTCCATTTCAGAATGCTCATCAGTAGGAATGTCTCTCTTTAGAGTCCAACAGTAATCAGCCATCATGACTGCTTCCCAGAGTCCCTGATACCTGGTTTCCATCTCTTTCATATCCTGATGAAATCTCTCCCCTTGCTCATCGCTTATTTCAGGAAAACGATCCATATTTGAAAATAAGTAATGCATTTTTGATGTTCATGTTGCGTCCAATGTTTTTGAAAGCAGTCAGAATATTGTTGCCAAGAAAGATTTTCACGACCAGAACAAAAAACTTCCACGCTTCCAGTTCCACTTCATTTATTGAGTTTTTAAACTCTTGATCTCTGATTAGCTTACGGAGTTGTGGACCATCAAAAATGCCAGCTTTCAACTTCTCAATGGTCAACCCTGGAAAAGCCTAGCGAAACAGCCACCATCCTTATCCAGAGCTTTGGTGAACTGTTTCATTAAGCCAAGAAAGTGTCCACCAGAGGGTTCTTTATGAGGTTCTTTGCTTTGCAAGGTACCAATTCCTCTCATACAGGCCAGTCATGCTTCGTGTAATGCTGTGCGTCGTCCCTACTATCCCACATGCACAGAAAGTGCGGGTACTTGGTGAATCCAGACTGTTGTCCCAACAAAAAGTTTACCATCTTCAGGTCAACACAAAGTAACTATCAATGCTGATCACAACGAATTTTCTCCAGCACGTACTTCACCGCTTCATACTTCTCCTTCAGTGTAGTCGAGTGAGCTAGAGATACAGAGGCAAACTGGTTACCATTGTGTAGCAGAACACACTTGTGACCGCTTGCTGCTGTCAATGAACAATCACCAGCCTTCAGGTTTAATCTGTGGCACTCCAAGTTGTGCAGAATCTGCGCTATATCTGTACAGTACACCAGGTCCTTCTCTGTAGAGAAAAAAACTGATATACTCTTGATGTCTGTTGCGGTAGAAGGTGATGCGAACACTGTCAGAAAGGACGATTTTTTTAACTCAATCTGGATGCCAATAGTTTAGCCGATGACTTTGACAAGCTGAGATCATGAACTAGATCATTTAGTTCCTTTCGCGTAATATGATTTGGAGCATCATCATCAAGAACCACTAATTCTTCTTCTTCATATTCTTCAACACTAGAGAAATCCTCTTCTCTACTGTCGGTAAGTTCTCCAGGGACAGGTACTGGAATTTCATCACAATGAGCTGGACGACGTGCTGATTCAAGATCAGGATACTTAAGGCTGCTCCGGTTTTTTCTGTTAATGCCAGTCACATCAGTAGCTCAGTAGTAGCAGTCAGTGACATGGTTTGTTGGCTCCTTCTAAACCATATGAATTCCAAACTTCAGACAACTCTTCTTATCATTGGTCCATCGACGCAGATTCTCAGTGCATGTCTTGCATAATATTTGTGGCGGCCAAACTTTATCCTGATCACCAAGTTTTATACCGAACTAAGCATGGTAAGCACACTTTATAAAACCTATTGCTGTATTCCTGTTAGGAATAATGGTGTATTCGCCCTAGATATAGCAAAATACATCGGGATTAATTTGCAATGACTTCTGGCCGATTCCATTTCATTACCTAAAGAAGAAATATATCATTTATATCAATTATTCAAACATTAACTTATGTAACATCTTCATAATTATGTGAAACAAATTATAATTTGTTTATTTAAAGAAATAAGAAAGAATTGTACATCATATAAATGAAATATACCCTTTTATGTAAAAAAAAAAATACCCAAAAATAATTAATGTCGCAATAGAACAAAATGTTGATAAAAAAAATAGATCAAATGTTGATATGATTGAACAAATCCGATGTCATTTTTGGATCCAGCACAATAAAACTGTCATAAATCCGTCAATAAATGTATTAATCATTTACTGCCTCGCAATTTTTCCATAGATGGAAAACCTCTTACTAAAGGAGAAGATAAATCCATTTTAATCAATTTTTAGCAAGACCTCATCTACCCACGTTTTTCTCAAACATAAGGTTATCAATATGCATAAGAAGATTAATAAATTTATTAAATGAACAATGAAATTACGTATAACAAATTCAATGAAAAGATTATTTGACATCAATATTTCTATGAAATGGCATTTGAATATTTTTTATACCACAAAACAATAAATCGTAGAAATGTACTATTCAACAATTCAATACAAATCTCAGAATAGTCTTATCAGAGAACCGAAGTAGCGTTATAACCATAATTTCAAGTGATAATAAATCCTATTTCGAATAAATAATGTTCACAGAAGGAATGATAATCACAGATCTTTCCTGAAGATAATTAATTAATTAATTAATTAATTAATTACTAAGAGAAATAGTACAGTCACAATGTCATTTTTTATCAAACGTAGAAGTTTTAATTTGAGAATAAATGAATGTACTTCAATGAAATGGATTTTGTTCCCTTATTTGATAAAATTAAAAGAAAAGCATAATATACAGTATAAGAAATGTACATTTGGTCTCTCGATCGAAATATTATTACTCCTTGCCAATATTCTGACTGAAATCGCGTGTTCTTTATGTGATAGTTATGTAATAATTTTACATAGACAATATTTTCAATAGAAAGTAACATGAATAATAATTAATATTTATATCTCGCCTACTCTTCTATTTACGCTTTGTTTTCCCTAATATTTGTATTTCTCTTTTCATGAATAATTTGGATTTCATTAATATTATGATTTTTATATGTTGTTTGCATCTTTTGTTTGTATTTAACCTCTTAAATCAAGATTTTGAACTAGCATTTAATTAATTATCAGATGAATTAATACCAATTCTACTAGTATTATACTTCATATGTCATTACAAATAAAGAACGCGCTTGTTACCAAATTCAAAAATGGGTTAGGGGAGGGAATAGTATTGCTCATGACGTGTTTAATTCGTTTGGTAACATAATGTCCATTTGTACCATACAGAAAAATTATAAGTGGACGGTTACATTTATGTCTTCGTTATGTAACAATTCGTAATGCCCTCTGGTAATGTGTGAAATGATATGTGACACAATATAAATATGCTCAGACATATTTCAAATACAAAATAAAATCATTATCATTTTCCATGGATAATTTAACTAACATCGTCACTTTATCATAAAAGATGTTTAACAGTTTCAGTAGTCAAAATTATTTCTATAAACTAGTGCATAGAACAGAGAAGCATAGACTTGATTTAATAGCAAACATAAATACACACAGTCACTTATAATCACATGCACTATCTCTTTCTCTCACCCTCTCAGACACACTGTGATGTATGAGCGCTAGATCATGTTTATACCACTAATTAGTAAATTATTTAAATTAAAATTTAATGTAGATGTCCAATATCTTCACAACCACCTACTTTTATGAAAATCTTTATCAGCAGCAGTTTTCTCACTCAGGGAAATATAAATCGTAAATATAAATTAATCATCTACCATTTAAACAAACAATACCGTAAACAGCTTGAGAAATCACTGTAAGAACGTCAATTTTAACTTAATTACATTTGGGCCTTATTGTCTGAAAAATTAAGTTAAGGCATTTTAACATTAATAGATTCATAATAACTTGGCTTATTAATCATCTGGATGACCATATCAAAATGTACACCTCTATTCTTAACGCTTATAAATCAAGCTAATAATTCAGAACTCAGTAAATATTCTCTATATAATAGCATTACTTTATCTCGGTAACAAATGTCTTCCTTTGGTAGAAACTTCTAATTTTATGATTACGCTGACAGCATTAGTTCAAGAATTACTGTAGTTCTATTCTAGTGATCCCTCACTCGTTCATACAAAATAATGAAACTTTGTATTTACTTTTTCAATAATATTGCTTTAAATTCATCGCTATATCATCAAAATACGTTATAATTCAATATAGCAATAAATAAACTTTTCCTTACATTGATAGAATGTGTACTGAAAACTGCCATCAAAATATCAAAGCATTTTTAAAAAATGCCCTTCGGTTGCGTTTGCATTTATTTATGTGTAAAATAATCCTTTCCTAATCTATCACTCTAGACGATAGATTCAACTACGATATCAGAAATAAAGTTTTGAAAGAATGTAATTATATTTTGTAAGAAAAGTGAGTATTACAAAGAAGGTTAATACTAAAGATGAACTTTGTGACAGTGTGATTTGATTGGGATTTTCTCACTAATTTTTTTCTATGTCACGCCTCTCAGTTTGTCTATTAGATGTGTGGTCTCTTTTATATTGCAAATATGTTTTGACGGTAGTACTAGCGAGTAAATCTCTTCGTACAGATGAGCACCTTTACATTTATATTAGTATATATAATCAATAATATTTGTTTCTTTTTAGCAGGTCTTGTTATACTGTTAATTCCCATTTAATTAATTTAATGTTTATCCATTTTGTCCTAAAAATCACCTTAGTGGCCATAGTTATTTAATTCCAGTTTTGGGAGTTTATGCAGTTGTTATTGGAGTTATTCATTGTGCTGCTATTTCTTACACCAACTACTGCCTACATCAGTCATCCTGTCTAATGTTAGCGGGCCTGCAATGGCCGAATGATGTGTTATTGCAGATCGTCATATTTTCAAGGGTTGTACTAAAAGTGGCATCTAGAACCGTATCCTCGGGACGGCTGTGGCTTCGTCTCTTTGTTTTCACTTGGTATCTAGAAGGACGATCTGCTTATTTAGCAATTCAGAGAAAATTTAACTTGGTCCCGACGTACAAGTTGCTATTTATAATAAAAACACTAACGTTGTGCACGCTTATATATATCCACAATCACACATTCAGATACATGTACAAACACACATAAACAAATACCTAAGAACAACACACATATAGAGCAATCATAGAAGTCATGTTACATACGGAGAAAAAAGAAGGTTCTCGCTGTTGTTTTCAAAACCATCGTAAATCTGGAGCAAGTAGCAGCCACATTCGTCATAATAGTATGAGTGGCAATCCAGATCTAAACTCTCAAACCCCATCTGAACAGAATAGCCATTGGTCACACTAATATTCCAGACGTAGGTTCCAATTAAGCTAGGACTTGAAAAATTAAAAGTTCCTTCTGCTTTCGTTAAATGTTCATAGCCAAAATCTGGAATAAGTCAATAAGAGAATTAATATATATATATATATATATAACCCTATTCCCAGACTTAAGCGGACCAAATAAGCTTAAAAACCAGACTTATGTCGACCTACAGCAATAGGCAGACCGCCTCTTGGTCTGCCTAAGTTTCAGATTGTTCATTCTTATAAATAAAGCTTAATTTTGCCATTTTTCTCTCATAGTTTTATCTTTGTTGTTATTATCTTTGACATAAACCACTAAATTTCATATTTTAATAGTTTTTCCTGTGAGTTTTCATCGAAATTCGGGTGCGATTTTGAAGGTTGTATACTTCGGGCATTATTGATATGCTTAAAATCCAGAGTTATGTAGACCGTTGAAAAAGTGGTTGTAACTATGTAGTTTGCGTGTATACTATATACTTCCTAAATGTCATCGTTTAGAAAAGAATGTCTTTCATCGATATAACTGATTAATTTTACTAAATTCAGTTTATTTCTACATTTAATTAAGCGTGAGGTTAGAGTACCCTGTTGACAACGATTTTATGGTCACACTACGTACCTAATTAAACACAATATGGAAGTGAAAAGAATGCTCTGGAAAGGTAAAACTGAAACCGGCTGATATAATGTGTATATTAAAGTCATAATAATCAAATTAGAATCTCCATACACTTTAAAATAATTTTAAAACATATTTTTTGTAACTCGACTCGAACACGTTAAATTGGATTGCTTCCCTTTTCCTGTATCACTGTTTAAGGCCCCAAAATGTATATTTTTATTTTCTACAAACTGGCTTAAACTAACGATTCAAGTGGCCTTTCTCTAGGTCAAGAAATTACTTTTACATCTATTATAAACAAATAGAATGCCGCTTTTGTGGTTTAAAGATTAGAATATTGCTTAAACTCGCTCAATCGAAGAACTGATTTTTTTCAAAATGGCGGCTTACGATTGTCTAGTACTGTAAGTGTAAGTAGGTTGCACAGAAACTATAAACTAAAATAAAGGCTAAAGGCTTACTTAAATTTGATATTAATAATGATATTTAATTTCTCAAAGGAAAAAGCTACACAGTTTAAGAAGCATTATTTAAGTATTTTATTCTGAACTCGATCTCAATGTACAATGACAGCCTATATTAGTTATGCATGTAAACAACAAAGAGCAAATTAATTGTTTGGTTTAAATTTTAACAATTATTGTATTTCCAAAAACGAATAAACTGTTACATTAAAAAGTCTGCTTAGAAATCAGTAGAGGATTATTTGCATAATTTTCAGAGTTTATTTTCTTGAAATCACCATTAGCTATATAGATTTTGCAAAATTATTGATTAAATAAGTTGTGGAAATATATTAGATTTTATAAATCAACATCATATGAACAATAGAATTAAATGTAACATTAACTATTTATTTTTATTTTTTTATATGTCTATCTAATTATTACTCTTGTAATACAAGTTATTTCCATTTAAAGAATTGTGAAAGCACTAGAAGTAAAACTACTATTCAAAACAAAATTAAACCATGTGATACTTTGAAATATTTTTCAGATTTATACATAATATATTAATATTAGTATAATTGTAACACTGCAGATTTCATTAAGTCAGACCCATTTGGTACTCTGAAATCTTGTTTACAGCAGATGACATTTTTCCTAGTGGATATTACTTGCCTCTGAAATACACTCCCAACTGGTATTTATTTGGAAAAAATAATTAATTTCTATGCAACACTTTTATTAAATATTGACTTTTCCAAGGAGGATTGTGAGAGACTTGTGTAATATTCAAAATTCCTTTCAAGATAATATGTTCTTACCAACAAGAATAGCTATCCCACTTCTTTGTAATTAATTCTAATTTATACATGCATGTTTGTAAATCAATTTCTGCATCATAATAATACATTCCACCATTCATTTAACTGTGTACTGATGGATTTGACTTGTTATACATTGTCATAAATTTATAAATATCATTCAGCTTGTAAAATGCACTACTCAGTTGTTAAGCTCTCTAATTTATAGATGTATGTTGTAAATCCATTTCTGCACCATAATAATACATTCCATCATTCATTTTACTGTGAAATGATGGATTTGATTATTATACTAAATTATAGATATGTAAATATCATTCAGCTTGTAAGATGCACTACTCAGTTATTAAGCTCTTATATATTTCCAGGTCTTGAAAAAACACACTCTGCTATGTTTATAGCAGGAGTGCAATTATTACTGCTATGTAAATATAATAATTTCTAACAGTAGTAATAATACTGAAGTCCAAGAAACTGAAGAAAGATATGTCAATAGAAAAACTGAATATTTACTGTTTCCATTTAACAAAACTGTTTGAATAGTGATAGTGATAGTTAACATGTTCATAATGTATAACTGAAAGTTACAGGGCAATATTATATACAGTTAATACAGCTTATATAGCTACAAAATGATCATGGATTAGGAAAGTTGTTAAAAAATAATAGAACATACTACCAGACATATAATAGATAACCTGAAATAAGACAACTACCTTATATTCAGTTATTCAGTTAATAGTTAAATACACTAATAAAAAAAATAAAACATAAATAATAAGATTGTTGCATTGTATGAAGCAAATAAAGTAGCACTAAAGTGACAAATCCATTATGTTTTCAGCTTGTGTTGTATACAACACTTTAGACTCTCACTCACTGATCCACTATTAAAAATCACTAATCTTGTGAATACATATGAAATATTTTCTTAATAATAGAACTGACTCAGATTGGATTATGAGACTATTAAAAATATGTAATGTTGCAAATACATATGAAATATTTTCTTAATAGTAGAACTGACACATATTGGATTATGAGACTATTATTAGGCTAGTGACTTTAATGAGGGATGAGGTACAGATATAATGTATTTTAATGTAAAGGATATCCAGCAATATACAAATAAATAATAATTTAATTTGGAATATATTTTAGTGTTCCAGAATGTCAGTTCTAAGATATGAATTGATTATAAGAAATTGATAATAATAATAGTATATTACAAAATTTCACACTAAACAACAAAATTCACTAGCAAAAATGCCAAGTTCAGCATTTCAAATCTTACATATGCACATTGGATAAACTAAAAGATACATGAGAGCTATTAATAATATATGCCTACATGAGAAATTAAAACAATAATTATCATTTTAAAGTGGCTGTATCTCTACTGGTCACAAAGAAACTTTTTAAATCTTATATTTTTTAATTTGCTCTATGGATCACTATGCTATAATTGATTTATACATTTATGAAAACTAAATGTTTTCTTTATATTAGCTGCAAAAACTAGTACTGTATTAATATAACTTATGTATATACATATATATTTATTTCAAATGTAATTTAGAGTAAGGGTGTGCAGCAAGTATTATTTCATCCAAAAGTAAAAAGAAAAATTTCAATTCGGTTCAAGTTTAGGATGATTGGAAACACAACTGTGTACAGAGATGCAATGAATATTTCTTTACTTCTTCAAATCCTTTACAACTATGAACAATAACTGTATTAGTCTCAAGACTGTGTATTTACAGTAGCTGATGCAATAGAGTAACTTATGTGGAAACTATAGTTAGATTTAATTTCACTACAAAAAGAAATGACAATGTGTGCTATTTTTTGCAGTCCATAACGTTATTCAAAACTGTGTGGTAGTATTTAAAGTAATATTTATACTGGTAGTTTAAAAGTGAAATAGAAAAGATATAGAGCATTGTGAATGAAATGAAAATTGATTTATTTTTATAGATAAATAAAATACTTCTCCTTGTGGTTTTTGACTCGCACAAAAATGAAAGAAAAATAGAATACTCCTTTCTATCTTTTTTCTCTTAGCCAAATTATTTGACTATCAACTTTTAGCACTGTCATATAGGTGCTACGAACTTTCTTGTGTCAGTTTTGCACGAATAGTAATTAAAAGTTTTCAGTCGAATTGCACTGCCCCTTTTGTCACGTGGAGAGCTAATTCCCTCAACTCTGTCGTGGTGGAGATAATGGGCTTTCTTTTGTCAACTCAAAGAGACCATCCTATTGTTCGTATCTTAACGGTTTATAGTGGGTTTTCCAAACACCCTGACCCCTGTCGTCTTCCTAACAGCCAGGCGGCTTATATCAAAAGTTAATCCTTCCTCCTCGCCTACACTCGTACACGTGAGAACAACAGTACCTATCTTTACTACTGACTGGCGATTGTTGTGCAAACATTTTTTTCTTCTTAGCAGTGTTAGTGAATGGCTACGCATTCTTTCGTACTTCCATCAAATCAACACTGCACACATTTATGTACACAAAGGTGTGTACGGTAGACCCAACAGCTCCATACACAATTGTCGTGTTTAAAAACAAGGGGGTCATTATACGTAATATCGAAGGAGAGAAGTTATATGACATATATCTAGATGCAAAGTGTTACTCGATGCTATTTTTACTGCAATATTTAAGTTATTAAAACACAAAATTTAACAGAAACAAAATCTAAATCAGGAATAAAAGATATATTCTAAAATTTATATTCGTTTTTTTTATTTACAGCTAATCCTAACCCTAACATTTCTCTTAAAAAAAAACACCAAAACTATCTCTAAAATTCCCTAACCATATTTTTTCTCTAACCTAAAACAAGAGAGTTGTGTATTGAGTCGCTTCTAATCAACGGTGAGCAATGAGCGGGAAAATATCAGGAAAAAAGTCACAGGAAAAAAAAAAGTCATAGGAAATAAAATCACAAGAAAAAAGTTACAGGAAATAAATTCACAATATAAAGTCAAAAGTGTCAGAGTGTATATGTTATAATACTTATTAACAGTAAGTGAAGCAGGAAAAGGCAAGGAGGTTAACAGCTCGCTCAAAATGTGTGTGATTCAAGTGTATTTTATATACCGTATAAAAGCTTTGTAATACATACATTTAGTTAATTAATTTTCAGTGTAAGTCGGTATGCTTGCTTATTATTGAGTGAATAACAGTAAATGGAAGTAAGCGATGGCTCATTAGGATCCTCGTTCGATTCTCGCTCGTTGAGGGTAAATGTGTGTGTGTGTGTGTGTGTGTGTGTGTGTGTGTGTGTGTGTGTGTGTGTGTGTACGTACTTGCGAAGTTTCAGTTCTGCGGTAAATTGCTTTATATGCAAGTTGCTGGAGTCCTTTCAAGTCTTCTATAAATGTTTCAAACTTGTTCTACCAAAATTGATCAGAGGCTCCCACTTTATACAGTTTATCAGCTATTAATTATTCACTGTGTTAAATTTGTAACCAGAAAACGTTAGTTTGCCTTCACTCGTGCGTATAATCCAGCTAATCAAACGTAGGCATGACATTTTAAGGAGTGTGGCATCTTGGAAGAGCAAAGAGCACTTACTTCGCGATCAATCGATTCACCGCACTCCCTCAAAGGACTATGTGCTCTGTGTACATAGAAGCCTACATAACTTTTTCTTGTTTTCAGTGTTTCAAGCCGTAAGTAAGAAGGAAATACGCAATGTAATAACCAAACTGAAACTGAAACAAGCAAACTGAAACTTACTTAAAATCATGTGAAATATTGAAACTCGATTTGACAGTTATTTCAAAACTTTAATTAAACTAGTTTATTTGATATTAGGAAAAATATTAAAAGTTTAAACTAGTTTCATATATCATCAAATAATAAGAAAGCTTCAATTAATAAACATTTCTATATGTGCCTTTGTACTTAGTAAGAAGAAGTGGCAGGAGAATGACCTGCTGTTTATTAGTCATATGCTTGAATCATGAATCTATTTTTATTAATGCTATCATCCTTTTAGTTCATTCATATGTAATGCTTGTCTGTAAATGAGGTCGTGTGGTTTGCGTGGAATGTGTACACGTTAATAAAACAAACAGATAGAGAGAAACAGAGTAGTAATTTACTAGATTATATTGTAATAATTCAGTGAATACACAAATGCGTTCATTTTTAAAGACACAAATGACATATTATCTTGCTAATCAGTATTGGCATACAGCTTAATTTTCGCCAAACATTTTTATCTATCTCTCTATTGATTTGACGTTAAATTGCTCGTAACATTGAGTAAGCAGATGCATTTCGATACGTGAAGAAAAAAAAATTTAAATGTGTAGTTTGTTTGTTTCCATTCTATTGGTTATTTTTTCTTTTCTTAAGGAAGATTAAATCAGCAAACATTTTTTTGTTTATAAAGTGAGTATGGAATGTCGTCTTTGTATTTAATAAAAAATGGCAAGAGAATGACCTTACAATAACTTTAGTATAATATTTTAACTTTATGCGCCCAATTATGAAAAAAACTACATTGTCTTCTTCTGCTTTGGTTTACAGAGTGACCAATAATATTTTAAAGATATCAAACGTAATACTAATTTACACCATCTCTGTTATAGAAAAATAAATATGGAAATACAGAATCTGAAATCAGTGAAACACGACTATAAAGAATAGAGTAAGCGATATCTTTTATTCAAATAAAAGTGATCATTGCTTAGAGAAACCTCTTAAAGCGTTCTAAAAGGAAATAAGCATTATTTAAACTTTTATTATGTTAATTAAGTAATTGATTTAATTAAAGAATATTAAGGCACTCTGATAGGTTAATTGTCTTCTTTTGTTGATTCTGATTCTGACAAAATGGAGCAATATTACAAATACCTCTTTGAACAAATAAAATGTTTCTGCGTGTGCTGAACCCGAATCTGAAGTTAGTTTTATTAAATTCCTCGTACTATTCCGCATAATTAGAAAAATAAAATTTTCGCAAAAAAAATCATATTTCGAGAAATATGAAATATTATCATTTCAAAATAAGCCACGCGTATTTCTGCATAATCCTGCAAAGGCTGTCAAAATTTCAGCGACTTTAGTAGAAAACGCGATTTGGCGCCAAAATTTCTTTGTCTCAAAAAATCGACTTTACCTACTAATAATGCAAGGCGCTAACTGAAGTCGACATTTTGACAAAAGCTGAATTTCTACAAAACTAATTGTCAGAAAAGGACTAAAATTGGTAGGCATGAAACTAAATCCTTTGTGACTCGGAATGTAAAATAAAAAGTCTGATATTCCAAAGAACTCTACAGAAAAACCCGTTCCTGCAACCCTTCTGCAAAAATTGAGTTTTCTTGATTTTTCGAAGCGTTCGTCTTTTTATCTGACGAACGCTTTACTCTACATGCATTAAATTCAGGTACCTAATGCACAACCATGGGTCTTATGACTTCTATTTATTGAGTATTTTTAGAGTAATCCATGTCGGAAATAATTAGGTTCAAACTACTTAAAATGGCCCATTTCCCGCTTCGGCTCGTTCGGATGGCCACAGTCACCTGTAATGTTACTCCTCAGCTCCGTTCTCAGGGATGATTTCGAAAGAGGAATCTATGGGCTACGTCCAGAAGTTAAGTGTATGATTGTATGTCTATAACTGCGCGCACCACAATAGGGTAATCACGATGACCAAACTTTGCAAATCGGCCAAAGGTGCGAAAATATCCAAACGTCAATTCTGACAAATTGGCGCAATATTACAAATACCTCTTTGAACAAATAAACTGTATCCGCGTGTGCTGAACCCGAATCTGAAGTTAGTTTTATTAAATTCCTCGTACTTTAAGAGAAATGCGCATAATTAGAAAAATAAAATTTTCACAAAAAAATTCATATTTCGAGAAATATGAAATATTATCGTTTCAAAATAAGCCACGAGTCTTCCTGTATTATCCTGCAAAATCTATCAAAATTTCAGCGACTTTAGTAGAAAACGCGATTTGGCGCCAAAATTTCTTTGTCTCAAAAAATCGACTTTACCTACTAATAATGCAAGGCGCTAACTGAAGTCGACATTTTGACAAAAGCTGAATTTCTACAAAACTAATTGTCAGAAAAGGACTAAAATTGGTAGGCATGAAACTAAATCCTTTGTGACTCGGAATGTAAAATAAAAAGTCTGATATTCCAAAGAACTCTACAGAAAAACCCGTTCCTGCAACCCTTCTGCAAAAATTGAGTTTTCTTGATTTTTCGAAGCGTTCGTCTTTTTATCTGACGAACGCTTTACTCTACATGCATTAAATTCAGGTACCTAATGCACAACCATGGGTCTTATGACTTCTATTTATTGAGTATTTTTAGAGTAATCCATGTCGGAAATAATTAGGTTCAAACTACTTAAAATGGCCCATTTCCCGCTTCGGCTCGTTCGGATGGCCACAGTCACCTGTAATGTTACTCCTCAGCTCCGTTCTCAGGGATGATTTCGAAAGAGGAATCTATGGGCTACGTCCAGAAGTTAAGTGTATGATTGTATGTCTATAACTGCGCGCACCACAATAGGGTAATCACAATGACCAAACTTTGCAAATCGGCCAAAGGTGCGAAAATATCCAAACGTCAATTCTGACAAATTGGCGCAATATTACAAATACCTCTTTGAACAAATAAACTGTATCCGCGTGTGCTGAACCCGAATCTGAAGTTAGTTTTATTAAATTCCTCGTACTTTAAGAGAAATGCGCATAATTAGAAAAATAAAATTTTCACAAAAAAATTCATATTTCGAGAAATATGAAATATTATCGTTTCAAAATAAGCCACGAGTCTTCCTGTATTATCCTGCAAAATCTATCAAAATTTCAGCGACTTTAGTAGAAAACGCGATTTGGCGCCAAAATTTCTTTGTCTCAAAAAATCGACTTTACCTACTAATAATGCAAGGCGCTAACTGAAGTCGACATTTTGACAAAAGCTGAATTTCTACAAAACTAATTGTCAGAAAAGGACTAAAATTGGTAGGCATGAAACTAAATCCTTTGTGACTCGGAATGTAAAATAAAAAGTCTGATATTCCAAAGAACTCTACAGAAAAACCTGTTCCTGCAACCCTCCTGCAAAAATTGAGTTTTCTTGATTTTTCGAAGCGTTTGACTTTTTATCTGACGAACGCTTTACTCTACATGCATTGAATTCAGGTACCTAATGCACAACCACGGGTCCTATGATCTGTATTTATTGAGTATTTTTAGAGTAATCCATGTCGGAAATAATTAGGTTCAAACTACTTAAAATGGCCCATTTCCCGCTTTAGCTCGTTCGGATGGCCGTGGTCACCTGTAATTCTACTCCTCTAATTGTTAGAAAAGGACTAAAATTGGTAGGCATGAAGCAAAATAATTTGTGACTCTGAATATAAAATAAAAAGTCGGATATTCGCAATATCTCTTGAGATAATAAAATTCTTGCACCTGACCCCCAAATTTCTTTTTTTCAATTTTTTATTTGCTTGACTTTATATCTGTAAATAGAATTTTATACATATTTTTAATATAAAAAGACACTATCAAACAACTGAAATAGTTACTCTGATTTAGAAAGCAATATTAATCAGTTCATGCATAAAGAATATTTATTGACCCTAATTAGAAAGTCGTTTTTATCAGTCAATGATCAATCCTGCTATTTTTTTGTGTGTGAAATATATTTTAAACAACAAAATCCATCTGAATCCATCAAATTCAATATATGGTTGCAATAAAGTTATTGCATTGAGATAATTATAATGAATTTACAACCTCGTAATTTTACTCCTCAGCTCCGTTCTCAGGGATGATTTCGAAAGAGGAATCTACGGACTACGTCCAGAAGTTAAGTGTATAATTGTATGTCCATAACTGCGCGCGCAACAATACGGTAATCATGATGACCCAATTTCGCAAATCGGCCCAAAGTGCGTGTCAGGCGAAAACAAAACTTAGCCCGGCATCACTCCATAAACATTAAAAATTTAAAATAGTAAAATATAGATACACAAGGGGTATAGGAACAATAGCACAAAATACACATTCAAATCATTCAACCAAGACACAAATTACAAGACTGACCAACCACTCCAAGACATTAGCAGGGTGTTAGAGTTATACAAGACTGACCACACATGGCTAGGGCACAGGAAATGGTTAGGGATCCAAGGGTCACTTGTAGCTAACTGATAGACTCACACTGAGCTATGGGCTAGGGTACAGGAAGCGGTCAGGGGATCAAAGGGCCACTCTTAGCTAACGGTAGAGGGAGGGTGTTACGTTTCCAGTATTTATTTAAAGACCCTGCTTAGAATAATTAAAAGACTTTAAATATAATTAATTCTTCCTCTCATATTCTACGCAGACTGGTTGCTCAATTTATTATCTGACTAATTAAAAGTGCGTCTTGTAGTTCAGACGACAAATTTACAGACTAATAAACTGCGAACTTTTAGCTAGATTTGAAAACAGTTAAATCCCTCTAAATTAATATGCACTCGTCATCAATCTTTCTGCTCATCCGCCCCCATTCAAATCTAAGAATTAATCTAATTGGTCTATTGTGCATAGAAATCAACTACTAAGAGGTATTAACAAGAAAATAAGATTTAATAAAGTTTAACAAATTAACAATAAATCGAATGCAACGCGAATAGTCTTCACTCTGTCTTTACGCGCCTATGCCTGATTTTTGTCAATCTAAATTGCCAGAAAAGTGTTCCTTTGAGATCTGTACACTTGATTTTGCACTTAGCTCTATTCTTGTATCCTTGGTCTCAACACTCAGTCATGCCGGTTCGTTCCCTCAGTCCCCCTTTAACGACACACGTGGTACATAAGGAATGATGTCCCTTTGTTAGTGGCTGGGAACTGGAATTTTTGCAGCATGGCCCTCAGAGTGGATTTCGACACGCTTATACCAATAAGCTAGTGCAGGTGAGGCATGGTGAAACATGAACCATGAGCCGACCTGTGGATGCAACGTGTTTGGATATAATTCTCAACCTAACAGGCCCTACTTAGGCATGGCTCAATTAAATGCGCTGAACAAAGAGTTTCGACCTCGCGTCGCTTACAATTAGATTTTTAGAAAAAATATAATCGTCTCACATGTGTTCCATTTAACAGTCATGACGTATGAAGCAATAAAATAGATACAACGTTAAATTAATGTTCATACAAGGGGTAATTCAAGCCGACAGAGCGCTTCACAATTTACAATTTAAATTACACGCAATAATTGAATTACATGAAGAATTCATATCGAGCGCAGCATTCTGGCTCTTAGTGAATTAAAACAATATAAATTAAGGTACAGAAATGGAAAAATGGTTACAATAAATTTATATTCCGTAACATATAGGTTTTCAGCTATTTCTCTGAACCATGCTCAAGTGTATATGGAAATCATATAATACATAGCACAAATACATACTTAAACAATACATAGGCAAATACTATTAAATAAAATGATACCTTTGAGAGAAGTCGAAGGGTACCTTGATTCTCTATGGCGCCGGCTGCCTCTCACGACCCGAGTAAGCTGATGGAATTAGCTAAAATGTGCTCGAAGTGAGGGAGCGGAAGCGTGTGGGTACATATATAGAAAGGTATATTGCGTATCACGTGACTGTTCGCAAAGCATGTGGTTGGTTCGAGAACTGGACAATGGTCCTAAAGTTACATAACATCTTGACCTGTTCTAGAAGCACCTAGAAAAAGGAAGCTTGGAACAAAGGGCCAAGGGTTTCAAATATTCGAATTTGAGGTAAACAAGGCAAGTGGGTCACGAAGTCGGACAATTTTATCAGACTGTGACACCCCCTTGCTTTTGAGGCGTTTATCTTGCCAAAGATAAAATGCCTCCTACAAATTATGTATGATAAAATGTAGAAGTCCACAATGAAGAAAAATTTACACAAAAAAAATTTCGACATTCCTAGAAATAAAGTGTGCAACTATATTTCATATTTACAGGAAGGAATCCGTAGGGTTCAGTTAATTGATTAAACAACATTCTATCAGTACCGGCACTTGATGGCATCAAGCACGACTCATGTAATCTGCGCCAACATTCAAAGACCCTTTGATGTAATGAATATTTGCGTCATACTGTGTCAGAAACAAAGACCAACGCATTAAACGGCTGTTCGTAAATTGCGCCTGTCCGAGAAAGGCCAACGGCTGGTGATCGCACTCAATGACAAAGGTTTTTCCGTACAAATAGTTTTCGAACTTTTTTATGGCCCAAACTATTGCAAGACATTCCTTTTCACTGGTGGAATATTTCTGTTCAGTAGTTGTGAGTTTACGGCTTGCATATGCGACTGGGTGTTTGGTGTCATTGTGTTCTTGTAATAACACTGCTCCTAATCCTGTGTTGCTAGCATCAGTCCTTAACAAGAATGGTTTTGTCAGATCTGGCAGTTTAACAACTAAATCTGAAGTCAGTCTAGATTTCAGTGTGTCAAAAGCGTTTTGGCATGCATCAGTCCACACTACTTTTGTAGGCATATTCTTACGTGTCAAGTCAGTCAGAGGACATGCAATGGCACTAAAATCTGGTACGAATTTTCTGTAGTAATTAGCAAGACCAAGAAAACTTCTAACTTGTGTTTTTGTTAGCGGTTGTGAAGTGTCCTTAAGTTGTGCTATCTTAGCTTCACTTGGCGACATAGTTCCATGACTCAACTTGTGTCCCAAGAAGTCTAAGGAGAATTGTGCTATTTCACACTTCGTAGGGCGGGCAGTGAGGTTGGCTTGCTTTAATCTGGCTAGCACATCTCGTAAGAGTGTTAAGTGCTCCTCCCATGTCTGGGTGCCTAGAATTAAATCATCCATGAAGTTCTCAACTCCACGTCCGTACAGTGGTTCTAACAATGACCGCATCATTTTAGAAAAAATGCTTGGAGCGTTTGAAACTCCGAAAGGCATAACTTTCCATGTGTAGTTTCCTACTGGTGTAGTGAAAGCTAGTATGTGTCGATCAGTGTCCTTGACCTTGATTTGCCAAAAACCGCGTGACAAATCTATTTTGGTATAGTAATGAGCGTTAGCTAGCTTAGTGAAGATGAGATCCGGATCAGGAAGAGGTTCGGCACAAAACTCTGTCACTTGATTGAGTTTGCGGTAGTCTACGCAAAAACGGAACGAGTTATCACGTTTTTTAATCAACACGATGGGTGATCCGTAGGCACTGTCAGTCTTCTCTATGACCCCTAGATCTAGCATAGTCTTAATCTCACGTCTAACGTCATCTATCTTAGCGTGTGGCAACGGATACGGCTTCAAACGTATCGGTTTGTTGTCAGTCAGCTTCAGTGAAAATTCTATTAAGTCTGTCAACCCTGGTTTGTCTGTCAGAGTAGATGAGAACTCATTAAGCAATTCATTCACTTCTTTTTTCTGTCTTTCTGTCAAGGCTTCATTTACCCTAACGTCTTTGACAGTTTCGTCCGTCTGTAGAGGACAGTTTGGTAAAGTACCAGTGACGCAATCAGTATCCCCCTCGTCTTCTGTAACTATCGTCGCTACGACAAAATCAGCTTGAGTGGTTTGATCCTCACGGCTTATGTACTTTTTGAGTAGGTTAACATGAAAGATTTTCTCTCTCTTTCCTGTCTGCACCTTATAGTTCAGTCCCCCTAGCTTGGCGGTAACTACAAAGGGCCCCTTCCATTTCATCTGAAGTTTGTTATGTGCTTCAGGAAGCAACAGTAACACTTTGTCATTAACTTCAAATTCTCTAGGTTTGGTGTGCTTATTGTAATATTCTGCCTGTCTAGACTGAGCTATCGTCAAGTTTTCCCGTGCTATCTTGCCTATAGTTTCAAGACGGTTTCTTAAGTCAGTGACGTATGTATAAGTTGTCTTAACTTCGTCATCTGTCTTTTCATCAGTCCAAAGTGCCTTCAAAATCATCATCGGTCCGCGTACAGTACGTCCGTAAAGTAGCTCAAATGGTGAAAACCCGGTGGAAGATTGTGGCACTTCCCTATATGCAAATAGTAGGGCAGGGATGTATCTGTCCCAGTCTTTCGGTTTATCTGTGGCGAGCTTTTTAAGTGCTGTTTTTAATGTCCCATTGTATTTTTCAATCAGACCATTTGCCTGGGGGTGGTATGGTGTGCAAGTAAGATGTTTGATGGAAAGTAAACGATTTACTTCCTTCATTACGTTGCCTATGAATTGACTCCCCTGATCTGTCAAAATTTCAGTAGGAATACCAACACGACTCCAAAGACCGAAAAGGGCTTCGGCGACAGTTTCAGTATCAATATTTTTCAATGGTACTGCGTCGGCGAATCTTGTTGCGTAATCAATAGTGGTCAGCACGTATCGATTACCTCTCGTTGATGTGGGTATTATAGGCCCAATCAAATCCAATGCTACGCGCTTGTAGGGTTCACTGATCAGTTCAGGCTCTCCTAACGGTGCGGGTCTGATTGAATTTTTAGACTGTGTTCTCTGGCATGTGTCGCAACTTAACACGAATCTACGGATATCGGCAGTGATGTCCGGCCAATAAAACTCACTTGTAATACGACTAGTTGTTTTTTGTACACCCATGTGTGCACCAAAAAGACTCTCATGACCTAATCGTAATACGTCATTTCGTTTGGTTTGTGGAACGACTAATTGTTTCCGAAATTCGTCTCCCACTTTCGAATAGCGGTACAATAAACCCTTTTTCAGAATAATGCACGCTTTCTTATTCGAATCGTCAGTGTTGACGTCACTAACAGGTACAGCTTGTCTGCGTAACTTGTCTAGTGTTTCGTCCTCAGCTTGTAATATTTTAATCTCGCTAACTGTTGCTTTATCTACGGCTGGTGCGGCAGACATCGGTGCAGTTACAGATTTGTCTTTACTACTCGCTGCTCTGGTTACAGCGTTAACCAGTGGTGGTTCGATTGAAGTTTGTTTTTTGCACGGCAAAACATACTTGCAACCAAGGATCACGTCATGCGGTGAGTTTTCCATAACTGCCGCTTTGACTGTTCCTTCTACAAAGTCTGAAACAATCGAGATCTCAGCTACTGGTAAAATGTCTTGCTCGCCGTTTGCAAAGGTGACAGAGATTGTCTCCCCTGTGTAGTCGGTACGGTTAACTAATGATGCATTTACTATAGCGTCCAGCTCACACCCTGTATCAAGCAAAGCGATTGTATCGTGACCGTTTGCCTGTACTGGTGTTCGATTCGACTTTTCTGTTTTAGGTGTATGACTTTCTACTGCGTAAACTTTAGCTGTTTTCTTTTCAGGACATGTTCGTGAAAAATGGCCACTATCACCACAAGTGTAACATGCAAGATTCTTTTTATCTTTCTGTTTGTCGGACTTGTTTTTAGTGTCGGGTTTAGATGTTTTATCATCACGCTCATTAGGTGCCTTCCCGTCATTTTTCTTATCCTTTCGAGTCTGCGGTTCGTTCGGTCGAGACTTGTTGTTCGCGTGTGCGTTCGAGAATTGAGAATGTGCGTCATCAAAGCGATCGGCGGCGTTGCCTATCTCCTCTAGCGTAGATTTTTCCCTTATTGCTAAGTGAATCAGTAGATCTGATTTGTATGACCCGAGAATGTGGTCTTTTACCATTTCATCCCTAAGACCTGCGTACGTCTGTGGAGTTTCGGCTAGATCTATCCATCTTTGGAACAAGTCAGCTACGCGTCGTATGTACTGTGCGTGCGTCTCTGAACTGGCTTTAGTGGCCTGTTTAAACTTACGTCGGTATGTGTCGGCTGTGAGTTTGTAACGTTTCAATAATGCGGCCTTGACTGTGTCGTAATTATCTGACTCAGAATCGCTAAGCTTATTGAACTCGTTTTTCGCACTGCCCTGCAATAATCCCGATAAATTTATCGCCCAATGTTCCGCTGGAATGCTTGTTGCTCTGGCTAACTTTTCAAACGTTTTTAAATACGCGTCTATTTGATCTTTGTTCTCATCAAATGGGACCATATTTATCTTTGGAATGATGTTTTCAATTCTACTGTGATTATTTCCATCGCTAGAATGCGAATCACCACTGCTTCTGCGATCACGGTTTGGATTTGTGAGTTCTAACTTCTTCACCTCTAATTCTAACCGTTTTGTTTCGGCTGCAATGCGTTTGGCTTCCGTATCAGCTTCTATGCGTTTAGCTTCCGTGTCTGCATTGGCTGCTATGCGTTTAGCCTCGTTTTCGGCTTCTAGCTTTTTAGCTTCGGCTAGTCTGTCAGCTTCTAACTTTTTCGCTTCGCGAGCAGCTACACGTTCATCCCTTTCTATCTCTTGTCTCTCTTTTTCCGCTTTTTCCGCTTTCTCTAGCTCAGTTTTGATGTAGCTAGTCAGTTCGTCACCCTGATATCCTATCATGATACCGGTTTCTTTCAGGTCTTCGATAACCTGTTTGCGATCCATTTTACTGTCTTAGCGCGCTGGCTACAATAAGAATGTATCTCGTGAATTGTGTGTTTTAACCGTCGGCGATAACTCCGCTTATCCCGAAAATAACTTTTAGGCTACAACCTTACAAAAATTATTTAATTTACTCAGAACACCTTCCGAAATAAATTACGCGTTAACTCTTTACACGTTTCACCTGCTTGTCACAGTGTCCGCTGTTCCAAGACTTCCGTAATGTCACGGCTCCTACCATACAACATTACACATTATATCTAGCACCCTAAATATAATAGTCCGAAGTCTGTTACTACCGATAACTCTCCTAGCTGGCGGTATAACCTTCGACTCCTCACAATGAAGTACTCAGTAACACAATACTAAATAAATCATTCAATAGCTAACATGACATATTTAACTACGCTTAAATATATCAACATTAACTAACATGCACGCTACTCTGCAAAAGAATACATGCACATGTCACAACAAAAGCAAAGAAAATCAGTGATACAAAAATCAAAAGAACAATTGGCAATTCTGTTCGTTCGTTCGTTTCTAGGTTATGATACGCCCTATGTATGAAAAATGTTACAATTTACAATTTAATACATATCAATCCCGCGACGACCCACACTTGTTACGTTTCCAGTATTTATTTAAAGACCCTGCTTAGAATAATTAAAAGACTTTAAATATAATTAATTCTTCCTCTCATATTCTACGCAGACTGGTTGCTCAATTTATTATCTGACTAATTAAAAGTGCGTCTTGTAGTTCAGACGACAAATTTACAGACTAATAAACTGCGAACTTTTAGCTAGATTTGAAAACAGTTAAATCCCTCTAAATTAATATGCACTCGTCATCAATCTTTCTGCTCATCCGCCCCCATTCAAATCTAAGAATTAATCTAATTGGTCTATTGTGCATAGAAATCAACTACTAAGAGGTATTAACAAGAAAATAAGATTTAATAAAGTTTAACAAATTAACAATAAATCGAATGCAACGCGAATAGTCTTCACTCTGTCTTTACGCGCCTATGCCTGATTTTTGTCAATCTAAATTGCCAGAAAAGTGTTCCTTTGAGATCTGTACACTTGATTTTGCACTTAGCTCTATTCTTGTATCCTTGGTCTCAACACTCAGTCATGCCGGTTCGTTCCCTCAGTCCCCCTTTAACGACACACGTGGTACATAAGGAATGATGTCCCTTTGTTAGTGGCTGGGAACTGGAATTTTTGCAGCATGGCCCTCAGAGTGGATTTCGACACGCTTATACCAATAAGCTAGTGCAGGTGAGGCATGGTGAAACATGAACCATGAGCCGACCTGTGGATGCAACGTGTTTGGATATAATTCTCAACCTAACAGGCCCTACTTAGGCATGGCTCAATTAAATGCGCTGAACAAAGAGTTTCGACCTCGCGTCGCTTACAATTAGATTTTTAGAAAAAATATAATCGTCTCACATGTGTTCCATTTAACAGTCATGACGTATGAAGCAATAAAATAGATACAACGTTAAATTAATGTTCATACAAGGGGTAATTCAAGCCGACAGAGCGCTTCACAATTTACAATTTAAATTACACGCAATAATTGAATTACATGAAGAATTCATATCGAGCGCAGCATTCTGGCTCTTAGTGAATTAAAACAATATAAATTAAGGTACAGAAATGGAAAAATGGTTACAATAAATTTATATTCCGTAACATATAGGTTTTCAGCTATTTCTCTGAACCATGCTCAAGTGTATATGGAAATCATATAATACATAGCACAAATACATACTTAAACAATACATAGGCAAATACTATTAAATAAAATGATACCTTTGAGAGAAGTCGAAGGGTACCTTGATTCTCTATGGCGCCGGCTGCCTCTCACGACCCGAGTAAGCTGATGGAATTAGCTAAAATGTGCTCGAAGTGAGGGAGCGGAAGCGTGTGGGTACATATATAGAAAGGTATATTGCGTATCACGTGACTGTTCGCAAAGCATGTGGTTGGTTCGAGAACTGGACAATGGTCCTAAAGTTACATAACATCTTGACCTGTTCTAGAAGCACCTAGAAAAAGGAAGCTTGGAACAAAGGGCCAAGGGTTTCAAATATTCGAATTTGAGGTAAACAAGGCAAGTGGGTCACGAAGTCGGACAATTTTATCAGACTGTGACAGAGGGGTTAGTTTTTAATTCATATTTAAATAACTGCAAATCAGAAAAAGGACACACCTGGTGGATCGCAGGAGAAATAATTCCTGAGTCATAAGGAAATGTGGAAATTCATATAACTTTAGAACTTCCCGACGGATCAACATCCTTGTACCCCACCCACCACAAAAAATTACAAACAAACACACACACACACACATACACACACTCACACACACGCGCGCACACACACACACACACACACACACACACACACACACACACACACACTCACAAACAAAATAAAAACATCTTTTACTCCGAACGAGAATTACACCATGATACTCTTGGGGGAGAGGTTATTAATTTCTGCACAATCACTTACTTCCATTTCCTGTTATTCAGTCTATAATATACGTGTTTATGGACACAATCATAACAACATATCTGAGTATGAATAAAATATATTATTAAATGTGTGAATTATAATATGAATTATTATATGTACACGATATACAAATCGCACGCACGCCTTTTTTCCCGTGACTTTTTTTCCTGTGACTTTTTCCGCTCACCCTTAGATTGGACTAGATCGTATGACGTTATTTTTATTACTGATTTTCTGTAAGTAACATTCTGGCATAGCGAACTCTAAATAATATTACTGCAGCTATTTGGTATAAATTTGCGACTTCATTATTAGTAGTATAGATATCTCGATTTGAGTAGCTCTTTTTAATAGACTATTTCATCATCACCATTTCATTGCTGAAAAAGAAATGTCCATGAAAAACTAATATACAAGCCTCGACTTTAATTCTAAAGATGCAGATATTAAGTTTATATGAGCATTTTAAGTGTGAGACCATCTTTTAAGAGACAATGACTTGATAAATAGAGAAGCGAAACGGTGTAGTTAATTTGAACTGTGGGAGCACGACCGTACCACTGTAGAACATTAATTTTATATGTGAGTTTTGTAAAAGAGAAATTTTTTAGCCATGGATATTATTGACAATAATAAGAGCGGTTCAAAATTTGTGTTTAGCCCGACAAGAAACTCTGAATATAGAGCCATACTTTCTTTGAGGAGTCGTTTGGAACATTCGCCTTAATCATGAATATTTTATCAGAAACAAAATATCAAACACTAAAATCATTCATAAATCATCCTAGCAAACGCATAATGGTAACCATAAGTAAATGAAAATTGTTTTAAATCTTAGAATCTTCAGGTGTTCAATAGCACATAATAACTTAATTATGCAGAAATAGAAACCTCATAAATTTACCAAGTATGTTTTGCTAATGTTGTTGAGTGTATTTGAAAATACTGTACTATTTTATTGTATGTTTTAAACAAGGCTCTCATTGCTTTACTTATTTTAAAAGCAGGGTTTTTTTGTTTGATAACTATGATTGGTAACTGTGAGTATATTATGTCATGAAGTAAGCTCACTTCGAATGAACTATACTATTAAAAATATGAATGAATTATAATTTTATTTGACTGATGAAACTTGAAAATGCAGATGTATACGAATATAAGACTTAGTTTATAGTAATGTGTCCGTGTTGTTTATGAACGGACGCGTAGTTCCTGTCAGTAAGTGAATGCAAAAGCATGCCTGGGGGGAATGACGATTGGGGATTATTCGCGTGGCGTGCTGTTCTTCAAGCTGCATTGCCTAACTGTACATCAAAGTTATACAAAGTACCGCCAGCGAGAAACCTCCCTCCAAGCTCACTAAGTCTCTTCTTTACTGAAAGTTGATTTCACTCACACCAAGGAAGGGTTGTTTAGCCAGCGTCTTTTGTCTAAGGATTTTAAGTGGTACACAAGGCGTGAAAGTGATGTTGGAAAAATACGACAACAGAATGAATCTCTGCATGAATGCATTCCAATTCTGAGAGCGAGTAGTCCACGCTATCTATCTATCTATCTATCTATCTATCTATCTATCTATCTATCTATCTATCTATCTATCTATCTATCTATCTATCTATCTATCTATCTATCTATCTATCTATCTATCTATCTATCTATCTATCTATTCTTATCATTAACGTTATATATTTGTCTCCTATCAATGTCAAAATCCCCTCTCTATCTGCCTGCCCGTCCGTCCACCCATCTATCTGTTTCTTTCCTTTTCTTTTCTATCCATCCATCCACCCGTCTGTCTGTCTGTTTGTCTATCTATCTATCTTTCTGCCTATTTGTCTGTCGATCTGTACGTGCATCTGTCTTTCGATGGAACTGTCTACTCTCACATCCAAATTCTATCCATCTATTTATCTTACTAGTTACCAATCTACCTATCCATATATACTCGTCTATCTGATTGTTTTTATATTATTCGTACTGGTTGTCGCTTTGTTTGAATGTAGGATCTCAGCGAGTCTAGCTAGTACGTTATACGCAATTCGCTAGCGTTGCTTTCTATAAAAGCAGGAGGATTTTAAAAATAATAATATTGTTAAGCAGAATCAACAAATCAAAATAATTAACCTATCAGAGTGCCTTTATTTTCTTTAATTAAATCAATTACTTAATTAACATAATAAAAATTTAAATAATGCTTATTTCCTTTTAGAATCCTTTAAGAGGTTTCTCTAAGCAATGATCACTTTTATTTGTATAAAAGATATCGCTTACTCTATTCTTTTTAGTCGTGTTTCACTGTATTCAGATTCTGTATTTCCATATTTATTTTTCTAAAACAGAGATGGTGTAAATTAGTATTACGTTTGATATCTTTAAAATATTATTGGTCACTCCGTAAACCAAAGCAGAAGAAGACAATGTTGTTTTTTCATAATTGGGCGCATAAAGTTAAAATGTTATCTAAAATTATTGTAAGGTCATTCTCTTGACTTTTTTTTATTAAAAAATTCCATACTCACTTTAGAAACAAAAAAATGTTTGCCGATTTAATCTTCCTTAAAAAAGAAAAAATAACCAATAGAATGGAAACAAACAAACTATACATTTTTTAAATGAATTTCTTCACGTATCGAAATGCATCTGCTTACTCACTGTTAGGAGCAATTTAACGTCAAATCAATAGAGAGATAGATAAAAATGTTTGGCGACAATTAAGCTGTATGCCAATACTGATTAGCAAGATAATATGGCATTTGTGTCATGATGAACGCATTTGTATATTCACTGAATTATTATTACAATATAATCTAGTAAATTACTACTCTCTTTCACTCTCTTTCATTTTTCTCTATCTGTTTGTTTTATTAACGTGTACACATTCCACGCAAACCACACGACCTCATTTACAGACAAGCATTACATATGAATGAACTAAAAGGATGATAGCATTAATAAAAATAGATTCATGATTCAAGCATATGACTAATAAACTGCAGGTCATTCTCTTGCCACTTCTTACTAAATACAAAGGCACATATAGAAATATGTATTAATTGAAGCTTTCTTATTATTTCAGGATATATGAAACAAGTTTAAACTTTTAATATTTTTCCTAAAATCAAATAAACTAGTTTAATTAAAGTTTTGAAATAACTGTCAAATCGAGTTTCAATATTTCACATGATTTTAAGAAGTTTCAGTTTGCTTATTTGTTTCAGTTTCAGTTTGGTTATTACATTGCGTATTTCCTTCTTACTTACGGCTTGAAACACTGAAAACAAGAAAAAGTTATGTAGGCTTCTATGTACACAGAGCACATAGTCCTTTGAGGGAGTGCGGTGAATCGATTGATCGCGAAGTAAGTGCTCTTTGCTCTTCCAAGATGCCACACTCCTTAAAATGTCATGCCTACGTTTGATTAGCTGGACTATACGCACGAGTGAAGGCAAACTAACAATGTTTTCTGGTTACAAATTTAACATAGTGAATAATTAATAGCTGATAAACTGTATAAAGTGGGAGCCTCTGATCAATTTTGGTAGAACAAGTTTGAAACATTTATAGAAGACTTGAAAGGACTCCAGTAACTTTTACAGTCGTCAGAGCCAAACTTGCATATAAAGCAATGTACCGCAGAACCGAATCTTCGCAAGTACGTACACACACACACACACACACACACACACACACACACACACACACACACACACACACACACACACAATTTCAACACTTCCAGAGTGGTCATCGCTCTATCTGGAAAATTCAGACATATTCACATCCCTCCCTTAAGTTTTGATTCAAGTTGATTGAAGATCAGCACTCAGTCACTGAATACTCGCTAACAATTTCCCACCTGTGTTCAGTGGGTATTCCCAATCCTAAGCTGCATCCAGACAGATTAGCGCGTGCCACGCGTACAAAACAATCACTGAGAAATATCCGACGAGCAGCTCTCCCCCCTCCCAACCCTTCGTTATTTCTCCTTTACTACACTTACAGGACGACTTGGAGAAAACCATTTACTTCCCCAAAAGTTTTTATTGTCGTGGAGCGAACAATTATTTTGGACAAAAGATGCACTTGATGCACAGAAATATCTGAAAAATCTAAACACTCTTTGAATCAACATCACAAACCACTGTTCATCCACTAACTAATAAATAAATCGATAATTAATAAACAACGAATTATATTTAGAATTCGAAATTGACTCAATATGCATGGACATTCACATCGCCAAGTGTTGGATTTCGAGAGCCAGGGTGATAATGAAAATTTCGTTTCTAAATTGATACCTTATAGTCCAGTAGCATGAAGTTGGGGCATGTTGTGCACGGCTCCTTACACATAGTCTTTTGTATTAGGGGAACAACTTGAGCTCGATGATGTGTATATAGTTGGAAGTTAAAGTTCACCCTCAAGTTGCTTTCACCAAAAGCGAAAATCTATGAGTGATTTGCGAGGTATTTGTTTCGATATTCATCCATTAAAACCAATCACACACCCATACTCTGACTTTGAGCTAACAAATGAAAAGGTTAATTTAAACTAGGCTCTTTCCGGTCACTTGGATTATTGTAATACATTTAATAAGACCGAAACTAAAAACATGTTTTTGTTATGATAGATGTGTGGTAAGAAACATAAAATTACGTAATTAAAGAATGATTTATATAGGTATTTTCTTCATTAGAATTTATTTTTAATTTAATGTCTCTTTCTAATGTAAGCTGATTTTACAGAGAAGCGAATTGGTACATCACACGTCTCCATCAATCTTGCGATTGATACGCATAAGCAGAGTGGATATTTTATTGCACTCAGAAAGCAGCAAAAAGTAATAGAGAAAGATTGCGAAATTGCATATGAAAAGACAAATAGTTAAACATCGGGCATACCAATATACTGTCCAATATAAAAACAGACAGATGGATGGATGGATTGTTGGAGAGAGGGATGGATGGATGGATGGTTGGAGAGAAGGATGGATGGTTGGAGAGAAGGATGGATGCATGGATAGATAGATAGATAGATAGATAGATAGATAGATAGATAGATAGATAGATAGATAGATAGTCCTTTCCACCTGCGATCAAGAGATCATGTTTGCCTGAGGAGAGGTTCTCCCAGTGAGCAAAGTGTATGACGGATGAACTAAGTACAAAAATCACTAAACCACGATTGGGATGGTTTCGTGGATGAGCGGGGAAAAAATTCACGGGAAATAAAGTCACAAGAAAAAAGCCACGCATAGGAAAGAAAGTCACAATATATGTTAAGTGGAAGTAAGTGACGGCTCATTTGGATCGTGGTTCGATTCCCGATCAGGGTTAAGTGTATTTTTTTTTTTTAGAAACTTCAGTCTGACGAGCATTGTTCGACAACTCTTTTCTTGTTTAATACATACGGCTGGAATCTGTAGAATAAAATGTTCTTTAAAATATCACCTAAAAACACTACCAACAGATGTTTAGTGTGATATGACTGCTTAAAACAGGATTTCATTGATAACTTTTTATTTAGTTTCATTTTATGTCAATACGTCAGATTCTTTTCACTTCTGGAAATTTTTTCCCGATCGAAAGAAAAAAATGAGCCGTGTTAACCGTAATATTGATAGTGTTCTAATGTTCTTGTACTAGTGGGCGATAATAAAGTTGAAATATATAGTACTAATTGATCAAAACGGTCGTCATTTCTGTAAGTTATAATAACTATAAATTTGAACAGTTTAGCCCGTTATAAGTCTTCCACATTGACAACATGTTCTTTGTACATATTTCAACCACAGATTGGTTTTGCGAGCTGCATGCTTGGTTTACATAAATTCATCGAAGCATAATTATGAACCGCTCTTATTACTGTCAGTAATATCCACTGCTAAAGTTTAAGTCATATTTACTATGTAAGTTGTGTCGGAGAGATAAGAGGCACATTCTTTTAATTTACAGCCACACACATACACACACATACACACACACACACACACACGCGCGCGCGCGCGCGAGAGAGAGAGAGAGAGAGAGAGAGAGAGAGAGAGAGAGAGAGAAAGAGAGAGAGAGAGAGCACACAAACATACATACACAAACACAAACAAAATAAAACATATTTTACTCCGAGCGAGAATCACAACCACGATCCTCTTGGGCGATAAGTTATTCAGTCAATAATATACGTGTTTATGGACTACAAGCATAAATCATGACTATGTTGAATAAATCATTTTATTAAAATTGTGAATTATAATATGGATTATAATATGTATACGACGGACAAATCACACACACACACACACACACACACACACACACACATTTAATCCCGAGGAAGAATCGAACCGCAATCCAACTGAGCTGCCGCTTACATCCTTTTACTGTTATTCAGTAAATAATGAGCATATATATGGACTTACAAATAAAATTAATACAAACAGAACTAAATATATGATTTAGAATGCATTTATACGGTATATAAAATACACGCTCCTGCACACCAAAGACAAAAGCATATATTATTAATGTTTTTCACCACGAACGGTATTTGAACCACGCACATCTTCAGCGAGCTGTTAATCTCCGTGACATTTCGTCCTTCACTTACAGTTAATAAACAGTATAACACATACATACTGACTTACGACTTTATATTAAACATATATTGTGTCTTTATTTCCTGTGACTTTTTTCCTTGTGACTTTATTTCCTAAGACTTCATTCTGTGACTTTTCCCCACTACAAATGCAATAACACACTGGCCCTAGTTTTTTTCCTCTATATAAAACTTGATTTGATTGATTGAATGTAGGGGGGGGGCGCTTCCGGCTTCCGCCGCTTTTGCTCTGGGTGGAGGGGTTGTGGGGGAAAGGGAGGGGTGGTTTACCCCCCTGGCTATGTCAACCTAGTTTTTATCTATTATTTCCAAATGGTCAGCTGTCCGCAAAGTTGTTTTTACTGTTTACTCATTACCTCATGTCTGGCCCGTCAAAATTTTCTAGGTCTCTGAGCTCTTGTTGTTCGGGTAATTATTATTATTAATTATTTTTTTTTAAAAAAAACAAACAATATATCCAACACCCTTTTTGTCTTTTCCTTACTTTCCCCCCTTTTGTCACGTGGAGAGTTAATTTTCCTCTGTCATAGAGGAGATAATGGGCTTTCTTTTGTCAACTCAAAGAGACCATCCCTATTGTTCTCATCTTAACGGTTTATAGTGGGTTTCCAAACACCCCGGACCCCTGTCTCCTTCCTAACAGCCAGGCGGCTTATATCAAAAGTTAATCCTTCCTCCTCGTCTACACTCGTACACGTGAGAACAACAGTACCGATCTTTACTACTGACTGGCGATTGTTGTGCAATCAGTCGGAAGTCCTGCTATTTTTCTTAGCAATGTTACTCTTAGTGAATGGCTACGCATTCCTTCGTACTTCCACCAAATCAACACTGCAGGCATTTATGTACACAAAGGTGTGTACGGTAGACCCAACAGCTCCATACACAATTGTCGTGTTTGAAAAACAAAGGGGTCATTATACGTATATCGAAGGACAGAAGTTATATGACATACATTTAGATACAAAGTGTTACTCGATGCTATTTTTACTGCAATATTTAAGTCATTAAAACACAAAATTTAGCAGAAACAAAACCTAAATCAGGAATACAAGTAAAAAAGTTTTAGAATATATTTATATTTGTTTTTTTTTTTATTTACAGCTAATCCTAACCCTAACATTTCTCTAAAAACAACAAAAACAAAACTGTCTCTAAAATTCCCTCATATTTTTTCTCTAACCTAAAACAAGAGAGTTGTGTATGGAGTCGCTTCTTATCAACGGTGAGCGGAAAAAATGTCACTGGAAAAAAGTCACAGGAAAAAAGTCATAGGAAATAAAATCACAAGGAAAAAGTTACAGGAAATAAATTCACAATATAAAGTCATAAGTGTCAGAGTGTATATCTTATAATACTTATTAACAGTGAGTGAAGCAGGAAAAGGCAAGGAGGTTAACTGCTCGCTCAATATGTGCGTGATTCAAGTGTATTTTATATACCGTATAAATGCTTTGTAATACATACATTTAGTTCTGTTTTAATTAATTTTCATTGTAAGTCGGTATGCATGCTTATTATTGAGTGAATAACAGTAAATGGAATTAAGCGACGGCTCATTAGGATCGTGGTTCGATTCTCGCTCTGGGGTAAATGTGTGTGTGTGTGTGTGTGTGTGTGTGTGTGTGTGTGTGTGACTTGTATATCGGAACATATTATAATTCACGCATTTAATTATATGATTTTTTCATACTTAGTTATATTGTTATGCTTGAAGTCCATAAACAAGTAAATTATAGATAGAATAACAGTGAATGGAAATAAGTGATTGTGCAGAAACTAACCTCTCGCCCAAGAAGATCGTGGTGTGATTCTCTCTCTGAATTAAAGATGTTTTGTTTGTGTGTGTGTGTGTGTGTGTGTGTGTGTGTGTGTGTGTGTGTGTGTGTGTGTGTGTGTGAGAGAGAGAGAGAGAGAGAGAGAGAGAGAGAGACTGTGTGTATGTGTGTGTGTGATTGTAATTTAAAAGAATCTGCCTCTAATCTCTCCGACACAACTCACATAGTAAATAAAATTTAAACTATAGCTCTATGTGTAACCCAATACTACAAGTGTAATTCCAAGAAACGCCAAAGAACTACGCTAAAACAAAATAAGACACCAATGCAATCATATGGTTATAGCATTCAATGCAATATAAACATGTTAGATAGTTGTATGGTAGGTGAGTTTTATTAATATTGCATGTCACCGTTCAAATTTATAGTTACTATATCTTACAGATATGCCGACCGTTTTGATCAATTAGTACTATATATTTCAACTTTATAATCGCCCACTAGTACAAGAACAATAGAACACTATCAATAATACGGCTAACACAGTTCAATTTTCTTTTATCTCGATCGAGAAATAATTTCCAGAAGTGAAAAGAATCTGACGTATTTACATAAAATGAAACTAAATAAAAATGTATCAATGAAATCATGTTTCAAGCAGTCATATCACACTAAACATCTGTTGGTAATGTTTGTTAGGTGATATTTTAAAGAACATTTTATTCACAGTTACCAGCCGTATGTATTAAACAAGTAAAGAGTTGTCGAACAATGCACGTCAGATTGAAGTTTCTAAAAAAAAAAAAAGGAATACATTGGTTTTGCGAGCTGCATGCTTGGTATACATATATTCATCGAAGCACAATTATGAACCGCTCTTATTACTGTCAGTAATATCCACTGCTAAAGTTTAAGTCATATTTACTATGTAAGTTGTGTCGGAGAGATAAGAGGCACATTCTTTTAATTTACAGTCACACACATACACACACACACACACACACTCGCGCGCGCGAGCACACTCAAACATACGTACACAAACAAAAACAAAATAAAACATATTTTACTCTGAGCGAGAATCACAACCACGATCCTCTTATGCGATATGTTAATCTGCGCAATCGCTAACTGTCATTTATTGTTATTCAGTCAATAATATACGTGTTTATGGACTATAGGCATAAAAAATGACTATGTATGAATAAATCATTTTATTAAAATTGTGAATTATAATATGGATTATAATATGTATACGAAGGACAAATCACACACACACACACACACACACACACACACACACACACACACACACACACACACACACACACATTTAATCCCGAGGGAGAATCGAACCGCGATCCAACAGAGCCGCCGCTTACTTCCTTTTACTGTTATTCAGTAAATAATGAACATATATATGGACTTACAAATAAAATTAATACAAACAGAACTAAATGTATGATTTAGAATGCATTTATACGGTATATAAAATACACGCACGTGCACACCAAAGACAATAGCGGACATACACGCATACATTATAATTATTAACGTTTTTTCACCCCGAACTGTATTTGAACCACGCACATCTTCAGCGAGCTGTTAACCTCCGTGACATTTCGTCCTTCACTTACAGTTAATAAACAGTATAACACAATCACACTGACTTACGACTTTATATTAAACATATATTGTGACTTTACTTCCGGTGACATTTTTCATTGTGACTTTATTTCCTAAGACTTCATTCTGTGAAAACGTGAATATGTTTCAAATGGGCAAGTTATGGTGTGTGTGTGTGTGTGTGTGTGTGTGTGTATAAGAGAGAGAGAGAGAGAGAGAGAGAGAGAGAGAGAGAGAGAGAGAGAGAGAACAAAAAGACAGAGACAGAAAAGAAATTAACAAGAGAAGAGAGAATCTAATCTCTTTGATTATCTAAGTTTCTGTGTCAACAATCACCTAAGGTAGCAAGTCTAGCTGGCGGTACTTTGTATAACTTTGATGTAGAGTTAGGCACACTCAGGCCTACGCTCGCGAAAGTGGCGGAAGCCGGAAGCGCCCCCCCCCCCCCTACACTCAATCAATCAATCAATCAGTCCTACTCTCTGCTTTGTCCGAGTACCTTCTGTTCACGCTTCACAGCGTCTTGAACAGCACGCCAACGCGAAAGACCAGTAATCTTAATCCCTAATCCCTAAAGGCATGCTTTACAGTTCACATCCTTATGCGTTCACTTGCTAACAGGAACTACGCGTCCGTTCATAAACAACACAGACAACTTAATATAACTAAGTCTATATTCGTATATATCTGCATTTTCAAGTTTCATCAGTCAAATAAAATTATAATTCATTCATATTTTTAATAGTATTATAATTCAATAAAAACAATAAACTGTTTCCCGAGTGGTACCACTCACGCTGATGATCCCTTGATAGTTAAAAATCGGAAAGAGAAAACGATATACCAGAGTTTGGGCTTAAACTCAACAATTAAACTCCATGCTATTATTTCTCTTCCTTTCAAACTATACATCTTTTTGTTATCCAGTCCGCAGTACCAAGCAATACCTACCAATAAAATTCAGGCGTTTTCAGTCCTAGGGATTTGGCATTGATTGATTGATGGTTGAATGCACAGTGAACCTTTGTTCCATCCAAACCACACCTTTCTTTTTAATTGTTACCACGATCTATCTGTTCTCTCTCTAAAAGTCTCATCTGAGTCTGTGGGAAAGGGTGAGATAAAGGAGTTTAAATTAGTCATCATGTTTCGCTCTGAATAGGGAGGGCATTAAATGAATGTAAAAAAAGAGAAAATGACTGAGTAGACCCGAACTTATCAGACTTTATTTCCAGTCTTTCGAAGATCAGCGGTTTTCATCATTCAGTTCTCACACTTAAAAAAAAAAAAAAGATAAAGGATCTGTGACTGTACTTATTTCTGAAACAGAAAGCATGTACACTGCAGATCGATGTTTTTCAGCTAATCTCTGCAGTACTGTCTACAAAATAAGGTAAGAGATCATTTATTTTGATTACTTTATCATTTACATGTTAGCTTTCTTAATAGAGAGAAATAGTCGGTGGCACTGATTGATGGCAAGAGCAAATACTTCTGTTCTTTTCTTCATCTTTTACGAGGCGGAGGGGTATCAATTTTATGTGCAATTATGTCAGGCAGTGAGTAACCAACGGAGACATTCTTCGCTCTTTAATTGCCAGGCTTGCACGAGCTTTAGTAAACGTAACTGTTTTAGTAAACTAACCATTTTGTTTGTCCTATTTGATGGACTAGATACAAAGCCTAGAACCTTATCTGGGGATGGGGTAAGAATCACACTATCCATCCTGGCACGAATCGAACTCAGCCCCTGAATTAAGCAAGAATTGCTGTGCCTTTGCGGTTGTTCTTCAGTTCAATAATATTGCTTCAGACACTAATTAAGTCCTTCAATATATGACAGAGTATTTCTTAAATAGAAATTTTAATTCAAAATCCACTTCATTTTATAAGTTTTAACAGAATGGATCTTGAGGAGTCCATTCTACATTACTCAATTTTTATTTTAGACTTGCGACTTTACTGTTTTATAGTGCAAGAGCACTGGACAGTTTCTATCTATGGACAGTATAATTTACGTGTTCATTCGGCCTTCACCCATAAACAAGTGTCGCCCCAAGCCTTATCGTTCTAAATTATAATCGTACTTAAAGACAGCTCTTTATAGTTATAATTTAATTCATCACCGCTGTTACATAAATAAATCTAAGTACAGTGAAATATCGCTATAAGGCGATAATTGGGGTCCATAAAATCGGATTGCATTAATAGTGGGCTTTTTACAATATTTGACTTTTTTCTGTGAACATATACGTCTATTCATGTCTAATGTAAAAGGTTGGGTTATTATGGGACGAATATTAAATGGAATGCATTATTAAGATATATTCAAAATAATGGACGGATATAATATCTATAGGTTTTTACTTTGCGTTAAATAGTTTTACTAATTTTTATTTGTTTGTACGATAATACACATTGTCCCATAATACCCCGAGTGACGTAATATCACGAATTAGGTTACACTGTATTACAACACCGCCAAGCCCAGCCAACATGTTTGCGGCTTTAGTTCTTTGATGTTTATTAAATTGTGAAAATATTTTATCAACCACCGCATTGTCTGCTGTTTGGTTTGTGCAACAATTGTATAATAATTAATTAAATATAATCACTAAACTACTTACTGGCCTTACTCATGGATCAGTAATAAGTAACATATCCGATAATGTTTATTTTGGAATAACACTTCAAGAACCTGGTGAAATCCTTACATTTCGGATCGTTTTATATTAAACGTAATATGCGAACTCTTCCCCAAAATGATAATACACTTTTTACACACTATGTTTCTTTAGTTTATTGAAAATAATTTTAAATAAAGAAACATGTACGTTATTTATTAGAGTATAATATATGCTTATCTGCATAGCACTGGTTTTAAGCAAATATTGTCCACGTACCTCTAGTTGCATTAAACATTAATTTTCCAAACTCATCACTAAATTACATTTACTGATTTAGTGTCTCGTATAACATGAATTTGAATCTAAATCTTGTATTAAATAGTGATAAATTAAAGAAGCATTACTTTATTTATTTGAGTGACATGTATGCGGTCTGCATGTTGCTGGTTTTTAAGCACTTAATGTCCACCAAAGGATGGTTTTAAAGCATAAACCTTTTACTTTCCAATTTTAATACCAAATTAAATTTGGGACTTTTCAACATACTTTAAAATTTGAACAATTTATTAAATAGTGATACAATAATGTTAAATAAAGAAACTTAGCTTTATTTATTAGAATGACATATACATGTCTGCGTATTGCTGGTTTTTAAGCAAATAATGTCTGCGTATTGCTGGTTTTTAAGCAAATAATGTCTACGTAAGGCTGATTTTTAAGCATACACTTATTTTTCACAAATTCAACACTAAATAGAAACTGTGGTCCTTTAAAATGATTTTGCATTTGAATCCTGCATTAAATAGAAATAAATTTAAGAAACGTTGCTTTATTTATTACAATAATGTTTAAGTTGCCTGCATATTGCAGCATTGCTGGTTTCAAAGTTTGCATTGTACAAGTAAGGGTGTTTTATAAGCATAACACTTTTACTTTCCAACTTTAATACCAAATTAAATTTGGGGTCCTTAAACATGATTCTGAGTTTGAATCTTTTTTTAAATGGTGAGAAATTAATAGTAAATATAGAAAAAATATAGAAAAATCAAGTTATTTCCAAAATTAACTTACAGGTATGATTACTTTTTTAATTTTTTAATAGCAAATTATGCTCACATAAGGTTGTTTTTAAAAGAAAAAAGCTTTTATTTTTGTAAGTCAACACTATATTGATTTTGTGGTCCTTTAATTTAATTTTGACTTTAAACCTGTATGAAATAGTGATAAATTAAGGAAACCTTGCTTTCCTTTATTTATTTGAGTAACATATATGTTGTCTGCATATTGCTGGTATGTAAGCACATAATGTCCACCTAAGGCTGTTTTTAAAACATTTACTTTCCAATTTTAATACCAAATTAAATTTTGGACCTTTTAACATGCTTTTAAATTTGAAAAATTTATTAAATAATGAGACAATGGCATTAAATAATGAAATATAGCTTCATTTATTAGAATGACATATATGTCCACATATTGCTGGTTTTTAAGCAAATGATGTCTGCTTAAGGCTGGTTTTTAAGCAAATGATGTCTGCTTAAGGCTGGTTTTTAAGCAAATGATGTCTACTTAAGGCTGGTTTTTAAGCAAATGATGTCTACTTAAGGCTGGTTTTTAAGTATAAACATATATTTTTCCAAACTCAAGATTTAATTGAGTTTGGAGTCCTTTAACATGATTCTAAATGTATATCCTGATTTAAATAGTAATAAATCAATATAAAAACTCAACAATATATTTTTATTCATACCAAATTGTGGACTTTTAGATTATAAAATGAGATACATCTATACAAATATCTATTAAAGCAAATGTATTCTTCTACTTTTGATTTATATTTATAACCTATACATTTATTTATGCAGAGTCATGGTTTTTAAAAAGATTCATTTGTTTACAACTATAAAATTGACCATTTTAACTAAGTGTCCACATAATGCTGGTTTTTAAGTACGAGTCCCATAATGCTGGTTTTTAAGTGTATGTGTTTGTCTACATAATGCTGGTTTTAGGGTTATAGGAATTAGGCAGACCACAAAACATGTATATTTTTTGTTATTTGATATTTTTTCTTCAAATTAAGTACGTTTGCTATTAGTGATGTCTAAAAGCAGAATGTGAAAAAAAAATGTTAATTTTATTATTATTATGGGATATACACTGTGTCCACCTAATGCTGGTTTTTAAGCATGGTCTACCTAACGCTGGAAATAGGGTTATATATATATATATATATATATATATATATATGTGTGTGTGTGTGTGTGTGTGTGTGTGTGTGTGTGTGTGTGTGTGTGTGTGTGTGTGTGTGTGTGTGTGTGTGTGTGTGTGTGTGTGTGTGTGTGTGTGTGTGTGTGTGCGTGTGTGTGTGTGTTTATTGTGTGTGTGAAGGAAGGAAGGAACAGACGAATGAACAAACGAACAAGCAGTGATGCCAATACTATATAGTTATGTTTATTATTAATTAATTAATTAATTAATTATTCCTATCTAATTATAACTTATGAGAGTCTTAATTTATGTTCTTAATAATTCTCTAGCAGACACCATTTGTCTTTCTCACTTGTCGGATATGCGGGTGCTGTAAACGTTTTCTCTCATCCACGACATTAATAGACAACATTTACTGTCACACAGTATTCCATAGGTGGAAAACTTCTTACTAGAGGAGAAACCAAATCTGTCTTTAATCTATATTTATCGAGTTCCGATCCACTCACTTTCTTCTCCAACATAAGATTATCAACATGTGTAAGAATGTGAATAACGTTAACAAATCAACAATTAAATATACAAAAAATACAATGCAAATGATTACTTGACATCAATATTTCCACAAAACCATGTTTACATAATGTCTGTACTACACAGGCTTATATCCTAAAATACAATTCCATAATAATGTTAATACAAATCGCAGGATAGTTCTTATCAGAGAACATAAATTGAATTATTAGTGATAAGATATTATAGCTTATAAAGCCTGAATTAACTACTGTATCAACAGTCTTTCATATGCTTCTGCATCATTATCACACATTTATTGTTTGCCAACTCCATGTTGGCAAACTCTCTCCTCACACATTGAAACACTAACACGCTATTATTCTCTTGAAGCCAAGTTATGCGACCTCTTTTGTCATGTCACTTCCTTCAAGCAGAACAATTGCAGTGATTTCTAGTAACTTCACTGTAAAAGAAATTGCCTGATGTAATCAGCATACTTTGCCAAAATACATCTCAGAAGTGTATTGTATTCTTTTTACTCTTACACACACTGATCTCTACCTCTATCACGATCGGTCTTAGCAGTTTACAGTAAACTGGAGATTCAAATCATACACAGAAAACCTGCTCATTCCCTGTAAAATATAATCAGGAGACAACGCCAATCTTCCAATTTATCGATTTATAACTCCATTCTCTCCTATATTCAAGCCTCAACTTATTGTTTCCTGCAACAGTACATATTAGCCCAATACACACACACACACACACACAGCATATTAATACAGCATCAAATGGAAAAATGTCATGTGTTAGGCACACAATGTATGAGCATCCTAGTTCAAACATTTGTAGAAATAAGTCTACTCACATAATACATCTCTATATAAAACTAATGTATAACATGTCAATAGCAAAAATGCAATAAATATTCTCTGTCAACCAGCCAGTTTACTCATCAATAACCTAACGGTCACTTTTCATGACCATATTTCTTGCCACACCAAATTCAAGTGATCCGGCAATAGAATTTTCTACAGCATGTAAACTTTGGGATCTCAGCCCATTGGCTGACCTCATTCTCGTAAATCATAACCATTGGGTAATAAAAGTACTCACCCAGTTTGAAGTGGTTTGTTTACATCAGCAATTTCTATCATATACTTAACTCTAGTGTTTACTCTAACTCTGACACTTACAAAATTATCATCATAAGGAGTGCCCGAGGTCGGGTAAAATTTGATAAATTAATAATTTATACAGCAATTCTGACCAGAAATATGGATAGGCAAATTACTCTGCCACAATAATAAACAATCTAAGTTAGGGGAAAATTCGAGAATATAAGTTGTTTCGACTTGTGCTGCATGTGTTTCTGTTGCTATTGCACTTATTGCAAACCTTAAAATGTAGTCGTATGTGTCTGTCCTAATTTCTCTAAAACAGACTAGTCAGTTATGTTCGTTCTATATCACGCGAAGTAGACTAATTAAATGCATCCATACTTCTTACTATAAACCAGGCTAGAGAGAAGTGCAGTGCTTAAAATAGTGTGTAAAACTGACTAATGAGAAATGTTCTTTCTGTTAGGCCTATTTTAAAGTTGTAAAAGAGGCTAGTAAGAAATAACAGAATGAAATATATTAGAAAATCTAGTCAGAAGTGCAATTTTACTATTCACAATTGCCGTATTTAATTTCTTTAAATTTATGAGACGCAGAAGTTCGATTCAATTATGCTAGTTGGACATGCCTATTCTAAAAGCAGTAAAATAAGCAAATCCAAAGAGTTCTTCCTAAATATATTCTAGTTTCTAATATGCATACTAAAAAAACTGATATATTATTCTACGTATCATCGTGCAGTTAACTATGTAATGCCCATACTACATATAGTAAACACAGACTTTCTTCCTTGTCCATTGCAACTCTTCAAAACAAGCCTCTCAGAACATGTTATTTTAAATATTCACTGTGTAACGTGTGTTGGTACAAATAAAGAGGGACGGTGATGGTGAAAGTAAGTATACACTCAATGCATAAAGATCCACGCATTACAATTTTAAAATGGATTAACATTGCAATAGTGTATCTACATAAAAATCTGAATACTACTACCTCCACCACCATCCCCACCATCCCCACTATTACTACTAGTGATACGAGCGCCACTTAGTTAATGAAGATAATTATTATATTATTAATTAATCTTTCATAACTAATTTCAAGTGATGAGGATATTAATTTTAATTTATTAACGATCCTCCAACAGACACCACTCGTTTCTCACTTGGCGGATATTTTGTCCTTGTAAACGTTTTCACAGTTTCACAACAGAACTTTTACAGTCACATAAGATTTTCTGCAGGTGAAAAACTTCTTACTAAAGGAGAAGACAAATCCGACTTTAATCTATATTTAACAAGCCCCCATCCAATCACTTTCTACTCCAAGATACTAATATCAATATCAATATGCGTAAGGGGGTCAATAATTTTAATGATACATTTATTAAAGGAAAATCAACTATACAAATGGCAGTTACAATGAAACAGATAATTTGCAATCAATATTCCATGAATCAACATTCAGGTAATTATATATATCTTTTCACTTGACTTTTCAACCATGTCACAGTGTCAAAATGTCATAATGTCAAAATGTGTGCACGCAGCACATGTTCCCGCTTCTTGCTCAAGAAAACACTGATGCATCGTTACTCTCAACCGACCTGGCACTCTTGCTGTCAATTTCTTGAACAGGACACAATCACAATGATTGTATAATCTTCACTGGGCTGATGTACTTAGCCTCATTACCATGGTACATCAAAAGTAGTGGTGTAGCATACTCCTTTATGCTTACACACTTTGCAAGTGCCTCACGCTTTCCTAGACACTCAAGTCATGACTAGTGAACAAACGAACTAGGAACTTGAAAGTTGAATTTTAGGCTCCACTAGAGACTCATAGTTCAGGGTTGAACTCAGACTGAGACTCAATCACAATCAAAAGAAGAAGAAATAAGAAGGCTGCATACTGACTGCAACATACAATCAAAGACTAGCCTAAGTTTCTTATTCATTACTATATAACTCCTTTCTATCTGACTCCATTCTCAAACTTTCTACAATTCATGCAAATGTACTCATTATCCCTAAGTACACGTGGTACACTAAATACAATGTATCTAACAATGTTACATATTAATACACCACATGGGCGCAGCTTAGTTCAAACATTTATAGTAAATAAATCAACTTACATAATATATATTTACATGACACAAGTATAATGTATCAATAGAAAAATGTATGAAATGTTTCCAAGCCCACTCTCTTTCAATCAGTCATTTTAAACTCACCACTCAAGCTAATGACTGCCTTCAGAGCCGGACTTCTCTCTTAGTCTTCAAATTCAAAAGTGAATAGACAGCAAAATTATATACTGCAAGTAAACTCTTTAAACTCAGCCCATTGGCTAGTTTCGTTCTCATAAATCATAATCATTGGATAATTAAAAAACAACTGCTCACTCAGTTTCCACTATGTCATTAAATCTAGAATGCTCTAGCCTTAGGCTGTTTACTTCAAACTCATACACTTTCAAACTAACACCATAAGGAGTGCCTAAGGTCCGGTCACTCGACAACATAGCAGCTTAAATAATAATTAACATTAAAAATAGGGAGGAGCAAATTTACTTTGTCACAGTACTACTTCTGCTATTACTAATAAAATATTTACAAATTATGACTGATTTTTGATGAAGCAATCATAACTTTTCCTAAATGTAGTTCACATAAAGAATAGTTAATTCATGAACCTCTTAGATATTGTACAAGTCATCCAAGCTAACAAAGTACAATGAACAACATGTGTCAGTATACTTGGTGTTCGTTATTTAAGGACGTTCTACATACCAAATTGCCTTCATCGAAACAGGTTGGAACAAAGTAACCATACTTAAACTATATGCGCTATTATATCACCCATCATATGTCACTTTGAAACAACTGGACTCTAATGTATATAGCATTTTATTAAAGATAATATTACATATATCCTTACAGAAAACAAATAAATACTAACTAGTTGATGAGCCTTTCTGACCAGTATTGTAAAGAAAAAGCGGATTGACAAACATTGCATTTGTGTTTTACTGTATACATATGTTATTCCTGGGCCATTTGGTAATTCATTAATGCAAAGTGGCAGCGTGTAATTTTGATGGACATAATTTTGATATCATAATTATTATAAAATGTTTAAAATAAATGTTGTTCTACATGACTGTTACTTAATCCTTAAAAGGTTGCTATGGATCCCCCGAGAGTTCATGACTTCACTGTAATGTATAATATATACATTACGTATATATTATAGTAATATTGCATATACTTTGGTAATTTCTATGCAAGGGTTTCTAAGACCCGAAAATTACTCCAAGAATTCCTCCAGGATGAAAAGGTTGAGAAAGGCTCTTCTAGACTGTGTTCTTCTAAGCATGTTTCTGTCAATGAAGTACTAATTTGCTTTATTTACCCAATACGGAGAATACAGGTGCATACAGGAACATCTGTAGAAGGACAAAGCACAGGAAGTAATGTCTTGGCGTCTTGTAGAATCGAACTCCTGATGAGAGAAAGAGTTTAAATTACTTTTTCAAGTTTTACTTCTGTTGAGAAATGGAATTACATTGTTCAATGACTTATTCATTTCTTTTGGTTTTCCTTCTTATTTTATTTTCTTGATTTTCTTTCCGGGGAGTTTTGTCTCGTTTGTTTGCTTCAGTGTTTCTTTGTTTGAGTCTTTCTTTGTGTCTCTCCTTCTTGAGTTAATAATTAGCTTGTTAGATTTATAACTATCTCAATAAGTATTTTTATCAAACAAAACGAAATATATATTTTATTGCGTTTAAAGTGACAACACCTTTTAATCAATTTCAATATTCAGGTTAATTTTCAAAAATTATCATGATCTGTTATATGTAAATGTTTATTATCCCTTTAAAAACAATTGTATAACTCTATACATTAATATTTTACAACCATCTTTGAAATAGCTCAGAGTGTTTGTAATGAACAGAAATCAACTATTAAAATTAATATTTATAATTAACTCTACAACAACTTTGAATACTACTTTGTTCGCTCCATTATAATTCTGAAAGAAATTATTGCAATATCTCAACTGTTGGCTACCATAGACAAGTGTCAAAACCAACACAAACTCTTAAATAAACATTTTTTTCATATATAACTCCAATTTAACAAGTGGAGTGCTACCGAGTGAGAAACAAATTACATATGCAAGACATGAATGTGACACAAAATAATGTAGACATATCAGCGAAAGATATCTTATAATATAATATACTAGAAATGTTCACTCATCTAACTGCACGACCCAAAAGAAAATAAGAAACAAAATCCCACATCATGGAATGGTTTACCTTCTAGAGCTTCCATCTTAAGTCTTCTCGCAAAAAAACAAAAGTAATCTCAGTTCGCAATTCTCCTAAATCCAGATGTATATAAGTAATATTTCCATTAGATTTACGTTTTGTACACAGGCCGAAACAACCAGCAACCAACTTAACAATTTGTAGTTCGAGGAGTTAGGGAATGTGCCAGATATCGACAGGATAAATAGCATATAAAGTCAAAAACTTTATGTCTGGTAACTCGTATCACAGTAGGTCAAGTAGTTAGAAGTGCTATTCGAATGTCAGAGCCATAAACATCACCATGGCATTTAACGACTGTTGGGAGAATGCAAACAGTTTCAGGACATTTTATTCCGACGGTAATTATACTTCCCATTTTGAGATCTAGTCGACATATTTCGGTGTAATAAAATAGTGTTTTATTATTTATCAAAATTATGCAAAGAATAATTTAATAGTTGTATCCTTGTTTGAAAAAGTGTTTTATTATTTATTAAAATTATACAAAGAATACTTCAATAGTTATATCCTTGTTATATTTTCCTATTTCACGAACTGTGAAATTTTAAATTAAATGTATACTTTGTAATACATAAATTTATGCATACTTACAAGTCTACGCAAGTATAGACATACGTAAATGATAGTACAATATATTTATGATGCGAACGTAACCATGTAACTAAACATGAATGCGATCGCCATTAATGTAAAAATCTACGTGCGTGTATACTTACGCACACGTACATATGAATAATAGGTCACTGCAATACAGCTGTATATTGTGTAAGCAGATCGTATATAGACGTACACATACACATCAACAATGATTTTACAATTATTTCTAAACGCGAGAGTGTCAGTCTACTTGTAAATGCGTTATGCTATGATTATATATTAGGAACGATATGCATATTAAAGTATAAGTATGGAGTTTCATTCAATATTTGATTTGTTATATATTTATTAGGCATTTAGCTATAATTGATATTTAAATGTAAGTAAAGAAACAAGTTATTTTTATAAGCCTTTCACACTAGACTTTTATTTTCGGCCTACGTAGGCTTCGGGGATGTCAGTCCTCATAGAATATAATGAGTGTGTGTGGCTTGAATGAGGAGTGTGTCTACATGAAAACAAAGACATTGTAACAACTACCAATCATGTTATCTCTATTGCCGACTTTAGTCCATCATCATCGTTCGTCACCATTGTCCTGTTTTTGACCCAGGTACTACAACTCTAGATCCCCATCTACATCACACATCTCACGCATAATTGTCTCAGTATGTTTGAGTAGTTATTATATTTGTACTAAATATTTCTTTGTTAACTTTTTCTACTTTAAAATCTTTTCTCACTTCTTTGCGCGTTATTGTGCATGGAAGTAGAGAGTAAATAATGTGTTTTAAAAACAGTTTACCTCACATAAACCTTACTCACCATGAAAGATGATTATTATTGAATCCATTTTTGTACTGTAGGTTGTATCATTGTACCTGCAGGTCTACTGGTGTCCTTGTTGGCCTCTTGTTGTACGTGTAGGCTTATCGTTATACCTGTTGGCCTATCTTTGCACTTGCTAACGTATAATTGTATATTCAGGCCTCGAAGACCTGCGCACGCGCACTCATATACATGACAAATAAGTTTCATTTTCGTGATTGAGACCTACGCTAAACTCGCTCCCTATATATTTCCTTTAATAAACATTAGCACAAAGAGTATAACAATACTTTAAATGCACAAATGCTCTGTTTTGATTTGTTGATATTATATTATTGCACATATTATAATTGCATTTTCTTAAAAAGTGTCTATAGAGAGAAAAATAGACGTATATGGAAATAGATGGAAAAATCAGAATGAAGAGGATGAAAGGGGGGGGGGAGGGGGAAGAGAGAAAGAGATTTCAAAATATATAATTTGTCTAATGAACACGTTGCTATTTGTATGCCAAGGGAATTAATGCTACCAGAAAGACATAACGACTTCTATACAGTTACTTCCCCTTCTGCCGAAAAACGAATGAAGCCTTAGTAGGAATGTCCGCTCACATGCAGACTACATGAAGATAACAATAACAACTATTGAAATGTGGTATTGCTCAATTATCCGTATGTGTGCAGTATGAAAATACATGTTAAAACAAACTGCTGATGTAATACATAATAGAAATTGATCAAGTAACAATCTGATTTTCTGAATTCAGACTCTGGACACCTGCATGCTATTTTCTGAGAAATGTTTGCAAATCATCATCAAACGGAATATATGGCCTGACATGACTTTAGGTAAAAATGATGAACATAAATTTCATCATAAGAAACATAAGGATCGATAATATATTTTAAAATCTATCTACATCAAAATGATAACCCATACAAATTGATAAATTTGGCTTACTTCAGTATTACGTTACTGATTGATACGAGAATTTTCAGTATTTTCTGGATCTGACAGTAAAACAGCAGCATATATATTCGTATACTCCACATTACTGTTGGACCTTTAGGCCTATCAGCATACTTGCAGGCTTTCGTGTTGTACATTTAGGCAAATCAACATTCTTGTAGGGCTTTATTGTTGTACCTGTAGGCCCATTGTTCCACATGTAGACCCATATTATACTTTTCGTTTATCTCTTTATTTGCAGGCCTATCACTGTATCAGTAGGCCTATCCCTGTAGACGTAGATCTCAACACATACAGGAAAAATAAGTTCGAATTTCATTATTGATATCATTCTTCATAAATATATAACTAAAAGTATCTTTATTACGTTCCTAATATTCGCATATGCAATTACAATTTAGTATAATATATTAATTATGTATGACACATAAAGCGATACACAGACATACAGATGTACAGAAAAGCAAAATGATATAGACGAAAGAGAGTACAAAATATTTCAATTGTCCAATGAAAACAGCATTAACTGTTTCGAGGGAATTAATGCTCCCTGAAAGACATGACGAAGTGGTTCAGTGTTGCTTCCCTTGCTTCCACAAAAAACGAATGATACCGGTAAGGAAGTCCACTCGGACACACCAAATTATATAAACAATAATTAATTAGAAGCAAGCGATACTTGCAATCGTATTATAATAATTGTAGCAGAGGGACCCGGATGATAATGTTGAAAAGTATGATACTGTAGTTAATGATGTTGTTGAAGATGATAATAATGAATTCTATAATGACAGTGATGATATAGCAACTTTAGATTGTGGATAATATTAACAACACATTTTACATAAATAAACACACATTAAAATTAAGTAAAGACATACTAAATGTACACATTTTTATTATGTAATAAATATTGCACAGCAAAATAATTACAATTAACAACAACCGTTCAGTTTGATACATAAAAGGGATTACGTGATTGTGTGCTTACAAAAGCAAAACTCTGAAATCTAGCTTTATTTCTTTGTTTCCTTGCTTGTCTTTTTACTTCACACACACACACACACACACACACACACACACACACACACACACACACACACACACACACACACTAACGCACGCACGTAAGTGGATAAGCCTAGCAATGATCATATAAAACGGATTTCAATCAGGGTTGGCAGTATTGGAGACGTTAGGTCACGTGGTCGAATCTTTTTTCTTGTCACTGTAAGCCATTATGAACAGTGAAGGTTGCCCCTGAAACTTTTTATCTCAAACAATTGTTAGTGCAGAAACAATATAACCACACAATATAACATTTCGTTTTTATAATATTGTTTGTGTATCGTTGAACTTAACAAAAATCCATAAAATCAATCTAATTTTATTCTGATTCATTTATAACTTCGCGTTCGGGGAGCTTAATTATTTAAGTCACTGTATCGTCTGAAATGCATCTCTCTCTCTCTTTTCTATCGTTATCTGTATATGATTGTCTATCTATCTATCTATCTAGCTAGCTATCTAGCTATCTAGCTATCTATCTTATGTTTGTCTATGTGCGTGTATGTGATGTGTATGTGTAGATGCACGATAACAACTTACATATTATTAAATAAGAGCAATAGTACTATGCATAATAAAAGTAATGTTGAAATTATATCCGAATTAGATGAAATTAAATGAATTAAATCTATTCAATGTGAATTCAATAAATGATATTAAATTACTTAATCACAAAATTCGACAAAAAATAAAATAAATTAATCCAAATAAAAAATTAAATTAAGTCAAAAAATAAAACAAAACTATTTAAACTAAATTACATTACATTCATCAAAATAAAAGTATATTATATTACAATTAAATATCAATGTAAATATCGAAATTAAAATGAAATATATCATACGTATTCTGCATAAATCAGTTCATTATATACGCAAGAAGCATTTAACAATTACATTTTCAAGCTTAATTCATTCAGTCAAATTGTAATATGTACTGTCGTTGAACAATATAAAAATGTTTTGACTATTAACAAACACACACTAAAGAAATAAAGACATCAATATTTATTATGTTACATTAATTAAAGGTGCAAGCATAAATAAAATGCAGAATGAAATAAATTAGATTTAAGAATCATAAGTAAACAAGCAACAGGATGCATTCTATGAGTGAATGAGAATGACAATTTTCTTTGGTATTGAGATAAATGTCTGAATTATATATCCATATCCATGATCAATGGATATGAATATGAAGTAATAAATTACTATTTATCTGGTTAATTTATAACTTATATCTTATTTTGACGAAATGTTTAATGATGCCAAGGAGATTAAATTAAAATTGTAATTATATGAAATAAAATGTTTTCAAAGTATGCATTAGACTTTCTTGTATATTTGAAACTGTAATTGTGTAGATGTCAACAACAGCACACAATACACACACATGAATGTGATGTGTCGTGTAGTGTTGTGCTGTGTGTGTGTGTGTGTGTGTGTGTGTGTGTGTGTGTGTAAGTGTGTATGAGTGTGTATGTGTGTATGAGTGTGTATGTGCATGTGTGTGTGTAAGTGTGTGTGTGTGTGTGTGTGTGTGTTATGTGTGTATGAGTGTGTATGTGCATGTGTGTGTGCGTGTAAGTGTGTGTGTGTGTGTGTGTGTGTGTGTGTGTGTGTGTGTTTGTGTGTAATCTTTGTACACATTTATTCTGCATGTGATATTAAAACCAGGCTTGTTTTTTACGTTCACATGCATCATTTCCACGTTCACATGATTCTGTAAAATGAACAAATATTAAACTTTTAAACATACGTAAAGTGCGCGTATTTATGAGCATTGCTGATGCTCTTTGATAATTATAATTATGATAATTATAATTCGTTTTAGTACATATGATTTCTAATGTACTTCCGGAATGAATGAGACTAATTTCTAATGTGAACATATAAAAAAGTAGGTGCATAAATAATGGCATCTTTATGAATCCTTGATGGAACGTACAACATTTTTCTTTCATAGTTTCGTGGTGAAAGCTGTAATAATTTTTAATGTCTCAATAATTATCTTTTCATAAGCAGTGCCCTCCCTTTTTACGTGTTGTTTAGTTGATTTATAATAAGATTCTGATTGACATACGTGTGTGTATTTTAATAACGTTTCAAAAGAAAATCTTAAAGATAGTTATTCTGAAGTAACGGTCAATGATTCAGATGCTTTTGATTAATCAAAATAGACGTTGATGATGATGATGATGATGATGATGATGATGATGGCGATGGCGATGATATGTCAATGGTGGTGGTGATAATAAACTAATCAAAAAGGAATTCCTGAAAAGAAAAGTAGAGCGTAGATCGATATTATAAATGTCTGCATTTTTAATGCTGCAAATAAAATGTCTAACATAATGGTAGAAAACACTCACCCACAATCCAATTGACCTTAAAACCTTTCCTAGTCACGCTCCAGTCAGAAACAAATTTTATCAGCAGGTGACTTTTTGATGACGTCAGAAAGCGGTGATTCCAATAATTTGATCCACAGAGAAAAGTTAGAAGTGGTGAAGTAAAAGTATTTCCATCACGAATCTGCAAGCACAGGATGAAAGGATACCTGCACATTCAGTCGTTCTATTATGTATACAATGAATATTAAAAAGTCGTGTTCCATTCCAAGCACAGTTAAGTGTGACGAATAACTCTTACCCTATGAAATGTGACGAATAACTGTTACCTAATGAAATGAGACGAATAACTGTTACCTAATGAAATGAGACGAATAACTGTTACCCAATGAAATGTGACGAATAACTGTTGCCTAATGAAATGTTATTAATAATTGTGCTCTTCATAGAGTAACCAATATTTGTTTCCAATTGAATTCTTTCGAAACGTCTGATTATGTAGCAGTACATTGGAAAGCAAGTGCCCTTGAAATGTTGTTATTGTAGTAGGCTGAGATCAAAATTCACAACTGACAGAAAACAGAAGTTTTGAGAGTCAGTTATAAAGAAGTTGATGCTGGTGAAGTTAATAATAATATATACTTAGTGCTTTACAATAATTAGGCTTAACAAATTTTTATAGTATTTTTTAATTATTATACATGTACTTATTAAGTAATACAGTTCTTTTGGTATACGATTCACTTATAAATAATATACACTTTTATGTGTAATAATATACATATCGATAACAGATAAATAAATAATACTTAATAAAAGTAATTTAAGTGAAACTTTTGAATGATTAAGACGACCCCAACTATTAGAATTCCAAACTGATTCTTTCACTATAATTGGACGTGTGCCTTGGGAAATTATTTACGATTACGTAGCATAAAATCAGACGCTGCTAAAAAATATTCTTTAGTAAACAGGTTGGTAACAACGTTCTAACAAATAGCTTTTAATTTTGATAAATAGAGAAATACAAAAATCAGGGCACTACGGTATAGGTTTGTTTGACAGACGGCACAATTTTATGACGTAATAAACTTTGTCATTTTTCTTCTGATGTTAATATTGACTCTCGGTTGGAATCTAATTTCTCTTTAGTAACTCAAATAATTTCTTCTATGGACAATAACAAAGATCTTTAGTCTACAGGTTACGAAATATGCAAATTACTGTTTACGAAATATGCATATTTTTATGGAGAATTTCACTCACCTGAAGCGAGTCGTACTTGCAATTGGTCGAGTTTTCCACGTCAGTCTCCAAATAGTTGAGCACAATTCTGTAAGCAGGGTCCACAGTGATGAGCCACTCACACACCATCAGGTTGTCATATTTGTTTGGAAAACCACGGGATGTTATGGTTCCTTCAGTATCATTAACATGACCCCCGCAATCTCTGACAACTAAAGAGAATTAATCAATTAATTATTTCACAAATGTTTGCTGTAATTAAGATTTAGTGCAGACATCTCGGCATTATGCCACAGTTTGCTTTGGTTAATATTGAATTTCATCACTTCCACTGTTGATTTACTATCGCTGAACACGCTGTAAACGGTTGACCGACATTAATTGGTATTGTAAATGAAATGGATTTCATAACTTTTAATTCATTCAGAATGTATATTCACAATCGTCCAGTCAAAATATAATGTTTTGGCTCATTTTCTTTCAAAATTAAAACATTAAAACCGTTTTCTCTTTAAAAACAATCTAATCGTTCGCCCTTACAACCGCTTTATTTGAATCTCACTCATCCCTGACGGACATTTAATTATGTGAAGTCATTTACAAGTAGGTTAGGAAGGTCACATCTAATACATCCTTATTATAAATGAATGTGATGATATTTTCTGTGCGAAAGTTAACAGGGTCACGGTTCAATCATTTAGTAACTATCTTAATATTGCTACCCTGTATTAGATCACGTTTACGTTAGGGAATAAACAAATTCCATACATACTTAAAGCTGGTTAATATTTGAGTAAGGAATAAGATTAAGCATTAGTTTCTAATTATAGTATCTTCAATCGTAATGCTGGTTAGTAGCAGATGATTCATCACAGCTCCTGCCTAGAATTGCGGACAGAAAACTCTTACCGTTGTGAAGGAAATAATTGTCACTCAGAATCAACCTGGTCATTGATGATGCAAACCTCTACAGAAACAAAAGCTACAACATTCTATGTCGAAGACTGAAATAACAGAACACGTAACTCAACAGAAACACATCTCGAAAACAGAAACAAACAACAGAACACGTATCTCAACAGAAACACATCTCGAAAACAGAAACAAACAAAAAGTAAACAAAAACAGGACCGACAACATATGCAAGCACAATGAACGATAAAACGAAGTAGACAATGGACGATAATTCAAATTCACACCTTTAACGAATGTCTAGTCTGCAAATCAGGGATTATTGATATTGCTTATTAAATTGTACACTTAGTTGAATGTCTATAATCCGTCCACGCCGGGGATAGCTATCACATTTCTACTACCAAGCTACAGACGGATGATTGATAGATAGATAGATAGATAGATAGATAGATAGATAGATAGATAGATAGATAGATAGATAGATAGATAGATAGATAGATAGATAGATAGATAGATAGATAGATAGATAGATAGATAGATAGATAGATAGATAGATAGACACAAAAACACATATGTTTAACTTACCTTCTGTTACGTTGACAGACGTATAGGAACCTCTAATATTAGTGTAAGTGTCAGAGGTGTTGTCACCAGTCAAAACAAGAATCACATTGTTTGTAAAGGACGTAACCAAGCCCGGTCCAATATAATCCCAACTCTGACACGTACTATTTAAAACAAACAATAATTAAGCCTCTAAAATATACAGTGCGGAAAATTCATACTTATTTGACAAAATTCCAAACTAATTATTACTACAACAAACTACGTTTTAAAGAAGCACATGTAACGATTGTTCAAAAGAATTTGTTAATTCCTTAAAATAAAATTAACCAAACTTAATATCTGAGTAAAACATTTTTTTTAATTAACAAACCTTGAACTTGTCACAATTTCGGAGTGTGCAATAATAGAATTCTATATGTTCACACAAGCTAGCTAGCTTGTTAACTATCTGTCTGTCGCTATATCCCTCTCTCTATTATGTTTGTATAGCAGTTAGACAGAAATACCATCAAATATACATAAAGAAAAAAACATACCTTACGTAAAGTCGATCATCGCTGTCTTCATTAACATAGTCGTAAATCTCTATCTTAGAGCAGCTGCAATGGGTAAAGCAGTAAGTCACAATACTCTCAAACCCTAGCAGGACAGCACGACCCTTTTCCACACTGATGTTCCAGACATGGTGTCCGATAGATCCTGTCCTTACAAACCTGATGTCCCCGCCAGCACCAGTTAGATGGACATAAGTGAACACTGGAAAACAAATGAACATTTATTTAAATATTCGTGACAAATGCTTTATTATTAGGTCAATATACTTGCTAAATAAAGATTAGTATTTATAGTATTCAGCTTACATCAACATCTGAAGATAGAAAGTAAAATACTTTCATGTAATTTTTCTCGCTGTTGTTAGTTCTTATTAGGTGTGTCTTGTTTTTATGTAAGTAAGAATTTCATCCTAACAATATGAGTACATTTCATAAAATATGTTTACTTAAAGTATTGTTTAAGATTAAGATTTATTGTTTATGATTTGAAAGAGTATAATTAAAAATCGAATTATTATATTACTTCGGTTTACGTTATATATGTTTACAGTTCTACATTTATCTATCCATGTGACAAATATAAATATATGTTTACAGTTCTACATTTATCTAACCATGTGACAAATATAAATATATGTTTACAGTTCTACATTTATCTAACCATGTGACAAATATAAATATATGTTTACAGTTCTACATTTATCTATCCATGTGACAAATATAAATATATGTTTACAGTTCTACATTTATCTATCCATGTGACACATATAAATATATGTTTACAGTTCTACATTTATCTAACCATGTGACAAATATAAATATATGTTTACAGTTCTACATTTATCTATCCATGTGACACATATAAATATATGTTTACAGTTATACATTTATCTAACCATGTGACAAATATAAATATATGTTTACAGTTCTACATTTATCTATCCATGTGACAAATATAAATATATGTTTACAGTTCTACATTTATCTAACCATGTGACAAATATAAATATATGTTCACAGTTATACATTTATCTAACCATGTGACAAATATAAATATATGTTTACAGTTCTACATGTATCTATCCATGTGACAAATATAAATATATGTTTACAGTTCTACATTTATCTAACCATGTGACACATATAAATATATGTTTACAGTTCTACATTTATCTATCCATGTGACAAATATAAATATATGTTTACAGTTCTACATTTATCTAACCATGTGACAAATATAAATATATGTTTACAGTTCTACATTTATCTAACCATGTGACAAATATAAATATATGTTTACAGTTCTACATTTATCTATCCATGTGACAAATATAAATATATGTTTACAGTTCTACATTTATCTAACCATGTGACAAATATAAATATATGTCTACAGTTCTACATTTATCTATCCATGTGACAAATATAAATATATGTTTACAGTTCTACATTTATCTATCCATGTGACAAATATAAATATATGTTTACAGTTCTACATTTATCTAACCATGTGACAAATATAAATATATGTTTACAGTTCTACATTTATCTATCCATGTGACAAATATAAATATATGTTTACAGTTCTACATTTATCTAACCATGTGACAAATATAAATATATGTTTACAGTTCTACATTTATCTAACCATGTGACAAATATAAATATATGTTTACAGTTCTACATTTATCTAACCATGTGACAAATATAAATATATGTTTACAGTTCTACATTTATCTAACCATGTGACAAATATAAATATATGTTTACAGTTCTACATTTATCTATCCATGTGACACATATAAATATATGTTTACAGTTCTACATTTATCTAACCATGTGACACATATAAATATAATTTTATGCATACTTTCCTAATATAAAAAAATCAAACTTTACTATTTTTTATTATACAAAATTTTATAGGGTGCTATTACATACTAAAGAGAAATCCGATATAATTTTATGGAGATCCTTCTTTTAAATAGTAACTGTCAACAGAATAAAACATGACACTCAGATATCAACGGTCTGTTGAAGATGTTGTTTTTCCACTTCACTCCGAGGTTAACAGTACCCTCACAATAAAGTACATAATGAGCTAAACACATCAGGTACTGGAGAAAACGTGGTGACAAATGGCCAGTCGTTATTAGAAACATATAAATACACAGACTGTGTTGTATCATCATTGTAGGTCAGAGACGAGTAAATGTCATCATGGTAGGCCAGAGACGAGTAAATGTCATCAGTGTAGGCCAAAGACGATTAAATATCATCAGGGTAGGTCAGAGACAAGTAAATATCATCAGGGTAGGTCAGAGCCAAACTAATATCACCCTCGAAACACCGTCATCACCAGTGGTATAACAACGATATTCAAAAAAATTAAAATTAGCCAGAACATACACATACTTGTACCGACATTTTAAACATCGGTTATGTACTTTAATCAACAAAGAATCGTGCCAGGGGAAGTATTTCTTTCATGAAATAATTTTCAAAATGACAATAAATGTCCATTCAAAATAAAAGTACATATTGATGGATGGATAGATAGATAGATAGATAGATAGATAGATAGATAGATAGATAGATAGATAAATAGATAGATAGTTAAATAGAGAGAGAGAGAGAGAGAGAGAGAGAGAGAGAGAGAGAGAGAGATAGTCCACTTGGAACTGTTTTGCATTACATCAGCAATTTCTAGCATATTCTCAAATCGAGTTTTTATTCAAACTCTGACACAAAAATAACATCATAGGGAATGCTTAAGGTTGGGTCACTTTGACTATTTACATTTTTTTTATAACAATTAAATTTAGAAATATGAAGAGGCAAATTAACTCCGCCACATTTAGGTTTTAAATTATTTTCTCCAAATGAAAAAAAAAACTATAGAAAGGAGATGATAATCAGAAATAATAAATCAGTCATGCAGAAAACTTTAAGGAAATGGCAGCATTTAAAAAACTACAAGTTGTCAAACTTCGATTGTTGAATTAATAATGAAATCGGCCGCAGGAAAGTCTTATCATAGCCCACAGCAAAAATAATTTTAAACAACATTAATATTTATATATTCTTCTTCGAACTGAACAGCAGCAATTTACAGGTTCACCTAATTCACAAAGCAATTATCTCCAGATACACGAAATACACTATTGCAATATTAGTAAAAAAAATTCTATATTTAGTTTTCAAAAATTAGCACGTTTTAACTCAAAAAAAGTTTCGCAAAGTTTAAATATCATCTCAGCGTTTCCTAGCAGTATTGTAGCAGAATATTTTTTGTGACCGACAGGTATATGCACATTAAAAAAAAATACAACAAAACAAATGTCCGCTTCACAAGGAGGAATTGGAAGAAATTACACCCATGTACCCGTAATTAATACTTCAAATGCCCCGCTTCTCTGTAGAAATGTTCTCTTTATACATTTTTAAATAACGAATTTAGTCTTTAACTCTGAAATATAAAATATAAGAATAAAATCCAAGCAGTGGAAAAAAAATGTCTACTATGGTATGTAGAAATATTTTCTCATCTACTGCGTCTCGACACAATCATAACCATCGTTTTGTTGACCACTAATATTAAATCAATTAATATATATTTTCTGTATAAAGACAACGCGTCAGTAATACATGTTATCAAATTCTGCAATGTAAATATAACAGAGAGGAGAGGGATTGTGATTCACAAATTTCGGCAGTTACCTTCCAAAAGGTGGTTTCCATGGTAACTGCCAATTAAATACAGAGTGCTCGTTAAGTGTAATAATATGATGCTCAATAAAGATCACTGAAAACAGTAATGAAAAGAATGTTTGATCATTGATAATAGCCACTAAGAACATTAAGTAATGATGAAAATGTTAAGAAATATAGAAAATATGACCAGCAGAAAGTACAGAACGAAAATTAGTATTTTAGTGTTACAAGACATAGTGAGTCATCATTATGAAAATGGCTTCCTATTCATGTACAGTATTTACTCGGTAATTCTTCTCTATACGTCGCACTGAAAGCTGATGTGCTGTTCGTGACGAATTTAATAAAAACCCGGTTTTGAGTTGACGTTAATTTGGGTGGTAGTGTGTTGCCACAGTAACGCTGTCCCAGTAGCGAAGAGCTTTCGTGACCGCCGTCTCGTACCTGTGGCAGAGTGATTTTTTTTAAATCTAAGGCAGAAATTAATTGTAAACATGTATGTTATTTATACATAACCTGCTTGTTCATTGTAATTTCAATTTTAAGAAATATTTCGTATTTAAATTTTATTGATATAAAATACCATAGCCATATATTGCATACTAAAACAAATAAACGGTTTTCTTCAAACGATCAATATAAAACGTTTATTAATAAACATTCAACTTACATTTTATTTAGAATAAAACAAGTTAAATTTAATTGCATATTGATGTAATCATACTCACTAAGTACAACATTTTCAAAGTGTAATGTAATAATAAATCCTAATAAATGAGACTCCTTTCTATTGTATTATTCCGGTGAGGGGATGGGGAAAGAAGAAAACATTTGCTGTGAGGACTCTGGGCATTGTAATGACGTAGTGAACTGGTATTTTGTAATAGATAAGTTTGAAATAGACAACTACATAGTAACTATGATAAAGATATTCAAATCATATACTTTGATAGCTATAATTTACATTACCTCTATATAGTTATTTTCACAGCCGTCGCCCAGTCTGACGTCAGAAAAGGTAAGCCGTGCGATGTAATCTTCCCTCAGCACAATGAAATACTCACATCGGATGGTCCCACGATAGCTCAATGGGTATGACGGGGAGTTAACTATGCCTGAAGCTTCAGTATAGATTTGGCCGCACACTATTGACATAAAACAAATTAGCAAGGGCAAACAATTCAGATTGTTGTTGTTTGTTTCCTCTCAAGCATTTTTATGTCTGTCTGTCTGGCTATCTGTCTGTATGCGTCACTATCAGCCATATGTCCACCCAATCATCCTCCTTCCCGCCATGTGGGTCTGTCTATTTGTGTCTTTTTGCCTGCCTCTCTCTCTCTCTCTCTCTCTCTCTCTCTCTCTCTCTCTCTCTCTCTCTCTCTGTGTATGTGTGTGTGTATGTGTGTGTGTATGTGTGTGTGTGTGTGTGTGTGTGTGTGTGTGTGTGTGTGTGTGTGTGTGTGTGTGTGTGTGTGTGTGTGTTTGTGACAAACACTTTCAACAGTTTTTAACCTGTAAATATTCATGTGAAGCTACCGCAACTTAGTTAATGATTATGATCATTATTATTTAATTAATAATTCATAACTAATTACAAGTGATGAGAATCATAATTTATGTTGTTAATAATTCTCCAGTGGACACCACTCGTCTCTGTCAATTGGCGGATAAGTAGGCGCTGTAAACGTATTCTCTCTTCTACAACATGTAAGACAGAATTTATCATCACACAATCTTCCTGTAGGTAGAAAACCTCTCAAGGAGAAGACAATCCATCTTTAATCTATATTTAGTGAGCCCCCATCCACCCAATCCATCCATCCATCCATCCAATCCATCCGTCCGTCTGTGTGTCTATCTACCTGTTTATTTATTTATTTTCTGTCTGAGTTATATATTATAATATCTCCATGCAGTCTACAAATATATTGCATTAGTATTACAGAACAAATAATAACAAAGAACTAATGTGAGAAAAGTAAACAATTTCGACTGTTCATATCGAAGTGTAGATGACAAATGTTAAAACGGATAAAGAGACGGGCGAATGGACTAAACGCTTCTAGAGTCGTCATATAGTCAGCATATGTATTAAAGTAATATTTAACACTAGCAAACTTATAACTAACGTATTAGAACATCAACAGCTTGTATAACTCACCAGTCGACCAATTTGCTTTGAATCCATAGCCTGTTACATTCCAGTTGGAAACAAATCTTAGCAACAGACGTGAGCCGAACGACGTTGCAGCGCGGAAGGTCCGATTGTTTGATCCACAGTAATGGTGATAGAGCAGTGAGGATGCATTTCGTCCATCGCGAATCTAGGGACAATTTACTAACATCACACTATTACAGTTACAAAAATCTAGGGACAATTTACTACTATCACACTATTACAGTTACATAATTTACTAACATCACACTATTACAGTCACACAAATCTAGGGACAATTTACTAACATCACACTATTACAGTTACACAAATCTAGGGACAATTTACTAACATCACACTATTAGAGTTACACAAATCTAGGGACAATTTACTAACATCACACTATTACAGTTACATAATTCTAGGGACAATTTACTAACATCACACTATTACAGTTACAGAAATCTTCTCTTATCCGCTATTCTGTTTGTTATTATTACAAAATTGTCATCATTTATTACATTTATACATTTCCTCAGTAACGTGAAGGGTAGCCGTGTATTTATAAACGAACACAATGATAGTTAAGGTTTAAACTGCCTTTTGCTACCATTCGAAAGAAAGTTTTAGACATTTTAATAATTACTCTAGCGAAGGTGAGCTTTATTCTTGAGAAATAAAATTGAACCTACAAATGAATAAACAATACCGACCATCACTTACCTGAAGGGAGTCGTATTTGCAGTCATCTGAACTTTCGATGTCATATTCCTGGAGGTCCACGAGAATTCTGAAAGACGGATCAACATCGATGAGCCAATCACACACAAGCAGGTTGGTGTAGTTGTTTGGAAGAGACGAGAAAGTTATAACTCCATCAGTGCCCGTTATGTGACGTCCGCAATCTCTAGTAACTAAAATAAATAACAAATACAATTGTTTAAGACATCACAGCATTACCAATGCATTTTCGCTAAATGATTCAAGCATACCAGAAACCTTTATAGTCTTATTCCAATTTGTAAAGGAAAATATAATAATAATGATGATAATGATACAATAATAATAAGCAGAAGAAGAAGAATTTTATTAAATAATATTAAATTATTATTATTCAGCTTCTTTCCACGACTTCTGCTTGACTGTCGGTTGTGATCCAAGGTCTCGGAATCTTACCAAGATTCTGGGAGATCCAAGGTTTTACGGAGGATGTGGGCACTTCCGAGGAGCGCTGCTTTGAGTAGTGGAGCGATTCTGTGGTTTTCAGGGAGTTTATTCAGATAACCTTCCAATTCAGATGTTATGTTCCCCAAGCTATCACTATAGCTTTTACAGTCTTTGAATTTCTATCCCTCGACAATCCAGAGATGGGATTTGAAGCTGTCAAAACAGCGCTTCGTCCAGGTTATGTGAAATATTTAATTTGACATAAGGTGCTGAAGACATGATGTACAAATAAGGGTAATATATCAAGGCCGATAGAGTGAAATTTTCGATAATAAGAATCGTGAGAACTGCAACCTTTCCATTATCCAAAATCAACGGAAATGTCATTAACAGGAGTTTCAGTACTGTTATAGTACGATATGATGATTAAAATAACTTTTAAAAAATAGTGATTCATGTGAAAAATGAAGAGAATAAACCTATCACAAACAAACCAAAACATTTTTTAATGTGGGGACAGGTCTGGCAATTATCACTTCAAAGTAACAAATCATTGTTTATGTTGATACAGCCAAAGGGTTCCAAAGTATTAATAGTAATATCCACGATCCCTTTAGTGCGTAGAATCAGCAGCATATTATCTGTCCATACATAAGCACACTTACCTCCCCTAGTAGGTGTCTGTATGGGAGTATGCATATTATAGTGAGTTGATATCAGTAGGGATTTATTTGTGTTTTCCTTATTCTGAATAGGTTTAATGAATAGAGTTAATGCATATAGAGTCATCTACCAGTTACGTGCGTTCCTTCATTAAGCTAAGTGATTTATCCCCCCTTAACCAGTGTAGATATATCTTCTTATAGGTATGCATTCTTACCACCTCCTGCAGGTACAGACGCATAAAATCCAGTAAAGTCACCAATGTGAAAATCTGATGAATACCCCGTAAGAATGATCAGCATATTTTTACTAAATGATGTTGTCAAACCAGGCCAAGGATCCCAGTAGGAATAATACCACTTGTTACATGCACTGTAGATAATGAAGAAAAACAACACAAAATTAAAGCAGTGTAAACAAGAAAAACACAATAGCAACGAAATAGTTTGAAGCTAAATATCAACGCAGTGTTATACGGAGTTCAGGCATATAAACATTTTAAAATGTCCCATCACTGCCACTTTCACAGATCACAATGTAGAAAAAAAGTGAACTTTTAGTTTCGAATTTTACAAAAGGTTTATTATTTGCAACGCTGATAAAGACTAACAGCAGTTGTTATAAATTTATGAATACATGTCGCAAGCTCATCACACAATTATAAGTCCAAAAGAAACAGACAGGCAGACAGAGAAAGAGAAACACGTCGTATCAAAATTGAACGTTTTGTGATTACAATTATTTAAACTCATTTAATATCACAGACAGTTCCTCGTAGCGTTCGTCTACGTTCCGGTTGCAGACTTAAAATTTATAAGCTACTACTGCTTTAGGTTCTTTTCCTAAACGAATATTCAGGAACAGTTACCAAATTGAAAAAAAAAAATATATGTTTGAAAGCATGTTTTAACGTAGACCACTGGTGGTCACTTGCACGAATTTCCTTGCTTGTTTCTATTCCTTTTCTGAATTGATATGATAAGTGTTCAATGTTAAGTTGTTCTACTTGTAATACCAATACACGTGACAACACATTTTAAAAAATACAATAAACCGTTTAGATATTTTCACAGACAGTAAACATTCTAAAAAATAAATAAATAAATATTCTCGCAAACGATAGGAACGATTGAAATGATGCTCTGTCGAGTACACAGGAAAGGAAAAGGTGATATTAGAAACAACACTTATAATTATAATCTTTATGACATTGTTCCCGTCAGTTTTCGTCTCTGTCATGATAACGCATTCTGTGATGCCAACGCCACTTAGCTAATGGTTATGATTATATTTAAATAATTATTCATTCATAAATAATTACAAGTGGTTAGACTATAAACAAAAGGGATACCATTTTGCACAGAGTAAATAGGTAAACATGATTTTATAATTGTGTGTGCTTTACCTTGGTTTATATTGGTGATATGATGTCCAAATTTCTTTTATTGAATACTTTGAGAATATTTCTGTATTTGGACTATTAGTCACTTTACAGGAATGCTTTGTCTCTTTTTGAAGAGTATGACAAATTGCATATGGAAAAATAGTGATTATTTTAAAAATAATGTATGCTGATATTGAATGACAAATTGCCCACTAGAAGGCAGAGACGTAACTTTCCTAGAGATGAATAGGTTTTAGACGTTCACCACTTTGACATTACTAGTGAAGGTTTTCGTATAGAAGCCTATGTAAAATCTGACGAGTGTATTAATACTTAAAGGAAACTAGTATAAAATGTACAGTGTTGGTGTTATAGATTTTATTTTAGAGTTGTACTTAGCTAATTTAGGAGCAATTTCAACTGGATAAACAGTAGCTAAGATTTGTACCATCGTTGATAAGGAATTTCATGTTTTGTTTCTATTTGGGTGTTTTATATGAATTTATTCTTTGATGGTTTGTGTATGGCTTTTACATTATTTATAGTTATGAAGTGTTAAATAATGTGACTTAATTCAATGTTTGTGTATGGCCTTTACATTATTTATAGTTATGAAGTGTTAAATAATGTGACTTAATTCATTGTTTGTGTATAACTTTTACATTATTTATAGTTATGAAGTGTTAAATAATGTGACTTAATTCAATATAGTTATCCGATAGTATGATCTTTTGTAAACGGTTACTGAATGAGTACTTTATCGTGGGACTCAATAACCCTTTTATGTTATCCCAAGTTCAACATTTTGAGTTATGTAGAGTATGTATGCATGTAAACACTTTGGAAAGTATCCCAGTGGTGAGTGTGGTGCAGGCAAACACATTTATCTCGCGGAGAGTTATAAAATTGTGATTGATTAGTTTTTACAAGGCGGCACACTAGTTATAAATATATTGTCACTGACACAGTAATTCAACCAACTTAATGTTAACACTGGCTCTATATATTTACCTTGCTGTAAAATAGTTGTCTTGATAATGTTACAGAGCAGTGTAGTTTTAGTGAAAGTCGTGTTCTACCGAAAGTAAAGTTTTAAAAGAATGTAATTATTTTTTGTGAGAAAAGAGAGAGTGTGGAGTATTACAATGAATGTTATTACTAAAGATGAACTTTGCGATAGTGTGGTTTGATTGGGATTTTCTAAGTAATTGTTTTCTATATGACACCTCTCAGTTTGTCTATTAGGTATGTGGTCTCCTTTATTTTGCAAATCAATACTGATGGTAGCATTAACGAGTGAATCACTTCGTACCGGTCAGCATCTTTACATTCATATGTTTAGTTATATTAAATAATTAATATTTTCTTTCTTTCTAGCAGGTCTAGTTACACTACTAATTCACATTTAACTAATTTAATGTTTATTCATTTTGTCCTAAAAATCACCTTAGTGGTCATAGTTCTTTAATTCCAGTTTTTGGAGTGTATGCAGCTGTTATTGGTGTTGTTCATTGTGTTGTTATTTCTTACACCAACTTCTGCATACATCAGTCATTCTGTTTAATGTTAGCGGGCCTGCAATGGCCGAATGATGTGTTATTGCAGATCGTCATAATTTGAAGGGTTGTACTTTTCATTAGTGGCATCTAGAACCGTATCCTCGGGATGGCTGTGGCTTCGTTTTCACTTGGTATCTAGAAGAAAGATCTGCTTACTTAGCAATTCAGGGTATATGTAACATGCTCCCGACGTACAAGTTGCTATTTATAATAAACACACTAACGTTGCCCTGTACACTTCTATATAATCACACTCACACGTACAAATAAATACTCTAGCATACACAAAATGAACAAACGTATTGAGCAATCAGACAGGACATGATACATACGAAGAGTAAAGAAGGTTGTCGCTGTTGTATTCAACACCATCGTAAATCTGGAGCAGGTAGCAGGTACATGCGTAGTAAGGGTATTGGTAGCAATTCAGATATAATTTCTGAAATCCCATCTGAACAGAATAACCGTTGGCCACGGTAATATTCCAGACGTAAGTTCCATTCAAGCTAGAACTTGGAAAATGAAACGTTCCTTCCGCTTCCTTTAAATGTTCATATCCAAAGTCTGGAATAATTTATTAATAGAATTAATATTTATACAATTTATACACAGAAACGTATAAATAACAGTTTAAAAGTACATAAATAATGGAAGAAATCAATACAAGAATAGAAGGGAAGGAAGGAAGGAAGGAAGAAACAAAATATCAAACAATGAAAGTTAATGGATCATTTGAGAATAAAAGTTGTTTCGACTTGTGATACACGTATTTCTATTGCAACTTTCAAACCGTGTCATGTAGTCAGATATGCCTGTACTAACTGACTAGTCAGTTATGTTCGTACTATATATCATGCGACGTCGACCAATCAAATTCATCCATACTATTAACTATAAACCTGGCTAGACAGAAGTGCCGTGCTAAAAATAGTGTGTAAAGTTGACTAATCAGAAATATCCTATCTGATAGGCTTACTTCAAAGTTGCTAAAGAGGCTAGTAAAAATTACATGAACGAAATTCTAGTCAGCAGTGCAAGTGCATGAAAGTGTACAATGGTTAATTACAACTGTCCACTCTAAATAATTATTGCTAAAAATGCTTGTCAAAAATTCTACACAAGACATTTTAAATAAGTTCATGAAAAATAATCGTAAAATAAACTGTAAAACTGACTAATTATGTATGTCCACAATAAAATGTGGATATTGAGCTAGACAGAAATACTCATACTATATTCTATAAATAGGCTCCCCTAATAACCCCATATATGCTTTGCAAATCAACTGCTCACAATTACCGTACTTAATGTCTTTAAACGTACCAGACTCAAAAGTTGGAATAATACTAGTTAACTATGCTTATGCTAAAAACAGTAAAATAGGCAAATCTAAAGTGTTCTTCAATATATATTCTAGTCTTAAATATACGTTAATAAATACTGACATATATTTCTACTTATTGTAATGCAGATACCTCTGCAATGCCCATTCTACGTACTGTAACACAGACCATCTGCCAAGTCTATTGCAACTCTTCACCACAAGCCATCAGAACGTGCTATTTTAAATATTCATTGTGTAAAGTGTCTTGTTACAAATAAAGAGGGGTGGGATTATGAAGTAAGTATACACAAAGTACATATAGATCCATACATTACAATGTGAACGTGGATTAACATTGCAATAGTTTGTCTAAATACAATTTTCTCACCTTAACATCTGAATACTACTACTACCACCCCCGCCACTATCACGACCACTACTACTATTACTACTACTAATAGTAATAATTATAAAAATGTTTACAAGTTATGATCGATTTTCAATAAAGTAATCATATTGTTTCCTTCTTCTAATCATGCTTCTGTAAATGAAGTGCTAATTTGCTTTATTTACCCAATACGGAGAAAACTGGTGCACACAGGAACATCTGTAGAAGGACGAAGTACAGGAAGAAATGTGTTCGCGTCTTGTAAAATCGAAGTCCTGTCGAGAGAAAGAGTTTAAATTGTTTTGCCATTTATTACTTCTGTTGATAAATAGAATTACATTGTTCATTGACTCATTCATTTGTTTAGGTTTACTTTCTTATTTTATTTTCTTTATTTTCTTTCCGGGGAGTTTCGTCTTGTTTGTTTGCTTCAGTGTTTCTTTGTTTGATTCTTTCTTTTTATCTCTCATTCTTGAGTTAATAATTAGCTTGTTAGATTTATAATAATCTCAATAAGCATTTCTATCAAATAAAACAACTTATAGATTTTATTGCGTTTAAAGTGACAATGCTTTTTAATCAATTTCAATATTCAGGTTAATTTTCAAAACTAGTCCTGATCTATTTTAAGGACTCTGTATGTGACTAATTCCAGTATTACTCGATTGACAATGGGATTTAAATTTAATGCTGCATATCCATCCAGACACTTTTACGCATGTCATCAATCTTTTTTTTAAAAATCAGTTTCTGACAGTTTAAATGATCGCTTTCTGGTTATAAAATATAATGCGGTTTAAATTATTGCAATATCCTATACTAATTAGATAGTGAATGCATACACGAATACACTGATGTGCACTCATGTGCTGCATTAATTCCCTTTCTCGAATTTTTGCGAAATCTATATATGAGGATCTCACTTGCAAAAGGTATTAAGTCAGTTTTTTAAAATGAAAACTGAGTTATGCCCCTTGCCTTATTAAATAGCCTTTTGTACTCAATTTCAATCACCTATCCAAGCAATCAAAAGTTACTATGTCAATTTACATTTTATAGAAAGTATGGAGCAACTGCAAAATATATCAATTGAATCATTCTTTATCAAAATGTACTACATCTAATCACAATCAGAATTTTGCTTGAATGGTTTTCAGCTAATCAATCATAGGACATAATTCAGTCAGTATTTATAAATACATTTCTCAAACAAATTTAAAGATTATAGAAAACACTAATGCTGTTTCGCGCTCGCTATAAACATCAACATTTAAAAATATGCTGCGTGTCTGAATATAATATTATTTTAGGCGGATGTTTCTCAGCTTTAAATTATAAAGCAATTTTTGCAAAAATTTAAGAAGCATAACAAAAGTAAAACGAACGAAGGCAAACAACCCAATGTGATTTGTTTGCTTTCTTTCAGACAGAATGAGTAATTTATAAATCGCTTTTCTTCTTTTCGTAATCTACACAAGCGATGAATATAATCAACTGGCTTGTCGGCTCTTTTCTAGAGCTGATAGGTGCCGTTAACGGTTTGATGTTCTAAATATATTTTGTTTTCTAGATGTTATGTTTTAAAACAACATTCAACTGTTGAATAAATGCAATATTTTAGCTGCCCTGCTGGACAAAAGAGTTGTCCTTTCTACTAGTCCAACAGTTAATGTATACGTCCAGTACAGTCGACCATACGTTTATGACGTGTCGTATCTGCGATATTGGAATTCACACATATACAACAGTTTACCGTTAAGATTTCATCTTATTGCATTAAACTGTCACATTACCAACAGCAGTTTAACAGTGATGAACGTTGATACAGTGGCGACAATTTTACGAAAGTTAACAATGCTAATGTCATTTACCAAATAGATATAGGATTATACAAGATAACTACACTGTCTATATTTCGCTTAACCATGTATACTAATAGAATATCCATAGCAAGTGTGAATGTTGAAGTTTCTAAAACTAGTTATGTTATCCATGTGACGTGTGACTGGGAGTTTGTAATGAACCAAATCAACCATTAAAAATAATAATGTTTATAAACAGCTCTTCAACAGCTTTGTCTATTAATGTGTTCACTCCATTATAATTCTGAAAGAAATGTATGCAATATATGCAATATTGTCTACCACAGACAAGTGTCAAAACCAACAAAATCTCTTAAATAAACATTCATTTCAAAGCTTATACATATCACTCCAATTTAACAAGTGGAGTGATACTATGTGAGAAACAAATTACATATGCAAGACATGAATGCGAAATAAAATAACGCAGACGTATTAGCGAAAGACATCTTGTAGTACAAGATAGTAGAAATGTTTCATTTTATGACCACTCATCTAATCACACGACCCAGAAGAAATTTTTTTTTAAAAATCCCATATCAGTTGAATGGTTTACCTTCTGGAACTTCCATCTTAATTCTTCTCCCAAGAAACAAAAGCAATCTCATTTCTTAATTCTCCGAAACCCAGATCTATATAAGTAATATTTCCATTAGTTTACATTTTGTACACAGGCCGAAACAACCAGCAAACAGCTTAACAAATTGTATTGCAAGAAGTTAGGAAATGTGCCAGATATCGACAGGATAAATAGTATTTAATCTTTAAATCTTGAAAGTGAGGTATCATATCATATCATAGTAGGTCAAGTAGTTAGAAGTGCTATTCGAATGTCAGAGCCATAAACGTCACCATGGCATTTAACGACTGTTGGGAGAATACAATCAGTCTCAGGACATTTTATTCCGACAGTAAAGTAATATTTCCCATTTCGAGTGCTAGTCGACATATTTAAAATTTATCTTTATACACTTCAGAAAGAGAAATAGACGGAAAAAACAGAATGAGAAGGATGAAAGGGGGGAGGGGAGTAGGAGAGTTCAAACTATACAAGTTGTCTAATGAACGCGTGTTTTTCAGTATGCCAAGGGAATTAATGCTACCAGAAAGATATGACGAACTTGTGTAGTGTTACTTCCCCTCTGCCAACAAGCAGAAAGAAGCCCTTTTATGAATGTCCGCTCACATGCAGAATACATGAAGATAACAACAATAAAACAGATAAAATCAATAAATGAGTAGAAACGGCCGACACTTACAACAATAGTATAATATTTCTAGCAGAGGGACCATAATATGTGCATGTGTTAGGATATAAGACTGTATAAGCATTGACATTATTTGAATGTGGGTTTTGTGGAAATATTGATGTCAAATAATCAGTTGATTACATTCGAAGAAATTAATTCTAATTGAATAGAGGTAATTCCCATTCGAGGTAACGGAGTAAACTCCTATTAAATGGATATAATTAATCTGAACAAATTAATTATTTAAAGGATATAATTCATCAATGAAATAAGCTCGAAAGTCCGAAAAATTGAGGTAATTCCGCGATAGCTTATGAATATTTTACTTTTAATTAAAGGTAATTAATTCATCCAAGAGAATAATGAGAAAATAGTTTTAATTCAAGGCAGGTAATTTATCGATGGAACAAAATGAATGAATTCTAATTAAAGGAAGGTAATTCATCGGTGGAACACGGAGTAAATCTTATTAAAAAGAATTCATCGATTGAATAATGACTAAAATCCAATAAAAGCGAAATTACGCAATGAATGAATTCTTATTTAATAGAGAAAATGTTTCGCTGGAATATACAGCTAAGCTTATTTTGGTGATACAATTCAATGAAGATATATGAAGATTACAATTTATTTAATTGAACTCATCGATAGAATAATGCGAAACTAATTTTATTCAGTGCAAGTAATAGAAGGGGGATAATTCAAGGAAGGGGCAATGAGAACAGTTATATCAATTGGAAATAATTCAACAAATGAAAAAAAATGATTAACATTTAATTAAGGAGAGAAAAGTCATGAATGCAATACAGCGAAAATAAAATTCTAAATAAAGGAATAAGAAGCTTAATTCTACAATAAAAATAAGAAGTACGAAACAAGAGAGGTAATGCATTGAGAGACCACATATAATTATTTTTAATTCAAAGGTAATTAATTCATTAAAATAATAACGAGAAAAATAATGTTATTTCAAGACAGAAATTTATTGAAGGAATACAGAGAAATTAATTTTAGATAAATAAGACAAGAAAGAATATGCGACGAGAATTATTCATTATTACAAGTGATTCATTTCTCGACAGAATAATGAAACGCTAACATTAATTCAAGGCAGGTAATTTATAGATGGAAAGAAGGAATTAATTCTAATTAATTGGAGGCAATTCATCGTTGGGATAATGAGTAATATCAAACGGAAGTAATTCATTGATGGAAGATGAAGAATTAAATTTTAATTAAAAACATTTATTTCATCAACTGAAAATAATGAGAAATTAATTTTAATTCACGGCAGTCAATTTATCGATGCAATACAAAGAATTAATTCTAGAACAGCCGTTTTTTGACTACTTTGTTCTTAAACATTCCTGTTTTAAAAATGTGTTTCAACAACTCTCACTAGTTTGGGCTTTATCGTACAGTCTGTTTACACCGTCCGTCATCGTAAGTCAACATTATTTTTAATTATATTATCAAATAAGTTTAAACATCTCACTTGACATTGGTTGCTGATTTGGCAAAGTTTATTTTACGACTGACAAGGGGTTACCTGATTCAGGGTATCAAAATTTAGCAAACTGTAACTGTAACCGACTTCAACTTTATTAAATAAACATTTTTGAATCTCTGGTTGGTTCAATTTTTTTATGTGTTCTATTTAACTTAGTCAAATTAGAGAACCATTGTCTTGAATGCACATCTCAGTACATCTAATTATTGCATTTAACATTAGTGAACAAGCGTTTTCAGGTCATCAGGTCATCAAATCCAAAGAATTCTAAGGAAAAAATAACATTTAACAAAAAAAGAAAGACAATCCGACCACAAATATAACCATTACACAGCCATCTGAAGCAGTATTAAATTATCATGAATGATTTATTTCAAGTTTGGTTACAAAGGAGAGTGTTGACAACATTCACTTGAATTAATTAATGTCATTGCAAATCGAAAAATCCTGTAATCTGTATCCTTGGTTTCTCCGGCCACTAGGAGATAAAAGCAATGTAATGTTAATATTATTTTTTACGACAAAATACAAGTAATAATCATATTATTATCAAGACAAATAAATGAAATACTAATATTATTTTCACTACAAAATACATGCATTACTATTATTAATTTCATGTACTACTAATGTTATTTTCACCACAAAATGCATGTAATACTAGTGTTATTTTCACCACATAATACATGCAATATTAATGTTATTTTCACCACAAAATACATGTAATACAAATGCTATTTTCACCACAAAATACATGTAATACTAATGTTATTTTCACCACAAAATGCATGTAATACTAATGTTATTTTCTCCACAAAATACATGTAATACAAATAATATTTTTATTACATCTTCTGTGTATTAAAAAAGTTATTTTTACATTATGGTGTTGTTGTAATATACGTTATTCTGTAAATCTGAGTATGCTATAATATTGCCACTTTTCTGATTGTATGTAGGTGAGGTATTCTTTTTTACAAACAGGCAAAATCTCTTGATGTTGAAATAAGTAGAATCGCTTTCACACGGACAGAGTGTTTTAGACGTAGTCGAACGACATAGTTATATTTGCTTTCACTTTAGTAAACGTTCTTTGACGTACTCATTCCTATATACGACATAGTTATATTTGATTTCACTTTAGTAAACCTTCTTTGACGTACTCATTCCTATATACGACATAGTTATATTTGCTTTCACTTTAGCAAACGTTCTTTGACGTACTCATTCCTATATACGACATAGTTATATTTGCTTTCACTTTAGCAAACGTTCTTTGACGTACTCATTCCTATAGTAATTGCAGGCGCTATCACCAGGACAACCGAATACTTTGCTATGAAGAAAAACACATGTAGATTAAGGAATTACATAGGAACACAACAGACATACGACTGGCTTGTACCCCGATATATATAATGATATCATATAGAACGCCTAGTGTTAAAACAGGACATGCATACACTGACATTTCGAAATAGAACGTGAAACCTGGGGCACGCACCGACATAAACATATAAAGAACAAGGAAGATAAAATAGGGGCATACAAGAAATTAAAAAATATACAATGGCAAAACATGGGCGTACATAGATACAGACGCATAGGAACAAACAACAGTAATACAATGGCATACACATACGTACAGAAACACATTTGTTGTAAGAGGCATACATAGATACAGACATATAGAAATACACAATGATAAAACAGGAACACACACAATGTAAAAACAGGAACATACATAGACATATAGAAATACACAATGGTAAAACAGGAACATACATAGACATATAGAAATACACAATTGAAAAACAGGAGCATACACAGACATATTGAAGCACACAAAAGTAAATATGAACATACATAGATACACACATATAGAACACACAATTGAAAAACATGATTATTACAATCTGAGTGTATAAATAATTTCATTTGTTTTTGTCATTATTCAGATAATGTCTTCATAATAATAGAGATATTAATAACTGTAGAAGTAAATGGATGTTTAGTTTGACTTTGATATACTGTCGGATGTAACTGAAAACTTTAAGCACTAGTACTGTGTATATTTTTATTTATTAGTAATAAAACTAACAGAAAACATAATAAATGCAAAATCTTGATTTTCAATTATTATGTTAATTCCCTATTTCATAAAATAGAAGGTCCTTATAAAAACACTATAAACACATAAGAAAATAAAAACTAAGGCAACGAACCACAAGGAACCAAGTGATATACAACAATAATTCACAAATATAACTTTTTTTATAAAAGAGAAATTACATAAAATGAAGTTACACATGTGCTGTTTGAGCAGTGACACACAAAGTAGTGCTATTCTAAACTGAAGACAGATATAGATTGAAAGATGTCTTGAAAATGTTCTTTACCTCTCTGTCTCAGTGCTAATGGCAGTCGGTTCCATGTCGACGGATCTTAATAAGAAATTAACTTTTACCGTATAACTCATACTTTGCTCTTTGAATATATAAAATTCGTGTGATGTAATTAGTAATATTAATAGTCATTTTCTTAATACTTGAAAGCTGTTAAAACAAATCGTAGACAAGACAATGACATATAACAAACGCTCTTTGATACCAGTGCCAAAATACTATTTTTTTTATGAACTAACAAGTTAATATATGTATTGCTTACGTCTAATCTAATCTGCTCTTCTTTCATTTACTATTAGTGTGTACATTTGTTTTATATTTGTGCACAGCTCAAATTCTACTCTCAGTTATGAATTAATTTGACGTGTCATCAAATTCTACTCTCAGCTATGAATTAGAGTATTAGACTGACGTGTCATCTAATTCTACTCTCAGCTATGAATTAGAGTATTAGACTGACGTGTCATCTAATTCTACTCTCAGCTAACATTAAACTGATGTGTCATCAAATTCTACTCTCAGCTAACATTAAACTGATGTGTCATCTAATTCTACTCTCAGCTATGAATTAAATTGATGTGTCATCTAATTCTACTCACATTTATGAGTTAATTTGACGTGCCATCTATATGCAACTTGAAATATACGAGCTTAGAATTTGACTGAAATCTACAAGAAATAACTGCGAGGTTAGAAATGGTACAAGAAGACACTTGAAACATACAAGCTTAGAAATTGACTTAACGCTGCAAGAAATAACTACGAGGTAAAAATGGAACTAAAATCAGCATGAAATAACTACGAGGTAAAAATGGAACTAAAATCAACATGAAATACATACGAGCGTAGAAATGGTAACATAATTTGAGAGTTAGAAAGATCAATATTTGAGAAGGCGCATGTACTTATTAAAAATTAAGTTTCATACAGAAATTCACAATTACTCTGCTTCACTAAAATTATGTGTGAAACTAGAGTCGGCGTGTTTCAATTATATTAGGTTCCTGACTGGCTAATGACACAAAAACATACCTACTTGAGGACCATAGGGTTGAAAAGGATTGGGCCGGGTTTTAAATACACCACCATATGGTCTCCTTTTAAAAACTGCAAGTCCCTCTTCGTAATCTACTCCACCATCTCCTGTAAACAACGTTTTTGTACATTATTTATATAAGTAATAGTTACGACAATGGTTAAATAACGTTATTGCACATCAAATGTAAGTAATAGTTACTTCAATCTATCTTTCTGTATTTCTCTTTGTCAGTATACACAGTTACATAAACAAACACTTATAATCACAAAAGCACTCAAATATATGCATGCATACAAACTTATGCATTCATACTCAGAAAAGTAATTTACACACGTCTTAAACAAATATATGCATGGCATACATTTTCAAATACGTAAATGCAATTAAACAAACACACGTACCATGCAACTTAACAAACACACGTACCATGCAACTTAACAAACACATGTACCATGCAATTAAACAAACACACGTACCATGCAACTTAACAAACACATGTACCATGCATTTAAACAAACACACGTACCATGCAACTTAACAAACACATGTACCATGCAATTAAACAAACACACGTACTATGCAACTTAACAAACACATGTACCATGCAATTAAACAGACACACGAACCATGCAATTAAACAGACACACGTACCATGCAACTAAACAAACACACGTACCATCTCTGTCATGTTCTCGAATATACTCTGAAATGTAATGTCTCCGTACCATTCCGTCTCTCGTTCGATCAAGTGAGTCAAAAAATTCAAACTCTCATTTGACGAAGTCCGGTATTTCAAGCTCATGAGGATGTCCGAAGAACTCACGCAATGTAAGTGTGCCGTCCTCTAGACAAGGAGAGAGAGAGAGAGAGAGAGAGAGAGAGAGAGAGAGAGAGAGAGAGAGAGAGAGAGAGAGAGAGAGAGAGAGAGAGAGAGAATAGTTAAATATCAGGTATATGTGCGTGTTCTAGTCAGTTACATACTTAAGAATATGCTATAGCTCTATAGTTACAAGTATATAGTAATGTGTTTTGTGTCAAAGATGCACGAATGCTGTTTACAGTTATGTGTTTTATTTAAGTATATGCTATAGTTACAAATGTATCTCAATGACTTCTTTGTTATAGAATAAATCATACCCTAGCCAATCGTCTGCTAGAATTAATTCTACACTTTTAATCATTAATATATTTTAATTATAAAACTATTACTACCATAGTCAATTGTAATTTACTTAATTCTATATCATAATACCACACTTAAATAGTATTACTGTTCGTATCCCTTTTGTCAAAGAATGCATTTAACTCCTGCTCGGACAGAATTCCATTCTTATCCAAATCTGCTCGGTAGAACTGTGTCCGTCTCTCATCAAACTCGTCTCTAGGAGGCACAAGGAAAAAGAAAAAAAAGAAATAATTTACAACAATTACATTATCTAAAGCTCATTAAAATACTAGTTTCGTTCAGAATTGATATATTACATAACTTTTCACAACATAAATATCAGCTTTTGTTGTTCAGTATCGTTGTGACAAGTAAATATGTTATGAAAACATTCAAACACAATTTTAGTTCTATTTCAGAACGACTAAAACTGTTGAACATAACACAAATATTAAACAGTCTACTGCTAACAACATTAAATAGCTTTGACAACAGCGTTAGTTAGTGAATAAAATTATATATAATATATACAGTTTACAACTAAATTAAATACATTTTAAGTCTGTCAGAACGAGCAAAATCAACGCACAAAAAGCCAATCTGAAAAATAAAACTTTGCGGCAGATTTGAGGATGAAGAAGCCATTTTAGAAGCAGACTGCCGTAGTCTTATTATATGATCATCATTTAAGCTGAGCATCCGAAAGTATTTTCTCGTCACTCTAATTACTAAAGTAATTTGATATAGACTGGAACAAGCTCTGAAAAAATGACAGATTTCTGTATATAACTATTGGGACACAGACGGTAGAAGAAATGGTGCGATTACAGCATAAATATATACCGAGAAATATTAGGTACACTATCTTTGTCCAGTATGAATTGTATTACATTTATTCATTCAGATTGCTTTTTGTTTTCAGATTAATATGATTAGAATCAAGATAAAGCAGTCTCCTGGGTGGCGAATACAGACAGGAGATAGTGTCACATGACATCATTGTCAAATTGGTGATAAAGTGCCCTGATACACAGTCCTACTGAACATAAATCTTTCCGTCAGAGAAGTGGTAATGTGTGCTGATAAAAAAGTGAGAGAACGATATCGCACGATCATACAAAGTAGAGAAGGGGTCCTTTATATCAATCCTAACATGTGTGGATTAATAAGGTTAGCTGACAGTGACAAGGAAAGACTAATTTGATTCAGTGCACTAATGGTGCACAATGACCAAAAATTGATAACAAAAATTAAGATGATTTAGTACTTTTTTAGCGTTATCTGACAATAACAGAATGAAATGAAAAATGAATGTGATTCAGAGGACACGCTAACCGAAACCGAAATTTTGTTATAGTTAAAATTAAGTTATAGATTTGAAATAAGTGGATATGTTTCAAGTCACTTTGGCCAAATGTGAAAGTAATAGTGACTGCAAAATAAAGCAGATACTCTGTCAAAGAGCAGAAATTGTGACGTCGTCTTGGTATGTGACAGCAGCAATGTGCAAACGTTCAGTAAGCAATGACGTCAAACGACTTTAGGACATATATCTTCAAAGCTGCAGACGAAAAGTGTACATTTGTACAATACACATTACTAAAGCAAATACGTATATTAACAAGACAGATGCGCAAACATATATGCATATTTATAATTACTCTGTTGATACGAAGGAAGCCAGTCCACAAATCATGAGAGCTATCTTTATACTTGTAGCAGCTATTCCTGTGAAATCTGAAATGTAACCATGCGAAACATTTTCAAGTTGAAATTTGAGAAAACTTGAAAGGAACGCGCGCGTACGTGAGCGTAAACAGATGTACACTCACACACTTGATTGTTTGGTTGATTAATTGGTTGAGTGAGTGAGTGAATTAGTGATTTATTGATTGATTGATTGGTTGGTTGATTGATTGATTGATTGACTGATTGATTGATTCATTCATTCATTCATTGATTCATTGGTTGATTGATTCATTGATTGATTGATTCATTCATTCATGATTAATTGATTGATTGTATTGGAATATAATTGGCAAACGCCTGAAACAACAACTTGAATTTGGAATAAAACCTCTTTCTGTATAAAACATTAAGCTCTCTGCTTCTCTACTTGTCTCAATTTTCTCACATTTCTCTCTCTCTCTTAATTTTTAACCTTTTCTCTTGTTCTTCCCTAAATTTCTTCAAGGTCATTTCATTAATAAATTCGTAGCAAAATGAACAATAAACGTTCTGTACTGTTCCAAGCCTTGTTTGCCTTTTCCGTACAGCTCAAACATTCTTCTTGATTTTGTTCTATTAATGGTGTTATTTATCAATACAACGATTTGTTTATATCGATAGAACATGTATGTATTCACATTCCAATAGCTTAGCGCATAAATGTCTTCACATATAAAAAAATACATTCTGACAAGAGAAACATATTAATAGCAATAAAGATAGTATTTATCATGCCTGAAGCTCAGTCTTCACCAAAGATAGACGATGGTGCAAGTGATTTTCTCACACGCAGTGTAGTTTGCTTGACGTTAGAACGTGTATTGATTCTCTATGCTTGATTGACACGTCACTTCAGAACTGTGTAATGATTTGATACGCCAGTACATATCCCCTATCTTTTAACGCTCTCTGATTAATTTTATTATAATACACAGTTTTGGAAAGCGGAAAAAATGAATGTGTTGGAGGGGGGCTATGGGCTTTAACTTTTAACTTTTAAATGTAACTAATCCCGCAGTTTGAAATAAAATAGTTTGGAGAACTTGAAAATGTGTTAAAGCATGCACTCAAATGTGCAAACACATACATATGTGTCTTCTATGTACACGTGATATTCTTTTTGCTTTTAACAGTCATACGTTCACAACACTATGTATATTTCTAAACCAGAGCCATATGTATTATAAAATAAATATATTTGACGGACATAGTTGTAATGATACGGTTATTGTCGAATTTAGAGAATAGAAACACCACTGATCGAAACAGTTGTAAAAGCCAGAAGACACTGCTTTCTGTGGAGGATTAAATTTGCTTGTCTCTATTTCTAAAGTTAATTATTAAATAGCTTGTTAAATATCAACGTGACATGACCTTCGGGTACTGCGCATGACGACATTTTTTGTAAGTGCCGGCGTTAAAATAACAACTCGGGTAAAGAATATGCTAGAACTTGCTGATATAATCCAAACCATTCTGGAGTGGATAAGTAATTTTTGCTCGCAATAATTTAAGATTTACAAATAATCAACTTGTCAATGGGTAGAGACTGAAAACTTGCCTGCTGAAGAAAGTTTTAGACTGAAAAATTACCCTGCTGAAGACAGTTTTATATTTTAATCATTTTAATGTTTACTTAAATCCCCTCATGAAAGGTGATAGTTAGCTTAAGTCCCCTCATGAAAGGCGATAGTTAGCTTAAGTCCTCTCATGAAATGCGATAGTTACCTTAAGTCCCCTCAAGATAGGCGATTGTTAGATTAATGGTGATTTAACTGATTGATTGAGAGATAATGGATTTCACACACTTTGCTATTGATATATTTGTAATTTAGTGTAAAGATGTATTATTGGACAAGACTATTTTTTTCTACAATTATGAATTGTGATACTTGGATGTAATATGCTAAACACGTAACATTGTTTCTAGCAGAAGCACGTTCATAATTAATTATGTTTATTTATTATGTTGAAAGGATTATCTGGTTAATAAATATTGTTACTGAAGTTGTAAGTTGAGAATGATTGTAAGTGAGAATGGAGAACAGAGATGATTAAAGTTGGAATTTAGCATTGCTCTCTGATATGATGTTTCAGAAAGGAGCAAGCCGTTTTCCGTTTCTTCTTTGTATGCTTGTGGTGGATTTGAGAAGTTTCCATCCTAGAGTGTGAGAATTATGTTGATTCACTGCATCATGTTTGTGTGCATCGGCAAGTGTGTCCAACTCCACTATGGAACTCCAGCAATGGGAATGCAAGACGTTTGTCACTGTGATTTCCTACTCCAGAAGCTAATAAGACAAAAAAAATGTGTACCAAGTTAGACTTTAGAACACCTGAGAGATTGACTATTCAATTGTGAACAATAAACAGCGTTATGAAAGTGCTGGAAGGACTATTGTGGCATACGTCATTGAACAGGTTATGTACAAATTATTATTATATCAATCTATAACTTCATTCCTTCTATAATAAGAATAGTCCTGTGATTTATTTTTATACTAATCTGACTGCTGAATCATGTGTTAGGATATAAGACTGAATACGTATTGGAATCATTTGAAGGTTATTTTGTGAAAAATAATATTTTCATTGTATTTGTCATCTGTATATCTGATTTGTTGACTTAATAATTTTATTATTAAAACTAGTAAAATTCTTGCACATAATATTAAACTATACATTGGATTGGCAGTGGATGGAGGCTCATAAAAAAATAATTTAATTAAAGACTGATTTTTTACTTCTTTAGTAAGAAGTTTCTACCTGCAAAATAATGTTGACAGTAAAACGTATGTCTTATTGTTGTGGAAGAGAGAAGACTTTTACTACACCCGTATAATAGTGTGACAGTAAAACACCTGTCTTATTGTTGTGGAAGAGAGAAGACTTTTACTACACCCGTATAATAGTGTGACAGTAAAACACTTGTCTTATTGTTGTGGAAGAGAGAAGACTTTTACTACACCCGTATAATAGTGTGACAGTAAAACGTCTGTCTTATTGTTGTGGAAGGAAGAAGAATTTTACTACACCTGCATAATCGGCCAAGTGAGAGTCATGTGGTGTCTCCTGGGAGAATTATTAATAAAGATAAATTAAGATTTCTCCAACACTTCTAACTGTTTATGGATTACTACTACTACTACTACTATAACTACTACTACTACTACTAAATCATAACCGTAAAACAGGTGTGCATGTCATACTTTCGTACACACGTAAAACACAAGTTATGTGGTTAAAACGCAAGTTATGTGGTTAAAGTGATTACGTAGTTTAGTTTAAGTGAATGAACGTATCACAAGGAGGACTTGTGAAGGATGCTATTAATAGTACTAATGAGGTCGATAGTAGTGGTAGCAAACTTTTACTATGGACTCGTTGTTTGGCTCGCTCAATAATAGAAGTTAGCTTTAAATTAGTTTTGCCAGCTCACGTACTGATACAAGTTATCTTTGATTTTACGTTGACAGTTTACTCATTAAAAGTTTGACCTAAACCTAACCCTAACTTTGACAATTTACTCATTAAAAGTTTGACCTAAACCTAACCCTAACTTTGACAATTTACTCATTAAAAGTTTGACCTAAACCTAATCCTAACTTTGACAATTTACTCATTAAAAGTTTGACCTAAACCTAACCCTAACTTTGACAATTTACTCATTAAAAGTTTGACCTAAACCTAACCCTAACTTTGACAATTTACTCATTAAAAGTTTGACCTAAACCTAACCCTAACTTTGACAATTTACTCATTAAAAGTTTGATCTAACCCTCACCTAGTGAACATTGTCAAAGACATTCAAGAGGACGATTTCCTAGAGAAATTGAAATCTTTAAAATAAAATATAAATTATGGTTACAAAAATCTTTCTAAGTGATAGGTGAAGTAGGGATACATTGCAGAATAGTTGAGTAAAAAATGTAGAACTGTTTCTGTCGTTAATACTATGTATAGTAAGTGTCCTGTTAACTCTCGAACCTATGGCTGGTTACTATACTACTTAGCGCCATTTTTACTGTGTACGACAGAGATGTTCACAAAGCACTGACGAATGAAAACGGTACACCTCTCGACTGACGTGTCAATCAAGCAGTGCGCAAGTCACTGTACACGTATTGACGTCAAGCCAACGCTTTGGAGACAGAAAATCACTTGCATCAACGACTGTCTACGGTGAAGGCAGAGCTTCAGACACTGGTATGTGCGTTCTTTAATGCTACAAATACTTTTCAGTTTAGACATAAGTTATTTCTTTAATATATGAATGCACAAACTGTGCAAATGAAGAACAATATAAATATATCGTTGCATAGATAAATAAGATGAACGGTTAAACGAAAAATTCACACACAAGATAATGACTTGTAGAAAGAACAATCGGAAAATATTAAGATAATGAAAATTGAAGTGAGACAAAATAGAGGGGCATAGAAAACAGAGGGCTAAATGTATTTCTTTCCATGCACAACGAAACGCAAGCAAGCATTCATATGTGTGTGTGTGTGTGTGTGTATGAGTGTGTGTGTGTGTATGTGTGTGTGTGTGTGTGTGTGTGTGTGTGTGTGTGTGTGTGTGTATGTGTGTGTGTGAGTGTGCGTCTGTGTGTGCGCACGTTTGCGTGACCTTTTAAAATTTTATCAAATTGCAAATTATAAATGTTTCTCACATTAAATTTCAGATTTCACAACAATGGCCATTTCAAGTATAAAGATAGCTCTCGTGATGTGTGGACTGTCTACGTGTTTGGCAACACGGTAAGTAATTGTATATTTACACTTCAGTCTTGATAAATATACGTACTTTTATAGCAATAGAAGTATGTTTTACCTCTGATTCTGTTAAATATACCGTGACAACAACGCCACTTATTTAATAATAATAATTATTCTTATTACTACATAATTAATCATTCACAACTAATTACAAGTAATGAGAATCTTAATTTATTTTATGAATGATCCTTCAGCAGACACCACTCGTCTCTCTCACTTGGCGGATATGCGGCTCTGTAAACGATTTCTCTCTTCTTCAAAATTTAAAGACAAATATTTACTGTCACAAAATATTCCGTACGTGGAAAATGTCTTACTAAAGGTGACATATATACATATGATAAATGCAATGAAATAGATTACTTGACATCGATTTTCCATGAACCCACATTCGGATAATTTTATGGTCACACAGTCTATAGTTGAAATATTCAATTCAAACATAGAGTCAATATGAATCGCAGGATGGTCTTATCGGAGAACAGAAATGGAGTTATTAACGATAAGTGACAATAGTTTTACCTAACCTAATTTAACCTTTGTCTCAAAGGTCCTACTCACGCTTTTACAACAAAGGCACAAGTTATTGTCAGCTGTTATCAAATCAGTTCCATGTGCCTCACTCGCTTTTGCTATTTAGTGTTATCCTGGGCTTGTGTTCTCACAATTACACGCCTCTACCCACCTTTACCACAGTCGGTCAAAGTGGTTTACAGACAGTAAACCAGGAGGCTCAAATCAAAAGTTGAAATGAAAGCAGAAAAGGCTACTTGTCTTAATAAGCCATCACCACCTTTCAAATCTGGATTTTTCCTGCCACTTCACATTCAAAGTGAATAAACAGTAGTTTTATCTATAGCGTGTAAACTTTTTAACCTCAGCCCATTGGCTGATCTCGTTCTCGTAAATCATAACCATAGGATAATGAAAACGACTCACACAGATGGGGTGGTTTGCATTACTTCAGCAATCTTCTAGCATATTCTTAACTCGGGTGTTTACTTCTACTCAGACACTTTCAAAAATAACCATCTTAAGGAGTTCTAAAGATCGGGTAACTCTGACATTTCAACAATTTAAATTTAAAATAGGGATAGGTAAATTTACTCTGTCGCATATATTTACTTCTTTATAGACCACTTTCAAAACTATTTTTTTAAAATCAAAACTCCTGGAAATATTGTCTAAAGCTATGGACATGTGTCTATAGTATGGACATTACTCTATGTCCTCTAAATAACCTTGGTCCCAATGCATTCACCCTTCATGGGTGTACTCTATCTTGTCCATACTCATTCAGCATTCATGGGTGTACATTATCTTGGTCCCAATAGCATGTGTCTGAAGAAAGGTAGGTGAGCAAGAAATAGAACTCATTTCAGACTAGACTATTGCTTTGGTGCTCTCTCGTTTTATCTCTATGTTGTATACGCACTATTAATTAATAAAGAAATATTAATGAGATGTAAGGTGTAAGATGTCACATCTGCAAACCATACCCTAGCCCATTAAAAATCACATTATTAAATTATAATGAAGAGAAATTACTTTAAAATATTCAACTTGAATATTGAATATTACATTGCGAGTAAATAATAATAAAATATAAAATAATGTAAAACTAATTATATCTAATTGCTTCTAATATGGTTTCTTCATCTTCAACTCTGCCAAAAAGAATTGTTTTTCAGATTGGCTTTTGGGGCGTTTACTTTGCTCATTCTAACAAAATAGAATTAAACTGCATTTAATTTTACCAACTTGTATGTAAAAGGTATGATTTGAATCATTATTTAATGTGGTTAATGATGTGCATGTGATTAATATAGCTATATAATTTTGTTAGCAAGAGTATATTTCTGTTTATTTGTGTTATATTCAGTTGTTTAAATCGATACATTCATTAGTATTCTGTATTTTGTAAAGTATTTCATTGTTCTACCCTAAAGCAAATTTATCTACTACTAAGTCCGAAAAATACATTTGAGTGAAATATTAATGTTCGTAAAAGTGAAAACAACACACTATCAGTTTCGTTTATAATTGAACAGCGATCTGTGCGAAATTTTCTGACTGAAAGATTTTCTTTTGAGTCAAGTTGTCTGCACCAAAAATGTTTGAATGTGAGCGAATAATCTGACTCAGATTTACTCAGATTTGCAAGACGATGAATCAAATCCCGATTTACCAGTCAGACGATGATTCTGAAAGGTAGACTTAAGAGTCAGACAAAATAACTGACACAGTTTTGACACGAAGGCTAAGATGAAATAGAATTAAAATTTTACTAACGTGTGAAACTAAAGCCACCTAATTAATGGTTACTATTATTATTTGTTAATTAATCACCCATAACTAATTACAATTGACGAAAATTTTAATTTATGTTATTAATAATTCTCCACAAGATACCATTCATCTCTCTCAAGTGGTGGATATGTGGACTCTGTAATTTTGTCTCTCTTCCACAACATTAAAAACAAACATTTACGTCACAAAATATTCCGTAAGTGGAAAAAGTCATACTAAAGGAGAAGACAACCCCGACTTTTATCTATATTTAGCGAGTCACCATCCACTCACTTTATTCTCCAACATAAGATTATCAATATGTTTAAGAAGGTCAAAACATTTGTTATATCAACAATCGAATATACATTTAACAAATAGAATTTGCAATATTATTTGGCATCAATATTTCCACGAAACAATGTTCAAATAATTGTAATACCTATACAGTCTTATATCATATAACTCGATTCAACAGATTGGTGTCAATACAAATCAAAGGACAGTTCTTATCAGAAAAAAGAAATGGTGTTATTAAGGATAAGCAATAATAGTTTCAATATAACCTAGTCTATGCAAAGCTACAATAGTCCTTTGACTCCATTCTCTCTTACATTCAATCTTAACTTATTGTTTCCTGTAACATTATTTATTATCCCGATACACAAACACACATCATAATAAGTTCAGTAAATCAATTCTGTGAGTGTATTCACTAGAAACAATGTCAAGATTTTAACACACTATATACGGGCATCTTAGTTAAAAAATTGTAGAAATAATAGTCTACTTACATAATACATCTCTACGTAAAACACAGGTTTAACATATCAATAGCAAAATGCATGAACAATTTGAAAGTCCATTCTCTCTCAATCAGTCAGTTTACTCACCATTAAACTAACGGCGACCTTTCATGACAGGACTTCTTGCCACTCCAAGTTCAAAGTGATTAGACAATACAATTCTCTACAGCAGGTAAACATTTGATCTCAGCCCATTTGCTGTCTTGTTCCCATAAGTCGTATCCATTAGACAAAATAAATCTTCTCATCCATTTGGAAATGGTTTGGATTGCATTCAATTTCTCGCATATTCACAACTCGAGTTGTTTACTCCAACTCTGAACTTACAAAAACTACCATCATAATGAGTGCCATTGTTCTGGTCACTTCCTCAATTTAACATTTTATATAACAATTAAGTCTGGAAATAGATTAAATAGATGTAGGCAAATTTATTCTGCCACAGAATTGTTTTAAGAAATTTTTTATTTGTCATAAGGAAACAGAACAATCAAATTGATATTTCTAGAAGGAAAAGTTACATTATATCAATCCTAAAAGCAAGAATCATTTTAATGTGTAAATATTTTAGTATGTAATTATTGTAAATGACCTTTTCCTTTTCGTTTCCTTTTGTCGCATAGTGAGCAGAGAAAGGCGCATTTCAATCAGTTGGATTTGGATCAAAATGGAGCGCTGTCGACTGCGGAGTACTATGCATTTTTTGACAAGATGGACACTAACAGTAAAATGTTTATTTAACTGGAATATTATGGTGTATAATGATATGTAATGGATTATAATATATTATTGAATGAAATTATAGAAATAATTATTGCATGTAATTACTATAGTTCGATTGTATCTATGACACAAACGTACTTACGATATATTTGTAATCATAGTTTATACAATTAATTATTAATATAATTGACCAGGGTATGTTTTATCTCGGACACATACGTAATTTAATACATCGGGCTTATAATTAACTAAGGTACAGAACTCACCAGGATATCTTTCTCTCAGACACATAAGTAATTAAGTTACAATTTTAATTATAATTAACTAAGCTGCTAAAAGATTCGATCTCCAAGCACAAAACAAGTTTAAATGCAGTGGAGATAAGGTGAAGAAAGCCAGCAATAACAGTTCAGTTAAGGTGAAGAAAGCCAGTAATAACAGTTCAGTTAAGGTGAAGAAAGCCAGTAATAACAGTTCAGTTAAGGTGAAGAAAGCCAGTAATAACAGTTCAGATAAGGTGAAGAAAGCCAGTAATAACAGTTCAGTTAAGGTGAAGAAAGCCAGTAATAACAGTTCAGTTAAGGTGAAGAAAGCCAGTAATAACAGTTCAGTTAAGGTGAAGAAAGCCAGTAATAACAGTTCAGTTAAGGTGAAGAAAGCCAGTAATAACAGTTCAGTTAAGGTGAAGAAAGCCAGTAATAACAGTTCAGTTAAGGTGAAGAAAGCCAGTAATAACAGTTCAGTTAAGGTGAAGAAAGCCAGTAATAACAGTTCAGTTAAGGTGAAGAAAGCCAGTAATAACACTTCAGTTAAGGTGAAGAAAGCCAGTAATAACAGTTCAGTTAAGGTGAAAAAATCCAACATACCACGTGAAAAAGAAGCGGTTAAGATGAAGAAAACTATCATGTCACAGTAAAAACAATACAGTTAGGGTTTAGAAAAACATACATCATGTATTAAAAAAACGGTTTAAAAACATAGTAGATCAATTAAAGAATAACGTATGTACAGATACAACAGTATATTTGTGGTAGACCAACAGATATATACTAGTACAAAAAACAGTACAGTTATTGAGAAGCAAAAGTAATTAAAATAACTATTTAACAAAAAGATTCGTTGTCTGTCTCAACATTATATCGTGCACCACATGCAGAAAATAAAGATTTTCTAAACATATAATATAACTCTTAATCTATCCATCCATCTATCTATCTATCTATCTATCTATCTATCTATCTATCTATCTATCTATCTATCTATCTATCTATGTTGGTACCCCCAACGGATATCTAGGACGGACAACAGTTTGAGGACGTCACTTCCGGTAACTCGTATTGAGCCCCCAGAGGAAACAATTCCTCACAGATAAGACAGACAGACAGATAAGACAAAGACAGACTCAAGACAGACGTCAGACGGACGTGACGATGACACTTATAAAATCATACTAGACAAGAATGACAATGAACTTGACACAACACTAATGAAAATTTAACAATAAACTTTATATAACAATAAAAGAAAATAAAATGAAAACAATAAGAGAAGAACAATCAATATTAGTAGGTGTGGATTACTCAATTACAAATTACAAATAGATAGTCCCTAACCGAATATGTTGTATAAGTGGTGATTGGAAAAGCCGTCTTTGTCCGGTATTCCTTAGCGCGATTGCCTTATAGTGGGAAGCATTGTTGTGAGCAAAAAACGCGTCTTTCTCCGTCGGTGGTCCGTAACGAAGTGAGTGATTGAGTGAGTGTAGGAAATTTTGAGTCTGCTCTTTTATGTGTTTTCAGAGGTCATGGAAGTTTCTAGAATTTCTTAGCCTCTGGCTAGGACTTGTTTTTCTTCCTGTGCCTATTGACTCCATAGTTATGGCTGAATGCACGCACATAATAGACTGAGTGTGTGAGGTGCTATAAGTATGCCCATGTTATGTAAGAATTAGTTACCAATAATCCTAAATCTTTTCATTTGTGCATGTGGGTCAGCGTTGTTTACGTCAAACCAATTCCAGTCAGATTTGAATTGTGAAATTCAAATCAAAATTTGATTTAAGAATTTGAAAAATTAGCAAAATTAATTAACATTAATTTAATTAATTACATAATTAGCATTTTTCCGTCACACTATCTATCTATCTTTTTATCTATCTATCTATCTATGTATCTATCTATCTATCTATTCTCTCTATCTATCTATCTATCTATCTATCTATCTATCTATCTAGAGGACGAAGCACTGACAGTGACGGAATTCACCGGAATTTCTGATGAAAACCTCATACCTGAATTCGTCAAGCGTGATTTTCCTGTCTATGATGGATTTGACGGAACCGTCGACGGATTAGCCCACAGATCAGCTCTTCCCGACCTTATTCGCGCTTTTGATACCAATGGTATGTTTGTGTGTTTGAGTATAAATACGTATGTAATAGATAGATAGATAGATAGATAGATAGATAGATAGATAGATAGATAGATAGATAGATAGATAGATAGATAGATAGATAGATAGATAGATAGATAGATAGATAGATAGATAAATAGATAGATAGTATCATTCAGACAAATTACGCTAGTTTGCTTGTGTATGTATGTGTGCAATATTTAGCTATGTTGTTATTTATTACATATAATATTTAATATCTTTATTTACAGGCGATGGTGCAGTCGGATTCGAAGAAGGTCTTGCTGTTTTGAAAAAGGTACGATGTCCTCCAAAGCATTGTTCATTCACTTGCATTTCCTTTAATGTGTTTTGTAACACCCATCCACCCACACTTCAAACTTTCTCGAGGAGAAGGCGGTTCTAATTTTCATTAGCCACACGGGCAAATAATATAAATAAAATATGCTAACTCTAGTTATATATTTTGTTTCATTCAAGAAGAGTAAGTATGAAATCCAGCATAAAACTTTAATTTTTCAATAAATACATGCATCTTCTGAAATCCAGGTTTCTAGCCCATATATATGTCATAGAGCTTTTTTATCATTTCTAATCTCGTATGTATTTCATGTAACTTCTTTTATCATTTCTAATCTCGTATGTATTTCATGTAACTTCTTTTATCATTTCTAATCTCGTATGTATTTCATGTAACTTCTTTTATCATTTCTAATCTCGTATGCATTTCATGTAACTTCTTTTATCATTTCTAATCTCGTATGTATTTCATGTAACTTCTTTTATCATTTCTAAACTCGTATGCATTTCATAACATTTTTTATATAATTTCTAAACTCCTATATATTTCTTGTTTATTATTTTATCATTTCTAAACTCGTACATAATTCATGTAGCTATTTATCATTTCTAAACTTATATGTATTTCATGAAGCTTTTTTTTGATCATTTCTAAACTGTACGTATTTCGTGTAACTTTTTTTTTATCATTTCTAAACGCTTATGATGTCATGTAGCATGTTTAAATAATTTCTAAGCTCGTATTTTTTTCATGTAGCTTATAGTACCATTTCTAAGGTTTATGTATTTCTCGTAGCTTTTAGTACCATTTCAAAGCTCGTCTATTTCAGGTAGTTTTTATGAACTTTTCTAAGCACGTAAACATCATGTTGCTTTAGAATCATATATGTTCTGGTATGTATATTTGTAGCCTTCTGGATTTTTTCTAAGCTCGTATTTATTTCATATGTGCCTCAGTAACTTCATATCATGTTATTGTATTTTTTATAAATATTTTTTTTCTTTTATATTTAATGGGTTCTTATAAAAACCAAGCGCATATTATGATATGAGAAATGGGGTGAATTTGCAAGTTTATGCATTTATTAAATTGCATTCAGTGTTATTGTTAATACAATAAAAAATACACAGTACAATGCTTACAGTTTCAGGTTACATCCAATAGTATAACAAAGTCATGCCAAACATCAATTCCTTTAGCCGACCAATGACAAATATAAATGCGATTGTTTCATGCCCTCATTATGTTTTAATTACATATAGCCCATTATACTTTTCAGAGGTAAAAACAAGTAGTCTATTTCACGTTTCAGGTGTCGTAAAACATAGTCGAGTGCACATTTCAGATGTCTTAAAACATATAGTCGAGTACACATTTCAGATGTTGTCAATACACGTAGTTCTACACTCTTCTCAGAAAATGTCATGACATTTTCAGTTTGATATGTTGAGAAATCTCAAAAAGTGACCACAACACTTCATTTATGGCTGGTTTGTAAGAATATCACAATTTGACTACGTCACGTCTGTCTGGTTTGTAATACGGCCTACTGCAAAATCCATGGAAATCTCAAGCTCTGATTATATGATTGATCCTAAATTCAATCTAATATTTATAGATTTAGAAAGTGTTTTGACTAGAGTTTGTCAATTGTGGGAAGCTCTTTCGGCCTAGACTGATTTTGCGCTGTGGAATGACTGGTGGTTTATGGTGTGTGTGTATGTGTGTGTGTGTGTGTGTGTGTGTGTGTGTGTGTGTGTGTGTATGTGTGTGTGTGTGTGTGTGTGTATGTGTGTGTGTGTGTGTGTGTGTGTGTGTGTGTGTGTGTGTGTGTGTGTGTGTGTGTGTGAATAGGATGGTTGTGCCTGATGACTAAATTAACTTTCGTTCGTCTTTGAGGAATTTTTGTAGAAGTAACGCTGAGCGTTAGGTAGTATCACCAGTGTCCGAGGTACAAAGGGTCCCCAAGCTGAACGCACCATTGTGTGTAATTTGTCCCCTTTCTTATAGGGGCTGTCGTAGTTGATGTGCTAGTTTCCTGGGTCTGTTCGCATTGTCTGGTTGGTTGCCTTGGCTGAAATGAGGTTAATGTTATGTTATAGGTTCGAGAAATTAAGATTTTATTTTTATTCATTTTTTATTATTTCTTATAAATATCTTCTTATTATCATCATCGTCGTCGTCTTCGTCGTCATCATCATCATCATCATCATCATCATAATCACCATCTTCATTTTCTTCTTCTTCTTCTTCTTCTTCTTCACCACTGTCATCATCATCTAAAATTGAATTAATTAAGTTGGAGACGATATTTGTTTTCTGAAATAATTATCTCTTTCTTAGGTGTTCTCTATTTTCCTGGTATTCCTCTGTGTTCCTATGCAGCTATGTCACTGTGTGTTACTATACATGTGTGTCACTATAAGCCCCTATTTTATCATCAAGTGGTTTATATAGGTATGTATCATTGAGTGCCTCTGGCTTCCCACTGTGTTTCCATATGCCGGTGTCTATCTGTATATGACCCTTTTTTTTACCACTACATGTTTTGTGTCTATGTCTAAAGACACCGGGGTATTTTTTAAATCTGCAATCAGTGTGTTTCTGTGCACATCCTTATTTTTCATGACAGAACAATCGGGTTTCTTTGCAATAGCGACTGTAATTACGTCATAATGAGTACGTCAAAGAACGTTTGCTAAAGTGAACGCGATCCTATGTCGTAAGAATCACTCTGAGACGTTTTGTCAGTGTCAAAGCGATTTATGTCGTAAGAATCACTCTGAGACGTTTTGTCAGTGTGAAAGCGATTACAAGTACATCGTAGTGTGCACATCTAAGAGGTTTTGCCTGTTTGTAACGAAAATATTATTAACGCGCAATCATATCAAACAATGGCTATAATATAGCATACTGAAATTGGCAGAATAATTTATAATTAAATCTTTAGCACAAAAAATAGATGTTTTGAAAATAATATTTATAAATATAAAATAAGCACTACATCTAGTATGTCGTAAAAATAATATTAGTATTACTTACTTTTTCCCCCTGAAAATAATATTAGCATTATATGCATTTTTCTTGAAAATAATACTAGTAATTCATGTATTTTGTCGTGAAAATAAAAATATTATAATTACATGTATTTTATCGTGATAATAGTATTACATGTATTTTTCGTGAAATTAATAATAGTATAACATGTATTCTATCGTGAAAATAATGTTAGTACTACATGTATTTAATCGTGAAAATAATTTTAGTACTACATGTATTTTATCGTCAGAATAATTGTAGTACTAATTTCTTTTTATTCTATAGAAAGAAGGAAAAACAAAGTGAGGATTCACAAGAAGTCCCAAGTTGCAAAGAACACAGATTGTTGCTTGTAACAAAATTTAAATAAACGAATCATGAAAATTAAATGCAGTTTCAGAAGGCTCTTTACTAAACTATGTTTGCGTTGAGATTGTCTTCACTTTGTTGATGAATTCAGATTGTCTTCAATTTGTTAAGTTACTATTAATGTTATTATTAATGTTCTTCTTCTTCTTCTTCTTCTTCTTCTTCTTCTTCTTCTTCTTCTTGTTATTAGCATTATCGTTATTATCTTTTTATTATTTTTATTTTTATTATTATTATTACTATTATTATTATGGTTAGGGTTAGGTCAATTTTTTAATGAGTAAATTGTCAAAGATAGGGTTAGGGTTAGGTCAAACCTTTAATGAGTAAATTGTCAAAGTTAGGGTTAGGGTTAAATCAAACTTTTAATGAGTAAATTGTCAAAGTTAGGGTTAGAGTTAGATCAAACTTTTAATGAGTAAATTGTCAAAGTTAGGGTTAGTGTTAGGTCAAACTTTTAATGTGTAAATTGTCAAAGTTAGGGTTAGTGTTAGGTCAAACTTTTAATGAGTAAACTGTCAACGTAAAATCAAAGATAACTTGTATCAGTACGTGAACTGGCAACACTAATTTAAACTAACTTTTTTTATTATTGAGCGAGCTAAACATTAAGTAAGTACTATTAATAGCATCCTTCACAACTTCTCCTAGTGATGCGTTCAATCACTTAACTGATGAACTATGTAAGTAATTTATTCACAAAACTTGCGTATTAACCATATAACTTGTGTTTTACCAGTGTATGAAAGCATGTCATGCACCACTATGTTACTGGATATGCTTTATTATTCAGCCTCTTTCCACGACTTTTGTTTGACTATCGGTAGTGATCCAAGGTCTCGGAATTTTACCAAGATTCTGGGAGATCCAAGATTTTACTGAGGATGTGGGCACTTCCGAGGAGCGCTGCTTTGAGTAGTGGAGCGATTCTGTGGTTTCCAGGGAGATTATTCAGGTAGCTTTCCAATTCAGATGTTATGTTCCCCAAGGCTCCTATCACTATAGGTATCACTTCTGCTTTTACATTCCACAAACTCTGAATTTCTAATCTGAGGTCTTGGTATTTTTCTATTTTTTCTCTTTCTTTTGTTTTTATGTTTCTATCACTTGGAACAACGACATCAATGATTGATACTGTTCTGTTGGACTTTTTGAGAACTACAATGTCTGGTCTTCGTGCAGGAATTACCCCATCTGTTCTTATCTCGTAGTCCCACAGTAGTTTGACTTCTGTTTCGGTGACTGCTTCTGGTTGGTGCATCCATCCTCTTTCTAGTGTTTTTATGCCATAGTTCTCACACATATTTCTATTGATGAGCAAGGGATATTTCTTCATTGTGTAGTTTGGCGTATTCTGTTCCAGCCAGAACCTGACATCCAGATAGTATGTGCTCTTTTGTCTCATCCAATAATTTCCAGAGTCTACATTTGGAATCATTTGAAATTTTCAGAATTTTCGTTTTGTGTGATTTTGTGTTGAGAGCTTGTGCAGCTGTTTTGAGTGCTTCTTTATCTGCTTTCAATCTTGTCTCTTTCAACAATTTGTACGTTGATTGCTTTGTTTTATATTTCGTCGGCTTGTCGTACATACTGTACATGCAGAGGTTTCTGGCTCCAGGTATGTGCTAGTTCTTTCTTCGTTGTTTTCTTCCATCTTTCTTTGAAGTGATTATTATTTTAATTAGAATTTGTATCTAGGATAAAACGATACGCATCATTAGTAAGTGATGTTAATGTTGAATATAGGTTTCGAGTTATTCTTAAAAGAAATAATATATAGATGATCTGATGTTGATAGTGATGATGATGATGATGATCATGATGATGAAGACGACAATGACGACGTTAACGATTGCAACGCTGATATGAACAGAGGAACAAGTCATTGCTTCTTTGATGAATTACTCCGCTTTAATCGGAATTGATTCCTTATTTAAACAAATAATTAACTCGCTTTAATTAAAATTTAAAATTATTCAATCGATAAATTATCAGTCTTTAATTATTTTTTTCATTAACCCAACGATAATTTGTTTACCTTTAATAACAGTTTAATTATTCTTATTTAATCATAGAATTATTCACTTTCAACTATCTTAGATCCCTTTTCCATCATAGAAAAACGACCCTATACTTAGAATTATTTTGTACTTACTATATCGATGAACCACGTTCATGTAAGACTTTAGATATTAATTATTTTCCCATCATATATTAACTTTAATTAATAATCAATTCTTCGTAGTATATCGCTAAATTGCCTGCCTCCAATTAAATAAATTTCTCAAAATTTAACTGATTAATTAATTACATTTAATTAGAACTTAATTCTTCATATCCCATCAGTGCATTACACATTATGTACTATTAATTAATTACCTCCCTTTAATTATAATTATTTTTTTTCTGACTCCATTTATGAATTATATCCGTATAATTGGACTTTTGGTCAATAATATATAGTTGAATTACATCCCTTTTATTAATAATACTTCTATATATTACGTCGATAAATTGTCGTCCTTAAACTAAAATTAGTTTCTTATTGTTGCATGTGTGACTATTATTCCAAATGTAAGTATTTACAATTGGTACTCGGACTTCTTGTTCCTGATTGGTAAAGTAAAATCTACATAAATACGGTATAGTTTATAATATTTTTACTGTGTTGATTTCATTATCTACTAAATAATGTTCATGCAACATTAAACAATAAACACATAATACATCAGGAAGAAAGGAAAGAAATGTTAAATATTTTTAGGGCACATTGCTTTCTGAGGAGTTATCTCTCTTGGCACTCTGCTGGTGATGGTGTAGAAAACTACGTCAGTGGCAATGTTTTGGTTTGTCCATTTACTGTGCGCTGTTCTCGTTAAGTAACCGAAAGTTGAAATCATTCTGAGTGTTTTTGTCAAGAGATGATCACAGTGACTTGTTAACCGAAAGTTGAAATCATTCTGTGTGTTTTTGTCGAGAGCTGATCACAGTGACTTGTTAAACGAAAGTTGAAATCATTCTGAATGTTTTAGTCGAGAGCTGATCACAGTGACCTGTTAAACGAAAGTTGAAATCATTCTGAATGTTTTAGTCGAGAGCTGATCACAGTGCCTTGTCGAAACATGTACACACAGGAATGGAAACCCAAAAGATAAGAAAAGCAACAAAGACAACAGCAAGAAGGATGAAGTTGAAACTGCTGCTGTTCGTGTAACAACAGTGTGCTTTGTCTCTTAAGAGCGTCGTCTAACTCACATTATCTATTTATTCTTCCCATAAAAAATTAGATTTTTCTAGCATTCACATCATTTAATTATCTCAGTTCTCTCGGCCTCAGCATATTAACATTACTTTATCATTGACCCTATGGTCTTTTATTAAAATAAATCACACAACACATTTCCATTGCGGATAAGAATATTTATACAAAAAACATAAATTTAATTAACATGTGTTTTGTCCTTCACAAAATTGGATCTCTAGATAATCTTCTCAACAGGATTGCAAAAATACATAATACAAATAAGTAAATTAAATATATGTATCATTCCTCACAAAATAAAACTTGGCTATGAAATCTCAAGATCACTACAAGATTTTACAAAATCTAAATCTACCGAGTTAGTGCACATTATCGGCGATGGTACATACATCATACAAAATATATTTTATAAAAGATCACCTCCATTAATGGAATTTGACCCATTATCCTTCATTGAATTATTACGTTATTAATTAGAATTAATTCATGTGGTTCCATCTATAAATGACCCGAACTGATTTTAAATAAGTTTCTCATATTCAATCAATTTATTACTTTTAATTATATTATTTAATTATATTTAATTATATTATTTAATTATATTTAATTTTAATATTTAAATTTATATTTAATTATATTACTTAATTATAAAATATATCTCTCTGTGATGCTTAAGCCACACTAGTTATTGGTTATGTTCAATATTATTATTTAATCTCCCGTAACTAATTACAAGTAATGTGAATCCAGAAGACACCACTCATCTCTCTCACCTGGTGGATATGCGCTCGTTGTAAAAGTTTTCTCTCTTCCACACGATTAAAGACAAACATTTACCGTCACACACTATTTCCGTAGGTGGAAAACGTCTTTACCAAAGGAGAAGACAATCAATATTTCGCAAGACTCCCCCCCCCCATCCACCTACATTATCTCCAACATATGGTTATCTATATGTATAAGAATCTCAATAAATTTATTAAATCAGCAATCAAATATACAACTCATGTGTGACACCAATGCAATCTAGTTGATGGTTACAATTATTATTAATTAATCACCAGTAACTAATTACAAGTGATGATAATCTTAGATTATGCTATTAATAATTCTCCAGCACACATCTCTCTCACTTGAATTATATGGGGGCATTGTGAATGTTTTAGTAATTTTATTTAAAGATTACTTGACATCAATATTTCCATGAAACCAAGTTTGAAATTGTTTAATATCTATATCTATACAGATTTATATCTTAAAATGCAATTCAACAGTAGTGTCAATTCAAACTGCAAGATAGTTCTTATCAAAGACAGAAATGGGGATAAGCAAAAGTATTTTCTACATAACCTGGTTCAAGCAATGTCTCAATAGTCTTTCGTGATATAAGTCCTTCCAGGATTCTCAAACAGGACAAAAAATGTTTTATTTCAGAATCCACTGACAGATCTTCTGTATGTCTTCAATTTTACAACCTTGTTTAACTTTTGACTTGGTTATAAGCCTTTTGAGTCTCCACCTTGAGTGAGCAAGTGGGTGAAGCATAATGCTCTGTCTCTGCACAATCAACAAAACCAGGACACGGGGAATCCACGACTCAAAGTCATGTTTATGAACAAATTAATCTTTCACTGTTCACTGTGATGTGAATATCATTGTTGACATTACATGTGCCAATTGACAATTAACCATTCAGGAGTGCTCTATGGGAGGAATGAATGAATATTACATAGAATGTACAGGTAGATATACGCTGTGAAATGCATCCAATGGAATCAGAAAAACTAATTATAATTAAAGGATGGTAATTTATTAATGGTAAAAAGTGTGTAATTCATTCATGTTATTTGAAGAGGTTAGTTTTAATTAAATGTAATTATTTAATCAGTTAAATTTATTTAATTAGAAGCGGGCAATTTATCGAGAGACTAGGAAGAATTAATTCTAATTAATTTAAGTTAATTCATGATTGGATAATAAATTATCACTAAAGTCTTACAAAAGGAATGTGATTCATCGATATAATAAGCAGAAAATAATTCTAAGTAAAGGGAAGTAATTTTTGAAGGAATAAGCATCTAAGATTGTTGAAAGTGAATAATTCATTGATTGCATTAAATTTTTAGTAAAGGTAAGCAATTTTTAGTTGGATTAATGAAAAATCTAAATTGATCTCAAGACTGATAATTTATCGATTGAATAAGGTTTAATTTTAATTACAGAGTTAATTAATTGTTTGGATGAGGAAACAAATTCTGATTAAAGGGAAGTAATTCCTCAATCGATCAATGAATCTTTCCTCTGTCCATATCACCATCGTCATCATCATCAACATAATCTTCTTTTTCTTCTTCTTCTTCTTCTTCTTCTTCTTCTTCTTCTTCCTCCTCCTCCTCCTCTTCTTCTTTTTCTTCTTCTTCTTCTTCCTCCTTCTTCTTCTTCCTCTTCCTCCTCCACCTCCTCCTCCTCTTCTTCTTCTTCTTCTACTTCCTCCTCCTCCTCTTCTTCTTCTTCTTCTTCTTCTTCTTCTTCTTCTTCTTCTATTATTTTCATTATTACAACTACCACTACTATTATTCCTCATAATTTTATTTTTAGTAGTCGTAGTAGTAGTAGTAACAACTAATATAATATTTATATTCATATTTATAGTATATATTTATTCATATTTATAGTATATATTTATTCATATTTATAGTATCTTTTTAATGGACTAATTTACATATTTACGACTTCCAAGATTAAGAAAGAATATGCGACGAGAATTATTCATAGATGGTATGAAGAATAACATTCTAATTACAAGTGATTCATTTCTCGACAGAATAATGAACACTAACATTAATTCAAGGCAGGTAATTTATAGATGGAAAGAAGGAATTAATTCTAATTAATTGGAGGCAATTCATCGTTGGGATAATGAGTAATGTCAAACGGAAGTAATTCATTGATGGAAGATGAAGAATTAAATTTTAATTAAAAACATTTATTTCATCATCTGAAAATAATGAAAAAATAATTTTAATTCAGGGCAGTCAATTTATCGATGCAATATGCTATAGCTCTATAGTTACAAGTATATAGTAATGTGTTTTGTGTCAAAGATGCACGAATGCTGTTTACAGTTATGTGTTTTATTTAAGTATATGCTATAGTTACAAATGTATCTCAATGACTTCTTTGTTATAGAATAAAACATACCCTAGCCAATCGTCTGCTACAATTAATTCTACACTTTTAATCAATAATATATTTTAATTATAAAACTATTACTACCATAGTCAATTGTAATTTACTTAATTCTATATCATAATACCACAGTTAAATAAATGTATTACTGTACGTATCCCTTTTGTCAAAGAATGCATTTAACTCCTGCTCGGACAGAATTCCATTCTTATCCAAATCTGCTCGGTAGAAGTGTGTCCGTCTCTCATCAAACTCGTCTCTAGGAGGCACAAGGAAAAAGAAAAAAAAAGAAATAATTTACAACAATTACATTATCTAAAGCTCATTAAAATACTAGTTTCGTTCAGAATTGATATATTACATAACTTTTCACAACATAAATATCAGATTTTGTTGTTCAGTATCGTTGTGACAAGTAAATATGTTATGAAAACATTCAAACACAATTTTAGTTCTATTTCAGAACGACTTAAACTGTTGAACATAACACAAATATTAAACAGTCTACTGCTAACAACATTAAATAGCTTTGACAACAGCGTTAGTTAGTGAATAAAATTATATATAATATATACAGTTTACAACTAAATTAAATACATTTTAAGTCTGTCAGAACGAGCAAAATCAACGCACAAAAAGCCAATCTGAAAAATAAAACTTTGCAGCCTTCACATATAAAAAATACATTCTGACAAGAGAAACATAGTAATAGCAATAAAGAGGATACTTATCATGCCTGAAGCTCAGTCTTCACCAAAGATAGACGATGGTGCAAGTGATTTTCTCACACGCAGTGTAGTTTGCTTGACGTTAGAACGTGTATTGATTCTCTATGCTTGATTGACACGTCACTTCAGAACTGTGTAATGATTTGATACGCCAGTGCATATCCCTATCTTTTAACGCTCTCTGATTAATTTTATTATAATACACAGTTTTGGAAAGCGGAAAAAATGAATATGTTGGAGGGGGGGTTATGGGCTTTAACTTTTAACTTTTAAATGTAACTAATCGCAGTTTGAAATAAAATAGTTTGGAGAACTTAAAAATGTGTTAACGCATGCACTCAAATGTGCACACACATACATATGTGTCTTCTATGTACACGTGATATTCTTATTGCTTTTAACAGTCATACGTTCACAACACTATGTATATTTCTAAACCAGAGCCATATGTATTATAAAATAAATATATTTGAGGGACATAGTTGTAATGATACGGTTATTGTCGAATTTAGAGAATAGAAACACCACTGATCGAAACAGTTATAAAAGCCAGAAGACATTGCTTTCTGTGGAGGATTAAATTTGCTTGTCTCTATTTCTAAAGTTAATTATTAAATAGCTTGTTAAATATCAACGTGACATGACTACATTTTTTTGTAATAGCCGGAGTTAAAATAACAACTCGGGTAAAGAATATGCTTGAACTTGCTGATATAATCCAAACCATTCTGGGGTGGATAAGTAATTTTTGCTCGCAATAATTTAAGGTTTACAAATAATCAACTTGTCAATGGGTAGAGACTGACAACTTGCCTGCTGAAGAAAGTTTTAGACTGAAAACTTACCCTGCTGAAGACAGTTTTATATTTTAATCATTTTAATGTTTACTTAAGTCCCCTCATGAAAGGCGATAGTTACCTTAAGTCCCCTCATGAAAGGCGATAGTTAGCTTAAGTCCTCTAATAAAAGGCGATAGTTACCTTAAGTCCCCTCATGAAAGGCGATTGTTAGATTAATGGTGATTTAACTGATTGATTGAGAGATAATGGACTTAGAAATATTTCACACACTTTGCTATTGATATATTTGTAATTTAATGATGTATTATTGGACAAGACTTCTAACCAATGAACAAAAGGGTGCTAGACCAGGCAGCAGAGGAAGTAAGAGTCCCCGTAATTCTCTTATATATAAAGGCCAAGTCTTCCACGGCCTTCTAGAAAGAAAAGGCGCGTGAAATAATGGCTGCCTATTGTTATTTAATGCATTTATTTTGTGGTGCATTGGTTAAATAATCCCTAGTTAAATTTCTATTTAATAAGTCTATTTAAATATACTACCTAACTATTACTAATTTAATTGACTATCACATAACATAAATAAACAAGCAAACAAATTAAATAAAAATGTTATAAATAAAAAGTGAGCAATCACGCTTTCAAACTCATTGACAATGCATCCATCAAGCCTCTTCCACACAACAATCAGCTGACACATAGCCCGACTGATAAAGGGAGACAAAAAGGTAAATAAATTATATCTTTTTATTATTACTCTCCCCCTGTCACCACCCACCCTCCCTTCTCCGACAGGAGGGGAGAGGGATGGTGGCTTGCCGGCTCCACGTAGGACTTGCATAAAGAGAATGACAAATCCACACACAGAATACCAAGATGTTTGTTTGGCTCGAATTTAATTCTGCGTGTAGGTTACGTATTGCCGACATGTTTGCATGTGTGCTTGCATACGGGTAGGGGTGAAGTGTAGACGGCACAGACGACACAACGTATAACAACGACAGCAACCACTCTTTCGAAACCATAGACAGGAGAAAGCCGCAATATCAGAGTACGAGTTCAAATTTATTGGTCTATAGGTTTCCTCTCACACGTTGGTTAGTCAGTCAGCCATCCACACTCACACCCATGGGAAAGGGGGAAGAAAGGAGAAAGAAAAATGATAAATGATGAATTAAAATCAAAGAAATACAAAACTCAATTTCTTCATGCAGTACTACTTCTAACATTGCTTAGGCATTTTACAACATAATAGAACAGTCATTATTTCAGAGTTCTGGCGCCACAACTTATATCAATGTTCAATAATAATACACAAAGTTCAAAACAAATGTCATTTAACTTGCAAGTCTTTTCAATGGTTCCATCAATATCTTTTTCTATCAAGGTTTACTTCTAATTTTAGTTTAATGCTTAATTAAGATTCTAGTTTTAGTTTTAGGTTCTAGTTTATACTTATGTTTATGTGCTCTGAGATTTCCCTAATTAGTTAGAATTTTCTTTTACTCACATAGGTATTGTCACGTTCTCCTTGTTCTCTGCTCATATAATTCGTTACTCTCTCTTGTTCTCTGCTCGTATGGTTCGTTACTTTCTCTTGTGCTGGGCTCACATCGTTATCGGCTCTTTCTCCATGTGCTGGGCTCACATCGTTACGCTTTCTTCTTGTGCTGGGGGGGTTTGATGATACAACAAAAACATCGTCGACGTCTCGACCTGGCCACTCTCACTGTTACGACGGCTGCTACACTTCACGCTCCCGTGCGCTTCTCTAGTTAGGCCTAATTTCTCAACTCTCCTTGCGTTCTCTCTTCCCTCTTCTTCTCTTCAATTTCTGCCCATTTCATCTCATCTCTTAACTTCGTTTCTCATCTCTTCTCTTCATCATAACTTCGTTTCTCATCTTCTCTTCTCTTAACTTCGTTTCTCATCTTCTCTTCTCTTCTTCACAACGGCCAACCTTTGCCGTTCTCGGCGGTATGCCTCATGCATGACCGCTACTGCTTCCAACGATAGTTACTACCACTATGTAACATCTCGTTCTGTAACATCTCCCAGCGCCGTGACATTAAACTTCCACCAGGAATTTGCCTCTGCCTGGAAAATAATCGATCACCCGCGGTCTTTGACAGAGTCTTTGGAAACCTGAGATGGCTATCTGATTTGATTCGGCCCATCTAAAAATTGCAGCGGTCGTTACGACGCGCCTCATACGCAACCAGGTAGACATGTGTCACACTGTTACAGGGTCCAAGAACCCTCTAGTTGCTTGCCTCCCAACTTCGAAGAGTTTTCTTGATACCAACAAAGCAGGGAGAAACAGAGAGCATGTTCCGCTCTCCTACAACACGCTACATTTTCCACGTTTCTCTTCCACGTTTCTCGTCCGCCCCTGGCTCTCTCTCCTCTTTTATACACCAACTCTTGTACATCACTTTCCTCTGAGCTGACTGGTACACCCCTCTGTCCAGCACGCTATCCCCCTTCCAGCACTGTCCATTTACAACCAGCACTGTACGTGCTTAGGAATATTCTCTGCCCATCCTGGCTACCTCTGGCGTCCAGTTCTATCAGTGCCAAAGTATCAAGTTCCCAGTTGACACTGTGATTTACGTATCCATTTGAACTATCTTAACTAACTTCTCAGAGCACACACTAAAATCTCAGAGCAAGCTGTCCTACTCCTATTTTATTTTAAAAACTATAGTTACTGGCAGCTCATGGCCACCTGACAAGCAGTACACACACAGACCAACCTCTTTAACTTAATATACAATGATTAACTTTCCAATAACTCAACTTCTATTTCACTAGTACTTTCACAAAACAATAGTAATTTCACAATAGCAATATCAACTTAAACTACCAAACATTTATAGTGGTGATTCTTACAATGATGTTTACATTTCCAAAAACTTAGTCTGCCTCCGTCACGGACATAATTGGCGTCCTAGCACCTTCTCACGTTTTCCGTACACTGGCCTGCCATGTGCACCGATTTATGGGCATGGGTCTTGGCCACGAAGGGCCAAGCCAGCATTTAATTACACGTTTTCCTATTCTCCGGCACGAAATTAAAGTTAATGTTTAGACAAAGTGGTCATTTTCACCCTGTCCCTCTTTTAATTAACTTAGCTGTTTCGTACATAGTTTATAGTTAGAAAATACTTAGAGGTAGAAAAAAAAATTATTAATATTTCTTGATTTTCGTGACACCCCCTTTTCCGTGAAAAAGACCAGACATTGTAGTTCTCAATAATTCCAACAGAACAGTAACAATCATTTATGTTGATGTTCCAAGTGATAGAAACATAAAAACAAAAGAAAGAGAAAAAATAGAAACATACCAAGACCTCAGATTAGAAATTCAGAGACTGTGGAATGTAAAAGCAGAAGTGATACCTATAGTGATAGGAGCCTTGGGGAACATAACATCTGAATTGGAAGGCTACCTGAATAATCTCCCAGGAAACCACAGAATCGCTCCACTACTCAAAGCAGCGCTCCTCGGAAGTGCCCACATCCTCAGTAAAATCTCGGATCTCCCAGAATCTTGGTAAAATTCCGAGACCTTGGATCACAACTGATAGTCAAACAAAAGTCGTGGAAAGAGGCATATAATAATAAAGCATATCCAGTAACAAAGTGGTGCATGACATGCTTTCATACACAGGTAAAACACAAGTTATATGGTTAAAACGCAAGTTTTGTGAATAAATTATTTACATAGTTCATCAGTTAAGAACGCATCACTAGGAGAACCTGTGAAGGATGCTATTAATAGTACTTACGACGCCGATAGTAGTGGCAGCATGCGATTACTTTGGACCCGTTGTTTAGCTAACTCAATAATAGAAGTTAGTTTAAATTAGTGTTGCCAGCTCACGTACTGAGACAAGTTATCTTTGATTTAACGTTGACAGTTTACTCATTAAAAGTTTGATCTAAAACTAACCCTAACTTTGACAATTTACTCATTAAAAGTTTGACCTAAACCTAACCCTAACTTTGACAATTTACTCATTAAAAGTTTGACCTAAACCTAAACCTAACTTTGACAATTTACACATTAAAAGTTTGACCTAAACCTAACCCTAACTTTGACAATTTACTCATTAAAAGTTTGACCTAAACCTAACCCTAACTTTGACAATTTACTCATTAAAAGTTTGACTTAACCTAACCCTAACTTTGACAATTTACTCATTAAAAGTTTGACCTAAACCTAACCCTAACTTTGACAGTTTACTCATTAAAAGTTTGACCTAACACTAACCCTAACTTTGACAATTTACTCATTAAATGTTTGATTTAACCCTAACCATAACTTTGATAATTTACTCATTAAAGGTTTGACCTAACCCTAACCCTATCTTTGACAATTTACTCATTAAAGTTTTGAACTAACCCTAAACCTATCTTTGACAATTTACTCATTAAAAGTTTGATCTAACTCTCACAAGTGAACATTGTCAAAGACATTCAAGAGGACGATTTCCTAGAGAAATTGAAGTCTTTAAATAAAATATAAAGTTATGGTTACAAAAATCTTTCTGAGTGATAGGTGAAGTATAGATACATTTAAAAATAAGTTCTGTATAAAATTTAGAATTTTTTCTGTCGTTAATATTATGTATAGTAAATATCCTGTTTACTCTCGAACCGATGGTTGGATGCTAAACTAGCACCATTTTTACAGTGTAGGACAGAGATATTCACAAAACAGTGAAATTATTCGTCTACGTGCGTGTGAATAGGTCATTAATTATTTAATACATGTAAGGCATTAAGTGAACTGGAAACGTTGGAACATATACTGTATTTAAAACATTAAAATTATATCAATACTACTTTTGTTTAGTGTGTGTGGGGTGTGCACTTGTTATTTTTTTCTCTCTATAGAACACATATATGTTGCTGTTGTTGTTGGTATAATTAGTTAATTAATATTATGCCTGGTAATTTCCAATGCTTAACACGATGTAGGATCTAGTATTGCACATGAAAATATTGCCCTATTTATACACTAGTGAACTGCCTCAAGAAAAAATTATTTGAGGCTGTTATATTTTGTAAAGTGGCTACATAAGTGCTGATGTTAAAGTTAAACCGAGGAAAATAATTTTTTTTCTTTTGCAATTGTTATACTTATTGTTAGTTGTCATGTTGACTGTTTTTAGTATTACAAATAGTGTACTTAATTTTAGTTGTCATTGCTGATTGTTTTAGTATTACAACTATTGTACTTAATGTTAGTGGACATGTTGACTTTTTGATGTTACAACTATTGTACTTAATGTTAGTTATCATGGTGATTTCTCTTTCTAATTTGGGCGATAACGCTGGCATAATTTCTATGACACTCATGTGTACATATATACTATTGATGAATGCGTTTGTTTACGTGAATGAATGCTTTATAGTATACATTCTTTCCAACATGTATATTAAATACACTTTAGAAACATATATTAAAGTTCTCCAAACTATTTCACCCGAATTACAGAAATAAAAATAGCTATATTTTAATATTTTAAAAGTTATATCCAACATGAAAAATAAGCAATTGTTCTCTTCCTGCTTATTAAAATTGTGTGTATTGAAATAAAAGTAATCAGAGAACGTTAAAATATAGGAGACAAGCACTGACGAATGAAAACGGTACACCTCTCGAGTGACGTATCAATCAAGCAGTGCGCATGTCACTGTACACGTACTGACGTCAAACAAACTCTTTGGAGACAGAAAATCACTTGCATCAACGACTGTCTACGGTGAAGGCAGAGCTTCAGACACTGGTATGTGCGTTCTTTAATGCTACAAATACTTTTCAGTTTAGACATAAGTTATTTCTTTAATATATGAATGCACAAACTGTGCACATGAAGAACAATATAAATATATCGTTGCATAGATAAATAAGATGAACGGTTAAACGAAAAATTCACACACAAAATAATGACTTGTAGAAAGAGCAATGGGAAAATATTAAGATAATGAAAAATTGAAGTGAGACAAAATAGAGGGGCATAGAATACAGAGGGTTAAATGTATTTCTTTCCATGCACAACGAAACGCAAGCAAGCATTCATGATGTGTGTGTGTGTGAGTGTGAGTGTGTGTGTGTGTGTGTGTGAGAGTGTGTTTGTGTTTGTGTGTGTGTGTGCATGTGTGTGTGAGTGTGCGTCTGTGTGTGCGCACGTTTGCGTGACCTTTTAAAATTTTATCAAATTGCAAATTATAAATGTTTCTCACATTAAATTTCAGATTTCACAACAATGGCCGTGTCAAGTATAAAGACAGCTCTCGTGATGTGTGGACTGGCTACGTGTTTGACAACAGAGTAAGTAATTGTATATTTACATAATAAGTTCAGTAAATCAATTCTGTGAGTGTATTCACTAGAAACAATGTCAAGATTTTAACACACTATATACGGGCATCTTAGTTTAAAAAAATTGTAGAAATAATAGTCTACTTACAAAATACATCTCTACGTAAAACACAGGTTTAACATATCAATAGCAAAATGCATGAACAGTTTGAAAGTCCATTCTCTCTCAATCATTCAGTTTACTCACCATTAAGCTAACGGCGACCTTTCATGACAGGACTTCTTGCCACTCCAAGTTCAAAGTGATTGGACAATACAATTCTCTACAGCAGGTAAACATTTGATCTCAGCCCATTTGCTGTCTTGTTCCCATAAATCGTATCCATTAGACAAAATAAATCTTCTCATCCATTTGGAAATGGTTTGGATTGCATTCAATTTCTCGCATATTCACAACTCGAGTTGTTTACTCCAACTCTGAATTTACAAAAACTACCATCATAATGAGTGCCATTGTCCTGGTCACTTCCTCAATTTAACATTTTATATAACAATTAAGTCTGGAAATAGATTAATTAGATGTAGCAAATTTATTCTGCCACAGAATTGTTTTAAGATTTTTTTTTTTATTTGTCATAAGGAAACAGAACAATCAAATTGATATTTCTAGAAGGAAAATTTACATTATATGAATCCTAAAACCAAGAATCATTTTCATGTGTTAATATTTTAGTATGTAAGTATTGTAAATGACGTTTTTCCTTTTCGTTTCTTTCTGTCTCATAGTGAGCTGAGAAGGGCGCATTTCAATCAGTTGGATTTGGATCAAAATGGATCGCTGTCGACTGCGGAGTACTATGCATTTTCTGACAAGATGGACACTAACAGTAAATTATTTATTTAACTGGAATATTATGGTGTATAATGATATGTAATTGATTATAATATATTATTGAATGAAATTATAGAAATAATTATTGCATGTAATTACTATAGTTCGATTTTATCTATGACACATACATACTTACGATATATTTATAATCATAGTTTATACAATTAATTATTTATACAATTGACCAGGGTATGTTTTATCTCGGACACATACGTAATTTAATACATCGGGCTTATAATTAACTAAAGTACATAACTCACCAGGATATTTTTCTCTCAGACACATAAGTAATTAGGTTATATTGAAACAATTTTAATTATAATTAACTAAGATACACAACTAACCAGGATATCTTTCTCTCAGATACATAAGTAATTAGGTTACATTGAAACAATTTTAATTATAATTAACTAAGCTTTTGAAAGATTCGATCTCTAAGCACAAAACAAGTTTAAATGCAGTGCAGATAAGGTGAAGAAAGTCATTAATAACAGTTCAGTTAAGATGAAAAAAGCCAACATACCACATGACAAATAAGCGGTTAAGATGAAGGAAACCATCATGTCACAGTAAAAACAATACAGTTAAGGTTTAGAAAAACATACATCATGTATTAAAAAAACGGTTTAAAAACAGTGTAGATCATTTTAGGGATTAAGGTACGTACAGATACAACAGTATAGTTGTGGTAGACCAACAGATACATATTAGTACAAAAACAGTCAGTTATGGAGAAGCAAGAATAATTAAAATAACTATTTAACAAAAAGATTCGTTGTCTGTCTCAAATTATATCGTGCACCACATGCAGAAAATAAAGATTTGCAAAACTTATAATATAACTCTTAATATATCCATCAATCTATCTATCTATCTATCTATCTATCTATCTATCTATCTATCTATCTATCTATCTATCTATCTATCTATCTATCTATCTATCTATCTATCTATCTATTTATCTATTTATCTAGAGGACGGAGCACTGACAGTGACGGAATTCACCGGAATTGCTGATGAAAACCTCGTACCTGAATTCATCAAGCTTGACTTTCGTGTCTATGATGGATTTGACGGAGCCGTCGACGGATTAATCCAGAGATCAGCCGTTCCCGACCTTGTTCGCAATCTTGATACCAATGGTGTGTGTGTGTGTGTGTGTGTGTGTGTGTGTGTGTGTGTGTGTGTGTGTGTGTGTGTGTGTGTGTGTTTGAGTACAAATACGTATGTATAGATAGATAGATAGAATGATAGATAGATAAACAAATAGATGGTATCATTCGGACAAATTACGCTAGTTTGCTTGTGTATGTATGTGTAATATACTAGCTATGTTGTTATTTATTACATTTAACGTTTAATATCCTTATTTAGCTATGTTGTTATTTATTACATATAACGTTTAATATCCTTATTTAGCTATGTTGTTATTTATTACATATAACGTTTAATATCCTTATTTAGCTATGTTGTTATTTATTACATATAACGTTTAATATCCTTATTTAGCTATGTTGTTATTTATTACATATAACGTTTAATATCCTTATTTAGCTATGTTGTTATTTATTACATATAACGTTTAATATCCTTATTTAGCTATGTTGTTATTTATTACATATAACGTTTAATATCCTTATTTAGCTATGTTGTTATTTATTACATATAACGTTTAATATCCTTATTTAGCTATGTTGTTATTTATTACATATAACGTTTAATATCCTTATTTAGCTATGTTGTTATTTATTACATATAACGTTTAATATCCTTATTTAGCTATGTTGTTATTTATTACATATAACGTTTAATATCCTTATTTAGCTATGTTGTTATTTATTACATATAACGTTTAATATCCTTATTTAGCTATGTTGTTATTTATTACATATAACGTTTAAAATATCTTTATTTACAGGCGATGGTGCAGTCGGATTCGAAGAAGGACTTGCTGTTTTGAAAAGGGTACGATGTCCTCCAAAACATTCTTCATTCACTTGCATTTCCTTTAATGTGTATTGTAACACCCATCCACCCACCCTTCAAACTTTCTCGAGGAGAAGGCGGTTCTATGTTTCATTAGCCACACGTGTAACTAATATAATTAAAATATGCTAACTCTAATTATATATTTTGTTTCATTCAAGGAGAGTAAGTATGAAGTCCTGCATAAAAATTTATTATTTCAATAAATACATGCGTCTTCTGAAATCCCGGTTTCTAGCCCATACATATATCATAGAGCTCTTTTATCATTTCTAAACTCGTATGCATTTCATGTAGCTTTTTATCATTTCTAAACTCGTATGTATTTCATGTAACTTCTTTTATCATTTCTAAACTCGTATGTATTTCATGTAACTTCTTTTATCATTTCTAAACTCGTATGTATTTCATAACATATTTTATATAATTTCTAAACTCGTATGTATTTCATGTTTATTTGTTTATCATTTTTAAACTCGTATGTGTTTCATGAAGCTTTTTTGATCATTTCTAAACTGTATGTATTTCATGTAACATTTTTTTATCATTTCTAAACTCGTGTGATGTCATGTAGCATGTTTAAATAATTTCTAAGCTCGTATGTTTCTCATGTAACGTATAGTACCATTTTTAAGGTTGTATGCATTTCTCGTAGCTTTTAGTTCCATTTCAAAGCTCGTGTATTTCAGGTAGTTTTTATGAACTTTTCTAAGCACGTAAACATCATATTGCTTTAGAATCATATATATTCTAGTATGTATATTTGTAGCCTTCTTGATTTTTTCTAAGCTCGTATTTATTTCATATGTGCCTCAGTAACTTCATATCATGTTATTTTATCTTTTATAAATATTTTTTAATTGTATTTTACATTTAATGGGTTCTTAAAAAAACCAAGGTCATATTATGATATGAGAAATGGGGTGAATTTGCAAGTTTATGCATTTATTAAATAGCATTCAGTGTTATTGTTAATACAATACAAATATACACAGTACAATACTTACAGTTTCAGGTTATATCCAACATTATATCAAAGTCAATCTTTTCTACCGTTATTATCATATGCTCAAAATATTAGCCGACCAATGACATATATAAATGTGATTATTTCATGCCCTCCGTATGTTTTAATTACATATAGCCCATTATACTTTTCAGAGGTAAAAACAAGTAGTCTATTTCACGTTTCAGTTGTCGTAAAACTAAAAAATAGTCGGGTGCACATTTCAGAAGTCGTACAACATATACTCGAGTTCACATTTCAGATATCGTAAAAACATATAGTCGAGTGCACATTTCAGAAGTCGTCAATACACGCAGTCCTACACTCTTCTCAGAAAATGTCGTGACATTTTCAGTTTGATATGTTGAGAAATCTCAAAATGTGACCACAACACTTCATTTATGGCTGGTTAGTAAGAATATCACGATTTGACCACGTCACGTCTGGCTGGTTTGTAATATGGCCTACTGCAAAATCCATGGAAATCTCAAGCTCTGATTATATGATTGATCCTAAAATCAATCTAATATTTATAGATTTAGAAAGTGTTTTGACTAGTGTTTGTCAATTGTGGGAAGCGCTTTCGGCCTAGACTGATTTTGCGCTGTGGAATGACTGGTGTGTGTGTGTGTGTGTGTGTGTGTGTGTGTGTGTGTGTGTATGTGTGTGTGTGTGTGTGTGAATTGGATTGTTGTGCCTGATGACTAAATTAACTTTCGTTTGTCTTTGAGGAATTTTTGTAGAAGTAACGCTGAGCGTTAGGTCGTATCACCAGTGTCCGAGGTGCAAAGAGTCCCCCAAGCTGAACGCACCATTGTGTGTAATTTGTCCCCTTTCTTATATTGTCTATTGTGCTAGTTTCCTGGGTCTGTTTGCTTTGTCTGGTTGGTTGCCTTGGCTGAAATGAGGTTTATGTTATAGGTTCGAGAAATTAAGATTTTATTTTTATTCATTGTTTATTTTGAATTTATTTCTTATAATTATAATTTCATTATCATCATCGTCTTCATCTTCGTCGTCGTCGTCGTCGTCATCATCATCATCATCATCATCACCATCTTCATTTCTTCTTCTTCTTCCTTCTTCTTCACCACCATCATCATCATCTAAAATTGAATTAATTAAGTGAGAGACAATATTTGTTTTCTGAAATAATTATCTCTTTCTTAGGTGTTCTCTATTTTCCTGGTATTCCTCTGTTTTCGTAGTGTGTTCCTATACAGCTATGTCACTGTGTGTTCCTATACATCTATGTCACTGTGTGTTCCTATACATCTATGTCACTGTGTGTTCCCATACATCTATGTCACGGTGTGTTCCTATACATCTATGTCACTGTGTGTTCCTATACATCTATGTCACTGTGTGTTCCCATACATCTATGTCACGGTGTGTTCCTATACATCTATGTCACTGTGTGTTCCCATACATCTGTGTCACTGTGTGTTCCTATACATCTATGTCACTGTGTGTTCCTATACATCTATGTCACTGTGTGTTCCCATACATCTATGTCACTGTGTGTTCCTATACATCTATGTCACTGTGTGTTCCCATACATCTATGTCACTGTGTGTTCCCATACATCTATGTCACTGTGTGTTCCTATACAGCTATGTCACTGTGTGTTCCTATACATGTGTGTCACTATAATCCCCTATTTTATCATCAAGTGGTTTATATATGAATGTATCACTGAGTGCCTCTGGCTTCCCACTGTGTTTCCATATGCCTGTGTTTATCTGTATATGACCCTTTTTTTACCACTACATGTTTTGTGTCTATGTCTAAAGACACCGGGATATTTTTAAAATCTGAAATCAGTGTGTTTCTGTGCACACCCTTATTTTTCATGACAGAACAATCGGGTTTCTTTGCGATAGCGACTGTAATTACGTCATAATGAGTACGTCAAAGAACGTTTGCTAAAGTGAAAGCGATTCTATGTCGTAAGAATCACTCTGACACGTTTTGTCAGTGTGAAAGCGATTACAAGTACATCGTAGTGTGTACATCTAAGACGTTTTGCCTGTTTGTAACGAAAACATTATTAAGGCGCAATCATATAAAAAAAAAAATGGCTATAATATAGCATACTGAAATTTGCAGAATAATTTATAATTAATTCTTTAGCACAAAGATAAATATCGTGAAAATAATATTTATATATATATATATATATATATATATATATATATATATAACCCTATTTCCAGCGTTAGGTAGACCATGCTTAAAAACCAGCATTAGGTGGACACAGTGTATATCCCATAATAATAATAAAATTAACATTTTTTTTTCACATTCTGCTTTTAGACATCACTAATAGCAAACGTACTTAATTTGAAGAAAAAATATCAAATAACAAAAAATATACATGTTTTGTGGTCTGCCTAATTCCTATAACCCTAAAACCAGCATTATGTAGACAAACACATACACTTAAAAACCAGCATTATGGGACTCGTACTTAAAAACCAGCATTATGTGGACACTTAGTTAAAATGGTCAATTTTATAGTTGTAAACAAATGAATCTTTTTAAAAACCATGACTCTGCATAAATAAATGTATAGGTTATAAATATAAATCAAAAGTAGAAGAATACATTTGCTTTAATAGATATTTGTATAGATGTATCTCATTTTATAATCTAAAAGTCCACAATTTGGTATGAATAAAAATATATTGTTGAGTTTTTATATTGATTTATTACTATTTAAATCAGGATATACATTTAGAATCATGTTAAAGGACTCCAAACTCAATTAAATCTTGAGTTTGGAAAAATATATGTTTATACTTAAAAACCAGCCTTACGTAGACATCATTTGCTTAAAAACCAGCCTTAAGTAGACATCATTTGCTTAAAAACCAGCCTTAAGCAGACATCATTTGCTTAAAAACCAGCCTTAAGCAGACATCATTTGCTTAAAAACCAGCAATATGTGGACATATATGTCATTCTAATAAATGAAGCTATATTTCATTATTTAATGCCATTGTCTCATTATTTAATAAATTGTTCAAATTTAAAAGCATGTTAAAAGGTCCAAAATTTAATTTGGTATTAAAATTGGAAAGTAAATGTTTTAAAAACAGCCTTAGGTGGACATTATGTGCTTACATACCAGCAATATGCAGACAACATATATGTTACTCAAATAAATAAAGGAAAGCAAGGTTTCCTTAATTTATCACTATTTCATACAGGTTTAAAGTCAAAATTAAATTAAAGGACCACAAAATCAATATAGTGTTGACTTACAAAAATAAAAGCTTTTTTCTTTTAAAAACAACCTTATGTGAGCATAATTTGCTATTAAAAAATTAAAAAAGTAATCATACCTGTAAGTTAATTTTGGAAATAACTTGATTTTTCTATATTTTTTCTATATTTACTATTAATTTCTCACCATTTAAAAAAAGATTCAAACTCAGAATCATGTTTAAGGACCCCAAATTTAATTTGGTATTAAAATTGGAAAGTAAAAGTGTTATGCTTATAAAACACCCTTACTTGTACAATGCAAACTTTGAAACCAGCAATGCAGCAATATGCAGGCAACTTAAACATTATTGTAATAAATAAAGCAACGTTTCTTAAATTTATTTCTATTTAATGCAGGATTCAAATGCAAAATCATTTTAAAGGACCACAGTTTCTATTTAGTGTTGAATTTGTGAAAAATAAGTGTATGCTTAAAAATCAGCCTTACGTAGACATTATTTGCTTAAAAACCAGCAATACGCAGACATTATTTGCTTAAAAACCAGCAATACGCAGACATGTATATGTCATTCTAATAAATAAAGCTAAGTTTCTTTATTTAACATTATTGTATCACTATTTAATAAATTGTTCAAATTTTTAAAGTATGTTGAAAAGTCCCAAATTTAATTTGGTATTAAAATTGGAAAGTAAAAGGTTTATGCTTTAAAACCATCCTTTGGTGGACATTAAGTGCTTAAAAACCAGCAACATGCAGACCGCATACATGTCACTCAAATAAATAAAGTAATGCTTCTTTAATTTATCACTATTTAATACAAGATTTAGATTCAAATTCATGTTATACGAGACACTAAATCAGTAAATGTAATTTAGTGATGAGTTTGGAAAATTAATGTTTAATGCAACTAGAGGTATGTGGACAATATTTGCTTAAAACCAGTGCTATGCAGATAAGCATATATTATACTCTAATAAATAATGTACATGTTTCTTTATTTAAAATTATTTTCAATAAACTAAAGAAACATAGTGTGTAAAAAGTGTATTATCATTTTGGGGAAGAGTTCGCATATTACGTTTAATATAAAACGATCCGAAATGTAAGGATTTCACCAGGTTCTTGAAGTGTTATTCCAAAATAAACATTATCGGATATGTTACTTATTACTGATCCATGAGTAAGGCCAGTAAGTAGTTTAGTGATTATATTTAATTAATTATTATACAATTGTTGCACAAACCAAACAGTAGACAATGCGGTGGTTGATAAAATATTTTCACAATTTAATAAACATCAAAGAACTAAAGCCGCAAACATGTTGGCTGGGCTTGGCGGTGTTGTAATACAGTGTAACCTAATTCGTGATATTACGTCACTCGGGGTATTATGGGACAATGTGTATTATCGTACAAACAAATAAAAATTAGTAAAACTATTTAACGCAAAGTAAAAACCTATAGATATTATATCCGTCCATTATTTTGAATATATCTTAATAATGCATTCCATTTAATATTCGTCCCATAATAACCCAACCTTTTACATTAGACATGAATAGACGTATATGTTCACAGAAAAAAGTCAAATATTGTAAAAAGCCCACTATTAATGCAATCCGATTTTATGGACCCCAATTATCGCCTTATAGCGATATTTCACTGTACTTAGATTTATTTATGTAACAGCGGTGATGAATTAAATTATAACTATAAAGAGCTGTCTTTAAGTACGATTATAATTTAGAACGATAAGGCTTGGGGCGACACTTGTTTATGGGTGAAGGCCGAATGAACACGTAAATTATACTGTCCATAGATAGAAACTGTCCAGTGCTCTTGCACTATAAAACAGTAAAGTCGCAAGTCTAAAATAAAAATTGAGTAATGTAGAATGGACTCCTCAAGATCCATTCTGTTAAAACTTATAAAATGAAGTGGATTTTGAATTAAAATTTCTATTTAAGAAATACTCTGTCATAAATTGAAGGACTTAATTAGTGTCTGAAGCAATATTATTGAACTGAAGAACAACCGCAAAGGCACAGCAATTCTTGCTTAATTCAGGGGCTGAGTTCGATTCGTGCCAGGATGGATAGTGTGATTCTTACCCCATCCCCAGATAAGGTTCTAGGCTTTGTATCTAGTCCATCAAATAGGACAAACAAAATGGTTAGTTTACTAAAACAGTTACGTTTACTAAAGCTCGTGCAAGCCTGGCAATTAAAGAGCGAAGAATGTCTCCGTTGGTTACTCACTGCCTGACATAATTGCACATAAAATTGATACCCCTCCGCCTCGTAAAAGATGAAGAAAAGAACAGAAGTATTTGCTCTTGCCATCAATCAGTGCCACCGACTATTTCTCTCTATTAAGAAAGCTAACATGTAAATGATAAAGTAATCAAAATAAATGATCTCTTACCTTATTTTGTAGACAGTACTGCAGAGATTAGCTGAAAAACATCGATCTGCAGTGTACATGCTTTCTGTTTCAGAAATAAGTACAGTCACAGATCCTTTATCTTTTTTTTTTTTTTAAGTGTGAGAACTGAATGATGAAAACCGCTGATCTTCGAAAGACTGGAAATAAAGTCTGATAAGTTCGGGTCTACTCAGTCATTTTCTCTTTTTTTACATTCATTTAATGCCCTCCCTATTCAGAGCGAAACATGATGACTAATTTAAACTCCTTTATCTCACCCTTTCCCACAGACTCAGATGAGACTTTTAGAGAGAGAACAGATAGATCGTGGTAACAATTAAAAAGAAAGGTGTGGTTTGGATGGAACAAAGGTTCACTGTGCATTCAACCATCAATCAATCAATGCCAAATCCCTAGGACTGAAAACGCCTGAATTTTATTGGTAGGTATTGCTTGGTACTGCGGACTGGATAACAAAAGGATGTATAGTTTGAAAGGAAGAGAAATAATAGCATGGAGTTTAATTGTTGAGTTTAAGCCCAAACTCTGGTATATCGTTTTCTCTTTCCGATTTTTAACTATCAAGGGATCATCAGCGTGAGTGGTACCACTCGGGAAACAGTTTATTGTTTTTATTGAATTATAATACTATTAAAAATATGAATGAATTATAATTTTATTTGACTGATGAAACTTGAAAATGCAGATATATACGAATATAGACTTAGTTATATTAAGTTGTCTGTGTTGTTTATGAACGGACGCGTAGTTCCTGTTAGCAAATGAACGCATAAGGATGTGAACTGTAAAGCATGCCTTTAGGGATTAGGGATTAAGATTATTGGTCTTTCGCGTTGGCGTGCTGTTCTAGACGCTGTGAAGCGTGAACAGAAGGTACTCGGACAAAGCAGAGAGTAGGACTGATTGATTGATTGATTGAGTGTAGGGGGGGGGGCGCTTCCGGCTTCCGCCACTTTCGCGAGCGTAGGCCTGAGTGTGCCTAACTCTACATCAAAGTTATACAAAGTACCGCCAGCTAGACTTACTACCTTAGGTGATTGTTGACACAGAAACTTAGATAATCAAAGAGATTAGATTCTCTCTTCTCTTGTTAATTTCTTTTCTGTCTCTGTCTTTTTGTTCTCTCTCTCTCTCTCTCTCTCTCTCTCTCTCTCTCTCTCTCTCTCTTACACACACACACACACACACACACACACACACACACACACACACACACACACACACACACACACACACACACACACACACACACACACACACACACACACACACACCATAACTTGCCCATTTGAAACATATTCACGTTTTCACAGAATGAAGTCTTAGGAAATAAAGTCACAATGAAAAATGTCACCGGAAGTAAAGTCACAATATATGTTTAATATAAAGTCGTAAGTCAGTGTGATTGTGTTATACTGTTTATTAACTGTAAGTGAAGGACGAAATGTCACGGAGGTTAACAGCTCGCTGAAGATGTGCGTGGTTCAAATACAGTTCGGGGTGAAAAAACGTTAATAATTATAATGTATGCGTGTATGTCCGCTATTGTCTTTGGTGTGCACGTGCGTGTATTTTATATACCGTATAAATGCATTCTAAATCATACATTTAGTTCTGTTTGTATTAATTTTATTTGTAAGTCCATATATATGTTCATTATTTACTGAATAACAGTAAAAGGAAGTAAGCGGCGGCTCTGTTGGATCGCGGTTCGATTCTCCCTCGGGATTAAATGTGTGTGTGTGTGTGTGTGTGTGTGTGTGTGTGTGTGTGTGTGTGTGTGTGTATGTGTGTGTGATTTGTCCGTCGTATACATATTATAATCCATATTATAATTCACAATTTTAATAAAATGATTTATTCATACATAGTCATGTTTTATGCCTGTAGTCCATAAACACGTATATTATTGACTGAATAACAATAAATGACAGTTAGCGATTGCGCAGATTAACATATCTCCCAAGAGGATCGTGGTTGTGATTCTCGCTCAGAGTAAAATATGTTTTATTTTGTTTTTGTTTGTGTACGTATGTTTGAGTGTGCTCGCGCGCGCGAGTGTGTGTGTGTGTGTGTGTATGTGTGTGACTGTAAATTAAAAGAATGTGCCTCTTATCTCTCCGACACAACTTACATAGTAAATATGACTTAAACTTTAGCAGTGGATATTACTGACAGTAATAAGAGCGGTTCATAATTGTGCTTCGATGAATTTATGTATACCAAGCATGCAGCTCGCAAAACCAATGTATTCCTTTTTTTTTTTTTTAGAAACTTCAATCTGACGTGCATTGTTCGACAACTCTTTACTTGTTTAATACATACGGCTGGTAACTGTGAATAAAATGTTCTTTAAAATATCACCTAACAAACATTACCAACAGATGTTTAGTGTGATATGACTGCTTGAAACATGATTTCATTGATACATTTTTATTTAGTTTCATTTTATGTAAATACGTCAGATTCTTTTCACTTCTGGAAATTATTTCTCGATCGAGATAAAAGAAAATTGAACTGTGTTAGCCGTATTATTGATAGTGTTCTATTGTTCTTGTACTAGTGGGCGATTATAAAGTTGAAATATATAGTACTAATTGATCAAAACGGTCGGCATATCTGTAAGATATAGTAACTATAAATTTGAACGGTGACATGCAATATTAATAAAACTCACCTACCATACAACTATCTAACATGTTTATATTGCATTGAATGCTATAACCATATGATTGCATTGGTGTCTTATTTTGTTTTAGCGTAGTTCTGTGGCGTTTCTTGGAATTACACTTGTAGTATTGGGTTACACATAGAGCTATAGTTTAAATCTTATTTACTATGTGAGTTGTGTCGGAGAGATTAGAGGCAGATTCTTTTAAATTACAATCACACACATAAACACAGTCTCTCTCTCTCTCTCTCTCTCTCTCTCACACACACACACACACACACACACACACACACACACACACACACACACACACAACAAAACATCTTTAATTCAGAGAGAGAATCACACCACGATCTTCTTGGGCGAGAGGTTAGTTTCTGCACAATCACTTATTTCCATTCACTGTTATTCTATCTATAATTTACTTGTTTATGGACTTCAAGCATAACAATATAACTAAGTATGAAAAAATCATATAATTAAATGCGTGAATTATAATATGTTCCGATATACAAGTCACACACACACACACACACACACACACACACACACACACACATTTACCCCAGAGCGAGAATCGAACCACGATCCTAATGAGCCGTCGCTTAATTCCATTTACTGTTATTCACTCAATAATAAGCATGCATACCGACTTACAATGAAAATTAATTAAAACAGAACTAAATGTATGTATTACAAAGCATTTATACGGTATATAAAATACACTTGAATCACGCACATATTGAACGAGCAGTTAACCTCCTTGCCTTTTCCTGCTTCACTCACTGTTAATAAGTATTATAAGATATACACTCTGACACTTATGACTTTATATTGTGAATTTATTTCCTGTAACTTTTTCCTTGTGATTTTATTTCCTATGACTTTTTTCCTGTGACTTTTTTCCAGTGACATTTTTTCCGCTCACCGTTGATAAGAAGCGACTCCATACACAACTCTCTTGTTTTAGGTTAGAGAAAAAATATGAGGGAATTTTAGAGACAGTTTTGTTTTTGTTGTTTTTAGAGAAATGTTAGGGTTAGGATTAGCTGTAAATAATAAAAAAAACAAATATAAATATATTCTAAAACTTTTTTACTTGTATTCCTGATTTAGGTTTTGTTTCTGCTAAATTTTGTGTTTTAATGACTTAAATATTGCAGTAAAAATAGCATCGAGTAACACTTTGTATCTAAATGTATGTCATATAACTTCTGTCCTTCGATATACGTATAATGACCCCTTTGTTTTTCAAACACGACAATTGTGTATGGAGCTGTTGGGTCTACCGTACACACCTTTGTGTACATAAATGCCTGCAGTGTTGATTTGGTGGAAGTACGAAGGAATGCGTAGCCATTCACTAAGAGTAACATTGCTAAGAAAAATAGCAGGACTTCCGACTGATTGCACAACAATCGCCAGTCAGTAGTAAAGATCGGTACTGTTGTTCTCACGTGTACGAGTGTAGACGAGGAGGAAGGATTAACTTTTGATATAAGCCGCCTGGCTGTTAGGAAGGAGACAGGGGTCCGGGGTGTTTGGAAACCCACTATAAACCGTTAAGATGAGAACAATAGGGATGGTCTCTTTGAGTTGACAAAAGAAAGCCCATTATCTCCTCTATGACAGAGTTGAGGAAAATTAACTCTCCACGTGACAAAAGGGGGGAAAGTAAGGAAAAGACAAGAAGGGTGTTGGATATATTGTTTGTTTTTTTTTTTAAAAATAATTAATAATAATAATTACCCGAACAACAAGAGCTCAGAGACCTAGAAAATTTTGACGGGCCAGACATGAGGTAATGAGTAAACAGTAAAAACAACTTTGCGGACAGCTGACCATTTGGAAATAATAGATAAAAACTAGGTTGACATAGCCAGGGGGGTAAACCACCCCTCCCTTTCCCCCACAACCCCTCCACCCAGAGCAAAAGCGGCGGAAGCCGGAAGCGCCCCCCCTACATTCAATCAATCAAATCAAGTTTTATATAGAGGAAAAAAACTAGGGCCAGTGTGTTATTGCATTTGTAGTGGGGAAAAGTCACAGAATGAAGTCTTAGGAAATAAAGTCACAAGGAAAAAAGTCACAGGAAATAAAGACACAATATATGTTTAATATAAAGTCGTAAGTCAGTATGTATGTGTTATACTGTTTATTAACTGTAAGTGAAGGACGAAATGTCACGGAGATTAACAGCTCGCTGAAGATGTGCGTGGTTCAAATACCGTTCGTGGTGAAAAACATTAATAATATATGCTTTTGTCTTTGGTGTGCAGGAGCGTGTATTTTATATACCGTATAAATGCATTCTAAATCATATATTTAGTTCTGTTTGTATTAATTTTATTTGTAAGTCCATATATATGCTCATTATTTACTGAATAACAGTAAAAGGATGTAAGCGGCAGCTCAGTTGGATTGCGGTTCGATTCTTCCTCGGGATTAAATGTGTGTGTGTGTGTGTGTGTGTGTGTGTGTGTGTGTGTGTGTGTGTGTGTGTGTGTGTGTGTGTACGTACTTGCGAAGATTCGGTTCTGCGGTACATTGCTTTATATGCAAGTTTGGCTCTGACGACTGTAAAAGTTACTGGAGTCCTTTCAAGTCTTCTATAAATGTTTCAAACTTGTTCTACCAAAATTGATCAGAGGCTCCCACTTTATACAGTTTATCAGCTATTAATTATTCACTATGTTAAATTTGTAACCAGAAAACATTGTTAGTTTGCCTTCACTCGTGCGTATAGTCCAGCTAATCAAACGTAGGCATGACATTTTAAGGAGTGTGGCATCTTGGAAGAGCAAAGAGCACTTACTTCGCGATCAATCGATTCACCGCACTCCCTCAAAGGACTATGTGCTCTGTGTACATAGAAGCCTACATAACTTTTTCTTGTTTTCAGTGTTTCAAGCCGTAAGTAAGAAGGAAATACGCAATGTAATAACCAAACTGAAACTGAAACAAATAAGCAAACTGAAACTTCTTAAAATCATGTGAAATATTGAAACTCGATTTGACAGTTATTTCAAAACTTTAATTAAACTAGTTTATTTGATTTTAGGAAAAATATTAAAAGTTTAAACTTGTTTCATATATCCTGAAATAATAAGAAAGCTTCAATTAATACATATTTCTATATGTGCCTTTGTATTTAGTAAGAAGTGGCAAGAGAATGACCTGCAGTTTATTAGTCATATGCTTGAATCTTGAATCTATTTTTATTAATGCTATCATCCTTTTAGTTCATTCATATGTAATGCTTGTCTGTAAATGAGGTCGTGTGGTTTGCGTGGAATGTGTACACGTTAATAAAACAAACAGATAGAGAAAAATGAAAGAGAGTGAAAGAGAGTAGTAATTTACTAGATTATATTGTAATAATAATTCAGTGAATATACAAATGCGTTCATCATGACACAAATGCCATATTATCTTGCTAATCAGTATTGGCATACAGCTTAATTGTCGCCAAACATTTTTATCTATCTCTCTATTGATTTGACGTTAAATTGCTCCTAACAGTGAGTAAGCAGATGCATTTCGATACGTGAAGAAATTCATTTAAAAAATGTATAGTTTGTTTGTTTCCATTCTATTGGTTATTTTTTCTTTTTTAAGGAAGATTAAATCGGCAAACATTTTTTTGTTTCTAAAGTAAGTATGGAATTTTTTAATTAAAAAAAGTCAAGAGAATGACCTTACAATAATTTTAGATAACATTTTAACTTTATGCGCCCAATTATGAAAAAACAACATTGTCTTCTTCTGCTTTGGTTTATGGAGTGACCAATAATATTTTAAAGATATCAAACGTAATACTAATTTACACCATCTCTGTTTTAGAAAAATAAATATGGAAATACAGAATCTGAACACAGTGAAACACGACTAAAAAGAATAGAGTAAGCGATATCTTTTATACAAATAAAAGTGATCATTGCTTAGAGAAACCTCTTAAAGGATTCTAAAAGGAAATAAGCATTATTTACATTTTTATTATGTTAATTAAGTAATTGATTTAATTAAAGAAAATAAAGGCACTCTGATAGGTTAATTATTTTGATTTGTTGATTCTGCTTAACAATATTATTATTTTTAAAATCATCCTGCTTTTATAGAAAGCAACGCTAGCGAATTGCGTATAACGTACTAGCTAGACTCGCTGAGATCCTACATTCAAACAAAGCGACAACCAGTACGAATAATATAAAAACAATCAGATAGACGAGTATATATGGATAGGTAGATTGGTAACTAGTAAGATAAATAGATGGATAGAATTTGGATGTGAGAGTAGACAGTTCCATCGAAAGACAGATGCACGTACAGATCGACAGACAAATAGGCAGAAAGATAGATAGATAGATAGACAAACAGACAGACAGACGGGTGGATGGATGGATAGAAAAGAAAAGGAAAGAAACAGATAGACGGGTGGACGGACGGGCAGGCAGATAGAGAGGGGATTTTGACATTGATAGGAGACAAATATATAACGTTAATGATAAGAATAGATAGATAGATAGATAGATAGATAGATAGATAGATAGATAGATAGATAGATAGATAGATAGATAGATAGATAGATAGATAGATAGATAGATAGATAGCGTGGACTACTCGCTCTCAGAATTGGAATGCATTCATGCAGAGATTCATTCTGTTGTCGTATTTTTCCAACATCACTTTCACGCCTTGTGTACCACTTAAAATCCTTAGACAAAAGACGCTGGCTAAACAACCCTTCCTTGGTGTGAGTGAAATCAACTTTCAGTAAAGAAGAGACTTAGTGAGCTTGGAGGGAGGTTTCTCGCTGGCGGTACTTTGTATAACTTTGATGTACAGTTAGGCAATGCAGCTTGAAGAACAGCACGCCACGCGAATAATCCCCAATCGTCATTCCCCCCCAGGCATGCTTTTGCATTCACTTACTGACAGGAACTACGCGTCCGTTCATAAACAACACGGACACCTTACTATAAACTAAGTCTTATATTCGTATACATCTGCATTTTCAAGTTTCATCAGTCAAATAAAATTATAATTCATTCATATTTTTAATAGTATAGTTCATTCGAAGTGAGCTTACTTCATGACATAATATACTCACAGTTACCAATCATAGTTATCAAACAAAAAAACCCTGCTTTTAAAATAAGTAAAGCAATGAGAGCCTTGTTTAAAAAATACAATAAAATAGTACAGTATTTTCAAATACACTCAACAACATTAGCAAAACATACCTGGTAAATTTATGAGGTTTCTATATCTGCATAATTAAGTTATTATGTGCTATTGAACACCTGAAGATTCTAAGATTTAAAACAATTTTCATTTACTTATGGTTACCATTATGCGTTTGCTAGGATGATTTATGAATGATTTTAGTGTTTGATATTTTGTTTCTGATAAAATATTCATGATTAAGGCGAATGTTCCAAACGACTCCTCAAAGAAAGTATGGCTCTATATTCAGAGTTTCTTGTCGGGCTAAACACAAATTTTGAACCGCTCTTATTATTGTCAATAATATCCATGGCTAAAAAATTTCTCTTTTACAAAACTCACATATAAAATTAATGTTCTACAGTGGTACGGTCGTGCTCCCACAGTTCAAATTAACTACACCGTTTCGCTTCTCTATTTATCAAGTCATTGTCTCTTAAAAGATGGTCTCACACTTAAAATGCTCATATAAACTTAATATCTGCATCTTTAGAATTAAAGTCGAGGCTTGTATATTAGTTTTTCATGGACATTTCTTTTTCAGCAATGAAATGGTGATGATGAAATAGTCTATTAAAAAGAGCTACTCAAATCGAGATATCTATACTACTAATAATGAAGTCGCAAATTTATACCAAATAGCTGCAGTAATATTATTTAGAGTTCGCTATGCCAGAATGTCACTTACAGAAAATCAGTAATAAAAATAACGTCATACGATCTAGTCCAATCTAAGGGTGAGCGGAAAAAGTCACAGGAAAAAAAGTCACGGGAAAAAAGGCGTGCGTGCGATTTGTATATCGTGTACATATAATAATTCATATTATAATTCACACATTTAATAATATATTTTATTCATACTCAGATATGTTGTTATGATTGTGTCCATAAACACGTATATTATAGACTGAATAACAGGAAATGGAAGTAAGTGATTGTGCAGAAATTAATAACCTCTCCCCCAAGAGTATCATGGTGTAATTCTCGTTCGGAGTAAAAGATGTTTTTATTTTGTTTGTGAGTGTGTGTGTGTGTGTGTGTGTGTGTGTGTGTGTGTGTGTGTGTGTGTGTGTGTGTGTGTGTGCGCGCGTGTGTGTGAGTGTGTGTATGTGTGTGTGTGTGTTTGTTTGTAATTTTTTGTGGTGGGTGGGGTACAAGGATGTTGATCCGTCGGGAAGTTCTAAAGTTATATGAATTTCCACATTTCCTTATGACTCAGGAATTATTTCTCCTGCGATCCACCAGGTGTGTCCTTTTTCTGATTTGCAGTTATTTAAATATGAATTAAAAACTAACCCCTCCCTCTACCGTTAGCTAAGAGTGGCCCTTTGATCCCCTGACCGCTTCCTGTACCCTAGCCCATAGCTCAGTGTGAGTCTATCAGTTAGCTACAAGTGACCCTTGGATCCCTAACCATTTCCTGTGCCCTAGCCATGTGTGGTCAGTCTTGTATAACTCTAACATCCTGCTAATGTCTTGGAGTGGTTGGTCAGTCTTGTAATTTGTGTCTTGGTTGAATGATTTGAATGTGTATTTTGTGCTATTGTTCCTATACCCCTTGTGTATCTATATTTTACTATTTTAAATTTTTAATGTTTATGGAGTGATGCCGGGCTAAGTTTTGTTTTCGCCTGACACGCACTTTGGGCCGATTTGCGAAATTGGGTCATCATGATTACCGTATTGTTGCGCGCGCAGTTATGGACATACAATTATACACTTAACTTCTGGACGTAGTCCGTAGATTCCTCTTTCGAAATCATCCCTGAGAACGGAGCTGAGGAGTAAAATTACGAGGTTGTAAATTCATTATAATTATCTCAATGCAATAACTTTATTGCAACCATATATTGAATTTGATGGATTCAGATGGATTTTGTTGTTTAAAATATATTTCACACACAAAAAAATAGCAGGATTGATCATTGACTGATAAAAACGACTTTCTAATTAGGGTCAATAAATATTCTTTATGCATGAACTGATTAATATTGCTTTCTAAATCAGAGTAACTATTTCAGTTGTTTGATAGTGTCTTTTTATATTAAAAATATGTATAAAATTCTATTTACAGATATAAAGTCAAGCAAATAAAAAATTGAAAAAAAGAAATTTGGGGGTCAGGTGCACGAATTTTATTATCTCAAGAGATATTGCGAATATCCGACTTTTTATTTTATATTCAGAGTCACAAACTATTTTGCTTCATGCCTACCAATTTTAGTCCTTTTCTAACAATTAGAGGAGTAGAATTACAGGTGACCACGGCCATCCGAACGAGCTAAAGCGGGAAATGGGCCATTTTAAGTAGTTTGAACCTAATTATTTCCGACATGGATTACTCTAAAAATACTCAATAAATACAGATCATAGGACCCGTGGTTGTGCATTAGGTACCTGAATTCAATGCATGTAGAGTAAAGCGTTCGTCAGATAAAAAGTCAAACGCTTCGAAAAATCAAGAAAACTCAATTTTTGCAGGAGGGTTGCAGGAACAGGTTTTTCTGTAGAGTTCTTTGGAATATCAGACTTTTTATTTTACATTCCGAGTCACAAAGGATTTAGTTTCATGCCTACCAATTTTAGTCCTTTTCTGACAATTAGTTTTGTAGAAATTCAGCTTTTGTCAAAATGTCGACTTCAGTTAGCGCCTTGCATTATTAGTAGGTAAAGTCGATTTTTTGAGACAAAGAAATTTTGGCGCCAAATCGCGTTTTCTACTAAAGTCGCTGAAATTTTGATAGATTTTGCAGGATAATACAGGAAGACTCGTGGCTTATTTTGAAACGATAATATTTCATATTTCTCGAAATATGAATTTTTTTGTGAAAATTTTATTTTTCTAATTATGCGCATTTCTCTTAAAGTACGAGGAATTTAATAAAACTAACTTCAGATTCGGGTTCAGCACACGCGGATACAGTTTATTTGTTCAAAGAGGTATTTGTAATATTGCGCCAATTTGTCAGAATTGACGTTTGGATATTTTCGCACCTTTGGCCGATTTGCAAAGTTTGGTCATCGTGATTACCCTATTGTGGTGCGCGCAGTTATAGACATACAATCATACACTTAACTTCTGGACGTAGCCCATAGATTCCTCTTTCGAAATCATCCCTGAGAACGGAGCTGAGGAGTAACATTACAGGTGACTGTGGCCATCCGAACGAGCCGAAGCGGGAAATGGGCCATTTTAAGTAGTTTGAACCTAATTATTTCCGACATGGATTACTCTAAAAATACTCAATAAATAGAAGTCATAAGACCCATGGTTGTGCATTAGGTACCTGAATTTAATGCATGTAGAGTAAAGCGTTCGTCAGATAAAAAGACGAACGCTTCGAAAAATCAAGAAAACTCAATTTTTGCAGAAGGGTTGCAGGAACGGGTTTTTCTGTAGAGTTCTTTGGAATATCAGACTTTTTATTTTACATTCCGAGTCACAAAGGATTTAGTTTCATGCCTACCAATTTTAGTCCTTTTCTGACAATTAGTTTTGTAGAAATTCAGCTTTTGTCAAAATGTCGACTTCAGTTAGCGCCTTGCATTATTAGTAGGTAAAGTCGATTTTTTGAGACAAAGAAATTTTGGCGCCAAATCGCGTTTTCTACTAAAGTCGCTGAAATTTTGATAGATTTTGCAGGATAATACAGGAAGACTCGTGGCTTATTTTGAAACGATAATATTTCATATTTCTCGAAATATGAATTTTTTTGTGAAAATTTTATTTTTCTAATTATGCGCATTTCTCTTAAAGTACGAGGAATTTAATAAAACTAACTTCAGATTCGGGTTCAGCACACGCGGATACAGTTTATTTGTTCAAAGAGGTATTTGTAATATTGCGCCAATTTGTCAGAATTGACGTTTGGATATTTTCGCACCTTTGGCCGATTTGCAAAGTTTGGTCATCGTGATTACCCTATTGTGGTGCGCGCAGTTATAGACATACAATCATACACTTAACTTCTGGACGTAGCCCATAGATTCCTCTTTCGAAATCATCCCTGAGAACGGAGCTGAGGAGTAACATTACAGGTGACTGTGGCCATCCGAACGAGCCGAAGCGGGAAATGGGCCATTTTAAGTAGTTTGAACCTAATTATTTCCGACATGGATTACTCTAAAAATACTCAATAAATAGAAGTCATAAGACCCATGGTTGTGCATTAGGTACCTGAATTTAATGCATGTAGAGTAAAGCGTTCGTCAGATAAAAAGACGAACGCTTCGAAAAATCAAGAAAACTCAATTTTTGCAGAAGGGTTGCAGGAACGGGTTTTTCTGTAGAGTTCTTTGGAATATCAGACTTTTTATTTTACATTCCGAGTCACAAAGGATTTAGTTTCATGCCTACCAATTTTAGTCCTTTTCTGACAATTAGTTTTGTAGAAATTCAGCTTTTGTCAAAATGTCGACTTCAGTTAGCGCCTTGCATTATTAGTAGGTAAAGTCGATTTTTTGAGACAAAGAAATTTTGGCGCCAAATCGCGTTTTCTACTAAAGTCGCTGAAATTTTGATAGATTTTGCAGGATAATACAGGAAGACTCGTGGCTTATTTTGAAACGATAATATTTCATATTTCTCGAAATATGAATTTTTTTTGTGAAAATTTTATTTTTCTAATTATGCGCATTTCTCTTAAAGTACGAGGAATTTAATAAAACTAACTTCAGATTCGGGTTCAGCACACGCGGATACAGTTTATTTGTTCAAAGAGGTATTTGTAATATTGCGCCAATTTGTCAGAATTGACGTTTGGATATTTTCGCACCTTTGGCCGATTTGCAAAGTTTGGTCATCGTGATTACCCTATTGTGGTGCGCGCAGTTATAGACATACAATCATACACTTAACTTCTGGACGTAGCCCATAGATTCCTCTTTCGAAATCATCCCTGAGAACGGAGCTGAGGAGTAACATTACAGGTGACTGTGGCCATCCGAACGAGCCGAAGCGGGAAATGGGCCATTTTAAGTAGTTTGAACCTAATTATTTCCGACATGGATTACTCTAAAAATACTCAATAAATAGAAGTCATAAGACCCATGGTTGTGCATTAGGTACCTGAATTTAATGCATGTAGAGTAAAGCGTTCGTCAGATAAAAAGACGAACGCTTCGAAAAATCAAGAAAACTCAATTTTTGCAGAAGGGTTGCAGGAACGGGTTTTTCTGTAGAGTTCTTTGGAATATCAGACTTTTTATTTTACATTCCGAGTCACAAAGGATTTAGTTTCATGCCTACCAATTTTAGTCCTTTTCTGACAATTAGTTTTGTAGAAATTCAGCTTTTGTCAAAATGTCGACTTCAGTTAGCGCCTTGCATTATTAGTAGGTAAAGTCGATTTTTTGAGACAAAGAAATTTTGGCGCCAAATCGCGTTTTCTACTAAAGTCGCTGAAATTTTGACAGCCTTTGCAGGATTATGCAGAAATACGCGTGGCTTATTTTGAAATGATAATATTTCATATTTCTCGAATTATGATTTTTTTTGCGAAAATTTTATTTTTCTAATTATGCGGAATAGTACGAGGAATTTAATAAAACTAACTTCAGATTCGGGTTCAGCACACGCAGAAACATTTTATTTGTTCAAAGAGGTATTTGTAATATTGCTCCATTTTGTCAGAATCAGAATCAACAAAAGAAGACAATTAACCTAACAGAGTGCCTTAATATTCTTTAATTAAATCAATTACTTAATTAACATAATAAAAGTTTAAATAATGCTTATTTCCTTTTAGAACGCTTTAAGAGGTTTCTCTAAGCAATGATCACTTTTATTTGAATAAAAGATATCGCTTACTCTATTCTTTATAGTCGTGTTTCACTGATTTCAGATTCTGTATTTCCATATTTATTTTTCTATAACAGAGATGGTGTAAATTAGTATTACGTTTGATATCTTTAAAATATTATTGGTCACTCTGTAAACCAAAGCAGAAGAAGACAATGTAGTTTTTTTCATAATTGGGCGCATAAAGTTAAAATATTATACTAAAGTTATTGTAAGGTCATTTTCTTGCCATTTTTTATTAAATACAAAGACGACATTCCATACTCACTTTATAAACAAAAAAATGTTTGCTGATTTAATCTTCCTTAAGAAAAGAAAAAATAACCAATAGAATGGAAACAAACAAACTACACATTTAAATTTTTTTTTCTTCACGTATCGAAATGCATCTGCTTACTCAATGTTACGAGCAATTTAACGTCAAATCAATAGAGAGATAGATAAAAATGTTTGGCGAAAATTAAGCTGTATGCCAATACTGATTAGCAAGATAATATGTCATTTGTGTCTTTAAAAATGAACGCATTTGTGTATTCACTGAATTATTACAATATAATCTAGTAAATTACTACTCTGTTTCTCTCTATCTGTTTGTTTTATTAACGTGTACACATTCCACGCAAACCACACGACCTCATTTACAGACAAGCATTACATATGAATGAACTAAAAGGATGATAGCATTAATAAAAATAGATTCATGATTCAAGCATATGACTAATAAACAGCAGGTCATTCTCCTGCCACTTCTTCTTACTAAGTACAAAGGCACATATAGAAATGTTTATTAATTGAAGCTTTCTTATTATTTGATGATATATGAAACTAGTTTAAACTTTTAATATTTTTCCTAATATCAAATAAACTAGTTTAATTAAAGTTTTGAAATAACTGTCAAATCGAGTTTCAATATTTCACATGATTTTAAGTAAGTTTCAGTTTGCTTGTTTCAGTTTCAGTTTGGTTATTACATTGCGTATTTCCTTCTTACTTACGGCTTGAAACACTGAAAACAAGAAAAAGTTATGTAGGCTTCTATGTACACAGAGCACATAGTCCTTTGAGGGAGTGCGGTGAATCGATTGATCGCGAAGTAAGTGCTCTTTGCTCTTCCAAGATGCCACACTCCTTAAAATGTCATGCCTACGTTTGATTAGCTGGATTATACGCACGAGTGAAGGCAAACTAACGTTTTCTGGTTACAAATTTAACACAGTGAATAATTAATAGCTGATAAACTGTATAAAGTGGGAGCCTCTGATCAATTTTGGTAGAACAAGTTTGAAACATTTATAGAAGACTTGAAAGGACTCCAGCAACTTGCATATAAAGCAATTTACCGCAGAACTGAAACTTCGCAAGTACGTACACACACACACACACACACACACACACACACACACACACACACACACACACACACACACACACACACACACACACATTTACCCTCAACGAGCGAGAATCGAACGAGGATCCTAATGAGCCATCGCTTACTTCCATTTACTGTTATTCACTCAATAATAAGCAAGCATACCGACTTACACTGAAAATTAATTAACTAAATGTATGTATTACAAAGCTTTTATACGGTATATAAAATACACTTGAATCACACACATTTTGAGCGAGCTGTTAACCTCCTTGCCTTTTCCTGCTTCACTTACTGTTAATAAGTATTATAACATATACACTCTGACACTTTTGACTTTATATTGTGAATTTATTTCCTGTAACTTTTTTCTTGTGATTTTATTTCCTATGACTTTTTTTTTTTCCTGTGACTTTTTTCCTGATATTTTCCCGCTCATTGCTCACCGTTGATTAGAAGCGACTCAATACACAACTCTCTTGTTTTAGGTTAGAGAAAAAATATGGTTAGGGAATTTTAGAGATAGTTTTGGTGTTTTTTTTTAAGAGAAATGTTAGGGTTAGGATTAGCTGTAAATAAAAAAAACGAATATAAATTTTAGAATATATCTTTTATTCCTGATTTAGATTTTGTTTCTGTTAAATTTTGTGTTTTAATAACTTAAATATTGCAGTAAAAATAGCATCGAGTAACACTTTGCATCTAGATATATGTCATATAACTTCTCTCCTTCGATATTACGTATAATGACCCCCTTGTTTTTAAACACGACAATTGTGTATGGAGCTGTTGGGTCTACCGTACACACCTTTGTGTACATAAATGTGTGCAGTGTTGATTTGATGGAAGTACGAAAGAATGCGTAGCCATTCACTAACACTGCTAAGAAGAAAAAAATGTTTGCACAACAATCGCCAGTCAGTAGTAAAGATAGGTACTGTTGTTCTCACGTGTACGAGTGTAGGCGAGGAGGAAGGATTAACTTTTGATATAAGCCGCCTGGCTGTTAGGAAGACGACAGGGGTCAGGGTGTTTGGAAAACCCACTATAAACCGTTAAGATACGAACAATAGGATGGTCTCTTTGAGTTGACAAAAGAAAGCCCATTATCTCCACCACGACAGAGTTGAGGGAATTAGCTCTCCACGTGACAAAAGGGGCAGTGCAATTCGACTGAAAACTTTTAATTACTATTCGTGCAAAACTGACACAAGAAAGTTCGTAGCACCTATATGACAGTGCTAAAAGTTGATAGTCAAATAATTTGGCTAAGAGAAAAAAGATAGAAAGGAGTATTCTATTTTTCTTTCATTTTTGTGCGAGTCAAAAACCACAAGGAGAAGTATTTTATTTATCTATAAAAATAAATCAATTTTCATTTCATTCACAATGCTCTATATCTTTTCTATTTCACTTTTAAACTACCAGTATAAATATTACTTTAAATACTACCACACAGTTTTGAATAACGTTATGGACTGCAAAAAATAGCACACATTGTCATTTCTTTTTGTAGTGAAATTAAATCTAACTATAGTTTCCACATAAGTTACTCTATTGCATCAGCTACTGTAAATACACAGTCTTGAGACTAATACAGTTATTGTTCATAGTTGTAAAGGATTTGAAGAAGTAAAGAAATATTCATTGCATCTCTGTACACAGTTGTGTTTCCAATCATCCTAAACTTGAACCGAATTGAAATTTTTCTTTTTACTTTTGGATGAAATAATACTTGCTGCACACCCTTACTCTAAATTACATTTGAAATAAATATATATGTATATACATAAGTTATATTAATACAGTACTAGTTTTTGCAGCTAATATAAAGAAAACATTTAGTTTTCATAAATGTATAAATCAATTATAGCATAGTGATCCATAGAGCAAATTAAAAAATATAAGATTTAAAAAGTTTCTTTGTGACCAGTAGAGATACAGCCACTTTAAAATGATAATTATTGTTTTAATTTCTCATGTAGGCATATATTATTAATAGCTCTCATGTATCTTTTAGTTTATCCAATGTGCATATGTAAGATTTGAAATGCTGAACTTGGCATTTTTGCTAGTGAATTTTGTTGTTTAGTGTGAAATTTTGTAATATACTATTATTATTATCAATTTCTTATAATCAATTCATATCTTAGAACTGACATTCTGGAACACTAAAATATATTCCAAATTAAATTATTATTTATTTGTATATTGCTGGATATCCTTTACATTAAAATACATTATATCTGTACCTCATCCCTCATTAAAGTCACTAGCCTAATAATAGTCTCATAATCCAATATGTGTCAGTTCTACTATTAAGAAAATATTTCATATGTATTTGCAACATTACATATTTTTAATAGTCTCATAATCCAATCTGAGTCAGTTCTATTATTAAGAAAATATTTCATATGTATTCACAAGATTAGTGATTTTTAATAGTGGATCAGTGAGTGAGAGTCTAAAGTGTTGTATACAACACAAGCTGAAAACATAATGGATTTGTCACTTTAGTGCTACTTTATTTGCTTCATACAATGCAACAATCTTATTATTTATGTTTTATTTTTTTTATTAGTGTATTTAACTATTAACTGAATAACTGAATATAAGGTAGTTGTCTTATTTCAGATTATCTATTATATGTCTGGTAGTATGTTCTATTATTTTTTAACAACTTTCCTAATCCATGATCATTTTGTAGCTATATAAGCTGTATTAACTGTATATAATATTGCCCTGTAACTTTCAGTTATACATTATGAACATGTTAACTATCACTATCACTATTCAAACAGTTTTGTTAAATGGAAACAGTAAATATTCAGTTTTTCTATTGACATATCTTTCTTCAGTTTCTTGGACTTCAGTATTATTACTACTGTTAGAAATTATTATATTTACATAGCAGTAATAATTGCACTCCTGCTATAAACATAGCAGAGTGTGTTTTTTCAAGACCTGGAAATATATAAGAGCTTAATAACTGAGTAGTGCATCTTACAAGCTGAATGATATTTACATATCTATAATTTAGTATAATAATCAAATCCATCATTTCACAGTAAAATGAATGATGGAATGTATTATTATGGTGCAGAAATGGATTTACAACATACATCTATAAATTAGAGAGCTTAACAACTGAGTAGTGCATTTTACAAGCTGAATGATATTTATAAATTTATGACAATGTATAACAAGTCAAATCCATCAGTACACAGTTAAATGAATGGTGGAATGTATTATTATGATGCAGAAATTGATTTACAAACATGCATGTATAAATTAGAATTAATTACAAAGAAGTGGGATAGCTATTCTTGTTGGTAAGAACATATTATCTTGAAAGGAATTTTGAATATTACACAAGTCTCTCACAATCCTCCTTGGAAAAGTCAATATTTAATAAAAGTGTTGCATAGAAATTAATTATTTTTTCCAAATAAATACCAGTTGGGAGTGTATTTCAGAGGCAAGTAATATCCACTAGGAAAAATGTCATCTGCTGTAAACAAGATTTCAGAGTACCAAATGGGTCTGACTTAATGAAATCTGCAGTGTTACAATTATACTAATATTAATATATTATGTATAAATCTGAAAAATATTTCAAAGTATCACATGGTTTAATTTTGTTTTGAATAGTAGTTTTACTTCTAGTGCTTTCACAATTCTTTAAATGGAAATAACTTGTATTACAAGAGTAATAATTAGATAGACATATAAAAAAATAAAAATAAATAGTTAATGTTACATTTAATTCTATTGTTCATATGATGTTGATTTATAAAATCTAATATATTTCCACAACTTATTTAATCAATAATTTTGCAAAATCTATATAGCTAATGGTGATTTCAAGAAAATAAACTCGGAAAATTATGCAAATAATCCTCTACTGATTTCTAAGCAGACTTTTTAATGTAACAGTTTATTCGTTTTTGGAAATACAATAATTGTTAAAATTTAAACCAAACAATTAATTTGCTCTTTGTTGTTTACATGCATAACTAATATAGGCTGTCATTGTACATTGAGATCGAGTTCAGAATAAAATACTTAAATAATGCTTCTTAAACTGTGTAGCTTTTTCCTTTGAGAAATTAAATATCATTATTAATATCAAATTTAAGTAAGCCTTTAGCCTTTATTTTAGTTTATAGTTTCTGTGCAACCTACTTACACTTACAGTACTAGACAATCGTAAGCCGCCATTTTGAAAAAAATCAGTTCTTCGATTGAGCGAGTTTAAGCAATATTCTAATCTTTAAACCACAAAAGCGGCATTCTATTTGTTTATAATAGATGTAAAAGTAATTTCTTGACCTAGAGAAAGGCCACTTGAATCGTTAATTTAAGCCAGTTTGTAGAAAATAAAAATATACATTTTGGGGCCTTAAACAGTGATACAGGAAAAGGGAAGCAATCCAATTTAACGTGTTCGAGTCGAGTTACAAAAAATATGTTTTAAAATTATTTTAAAGTGTATGGAGATTCTAATTTGATTATTATGACTTTAATATACACATTATATCAGCCGGTTTCAGTTTTACCTTTCCAGAGCATTCTTTTCACTTCCATATTGTGTTTAATTAGGTACGTAGTGTGACCATAAAATCGTTGTCAACAGGGTACTCTAACCTCACGCTTAATTAAATGTAGAAATAAACTGAATTTAGTAAAATTAATCAGTTATATCGATGAAAGACATTCTTTTCTAAACGATGAGATTTAGGAAGTATATAGTATACACGCAAACTACATAGTTACAACCACTTTTTCAACGGTCTACATAACTCTGGATTTTAAGCATATCAATAATGCCCGAAGTATACAACCTTCAAAATCGCACCCGAATTTCGATGAAAACTCACAGGAAAAACTATTAAAATATGAAATTTAGTGGTTTATGTCAAAGATAATAACAACAAAGATAAAACTATGAGAGAAAAATGGCAAAATTAAGCTTTATTTATAAGAATGAACAATCTGAAACTTAGGCAGACCAAGAGGCGGTCTGCCTATTGCTGTAGGTCGACATAAGTCTGGTTTTTAAGCTTATTTGGTCCGCTTAAGTCTGGGAATAGGGTTATATATATATATATATATATATAAAATATGCACTACATCTAGTGTGTCGTCAAAATAATATTAGTATTACACACTTTTTCCCATGAAAATAATATTTGCATTATATGCATTTTTTCTTGAAAATAATACTAGTAATTCATGTATTTTGTCGTAAAAATAATATTATAATTACATGTATTTTATCGTGAAAATAATATTAGAATTACATGTATTTTATCGTGAAAATAGTATTACATGTATTTTTCGTGAAAATAATATTAGTATAACATGTATTCTATCGTGAAAATAATGTTAGTACTACATGTATTTTATCGTGAAAATAATATTAGATTTAGATGTATTTTATCGTCAGAATAATTGTAGTGATAATTTCTTTTTATTCTCTAGCATCTGGGGGAAACAAAGTGAGGATTCACAAGAGTGTCCAAGTTGCAATGGAACACAGATTGTCGCTTGTAACAAAATTTAAATAAACGAATCATGAAAATTAAATGCAGTTTCAGAAGGCTCTTTACTAAACTATGTTTGCGTTGAGATTGTCTTCACTTTGTTGATGCATTCAGATTGTTTTCAATTTGTTAAGTTATTATTAATGTTATTAGTAATGATATTATTAATGTTAGTATTAATCTTCTTCTTTTTCTTCTTCTTCTTCTTCTTCTTGTTATTAGCATTATCGTTATTATCATTTTATTATTATTATTCAGCCTCTTTCCACGACTTCTGCTTGACTGTCGGTTGTGATCCAAGGTCTCGGAATCTTACCAAGATTCTGGGAGATCCAAGGTTTTACGGAGGATGGGGCACTTCTAAGGAGTGCTGCTTTGAGTAGTGGAGCGAGTCTGTGTTTTCCAGTGAGTTTATTCAGGTAGTCTTCCAATTCAGATGTTATGTTCCCCAAGGCTCCTATCACTATAGGTATCACTTCTGCTTTTATATTCCACAGTCTCTGGATTTCGAATCTGAGGTCTTGGTATTTTTCTACATTTTCACTTTCTTTTGTTTTTATGTTTCTATCACTTGGAACAGCGACATCAATGATTGTTACTGTTCTGTTGGACTTATTGAGAACTACAGAGGTTTCTGGCTGCAGGTATGTGCTAGTTCTTTCTTCGTTGTTTTCTTCCATGTTTCTTTGAAGTGATTATTATTTTAATTAGAATTTTTGGCAAGGATAAAACGATATGAATCATTAGGGAGTGATGTTAATGTTAAATAGAGGTTTCGAGTTATTCTTAAAAGAAATAATATATAGATGATCTGATGTTGATAGTGATGATAACGATGATGATCATGATGATGAAGACGACAATGACGACATTAACGATTGCAACGCTGATATGAACAGAGGAACAAATCATTGCTCTTTTGAGGAATTACTTCGCTTTAATCGGAATTACTTCGCTTTAATCGGAATTGATTCCTTATTCAGACAATTAATTAACTCGCTTTAATTAAAATTAAAAGTTCTTCAATCGATAAATTTTCAGTCTTTAATTATTTTTGTTTCATTAACCCAACGTTAAATTGTTTACCTTTAATTAAAGTTTAATTATTCTTATTCAAACAATGAATTATTCACTTTCAACTATCTTAGATCCCTTTTCCATCAAATAATTACTACCCTATACTTAGAATTATTTTGTACTTACTATATCGATGAACCACGTTCCTTATGTAAGACTTTAGATATTAATTATTTTCCCATCATAAATTAACTTAAATTAATAATTATTTCTTCGTAGTATATCGCTAAATTGCCTGCCTCCAATTAAATAACTGTATCAAAAATTTAACTGATTAAATATTACATTTTGTACTATTAATTAATTACCTCCCTTTAATTATAATTATTTTTTTCTGACTCCATTGATGAATTATATCCGTATAATTGGACTTTTGGTCAACAATCCATCGTTGAATTACCTCCCTTTTATTAATAATATTTCTATACATTACGTCGATAAATTGTCGGCCTTAAACTAAAATTAGTTTCTTATTGTTGCATTTGTGACTATTATTCCAAATGTCAGAATTTACCATTGGTACTCAGACTTGCTGTTCCTGATTGGTAAAGTAAAATCTACATAAATACGGTATAGTTTATAATATTTTCATTGTGTTGGTTTCATTATCTACTAAGTAATGTTCATGCAACATTAAACAATAAACACATAATACATCAGGAAGTAAGGAAAGAAATATTAAATATTTTTAGGGCACATTGCTTTCTGAGGAGTTATCTCTCTTGGCACTCTGCTGGTGCTCTTGTAGAAAACTACGTCAGTGGCAATGTTTTGGTTTGTCTATTTACTGTGCGCTGTTCTCGTTAAGTAACCGAAAGTTGAAATCATTCTGAGTGTTTTTGTCGAGAGCTGATCACAGTGACTTGTTAACCGAAAGTTGAAATCATTCTGAGTGTTTTTGTCGAGAGCTGATCACAGTGACTTGTTAAACGAAAGTTGAAATCATTCTGAATGTTTTAGTCGAGAGCTGATCACAGTGCCTTGTCGAAACATGTACACATAGGAATGGAAACCCAAAAGATAAGAAAAGCAACAACGACAACAGCAAGATGGATGAATTTGAACCTGCTGCTGTTCGTGTAACAACAGTGTGCTTTGTCTCTTAAGAGCGTCGTCTAACTCACATTATTTATTTATTCTTCCCATAAAAAATTGGATTTTTCTAGTATTCACATCATTTAATTATCTCAGTTCTCTCGGCCTCAGCATATTAACATTACTTTATCATTGACCCTATGGTCTTTTATTAAATTAAATCACACAACGCATTTCCATTGCGGATAAGAATATTTATACAAAAAATTTAATTAACATGTGTTTTGTCCTTCACAAAATTGGATCTCTAGATAATCTTCTCAACAGGATTGCAAAAATGCATAATACAAATAAGTAAATTAAATACATGTATCATTCCTCACAAAATAAAACTTGGCTATGAAATCTCAAGATCACTACAAGATTTTACAAAATGTAAATCTACCGAGTTAGGGCACATTATCGGCAATGGTACATACATCATATAAAATATATTTTATAAAAGATCACCTCCATTAATGGAATTTGACCTATTATCCTTCATTGAATTATTACGTTATTAATTAGAATTAATTCATGTGGTTCCATCTATAAATGACCCGAACTGATTTTAAATAAGTTTCTCATATTCAATTAATTTATTACTTTAAATTAAAATATATCTCTCTGTGATGCTTAAGCCATACTAGTTATTGGTTATGTTCAATTTATTTTTTAATCTCCCGTAACTAATTACAAGTAATGTGAATCCAGAAGACATCTCTCTCACCTGGTGGATATGCTCTCGTTGTAAAAGTTTTCTCTCTTCCACACGATTAAAGACAAACATTTACCGTCACACACTATTTCCGTAGGTGGAAAACTTCTTTACCAAAAGAGAAGACAATCTATATTTCGCAAGACTTCCATCCAACTAAATTCTCTCCATCATTTGGTTATCTATATGTATAAGAATCTCAATAAATTTATTAAATCAGCAATCAAATATACAACTCATGTGTGACACCAATGCAATCTAGTTAATGGTTACAATTATTATTAATTAATCACCAGTAACTAATTACAAGTGATGATAATCTTAGATTATGCTATTAATAATTCTCCAGCACACATCTCTCTCACTTGAATTATATGAGGGCATTGTGAATGTTTTAGTAATTTTATTTAAAGATTACTTGACATCAATATTTCCATGAAACCAAGTTTGAAATTGTTTAATATCTATATCTATACAGACTTATATCTTAAAATGTAATTCAACAGTAGTGTCAATACAAATTTCAGGATAGTTCTTTGTCAGGATCTTCTGTCAATCTCGCCCGGATCCCAGCTAAATATTAAAAAATTAAATATAAGAAAGAATAAGTGAGAAAACTAGATCTAAATATGACAGTTTAAAACAAGCTTGTACGGATTTCGCACGTATTGCATAAATGAAAGCGTGGACAGGATGTTTTTCTGGGTCAGTCCGGAAGTCTGACCTGTCAAATAAAAACACTAGGAAATTGAGAGCGGAAGGAAGTGTGACCTTAGCATAGAGTTGAATGGAGAATGGAACGGAAGGAATTCGGAAGTACCTATCCTTCCTATGAATGAAAGCGCGGGCGGGTTGACCTTAAGGTCAGAAAAACAAAACAAAACAAAAAATATAAATAGGGAAAATCTCCCACTCACTTTGCTTTTTCCACAACAAGGACACCTCATCGGATCCAACGCTGATAGAGTGTCGGGATAGCCCAGTTTTAATAACTGTTAAAAATTTATAAGTATAGAACAGCCAGAAGGCTTGAAAAGAGTGTATCATTACACCATTACAGCTTTTCTTTAATCCTTGGTTTTTCGTCGAAAACGAAAGGTAAGCCGGCTGCTTTTACATCACTTTAAATTAATAATTAATGTATAGAATGTCATTTGATAAAGAATTGATATGTAAAACTAATTCATTCTATTTCAGGTTAGTGACATTGTACTCGGAGAAATGATTAGCTTTTAATTAGTAAATATAGGAAAAATTATGTTAGTAGTCTCTGAGCCCTTTTATATTATATATTGCAGGATTTTTATTTTACTCTTCGTATGAATCTCTGGTTGCTGTGTGATCAACCTGAATCTTTGGTTGCTGTGTGATCAACCTGAATCTTTGGTTGCTGTGTGATCAACCCGAATCTTTAGTTGCTATGTGATCAACCTGAATCTTTGGTTGCTGAGTGATCAACCTGGGACACTTCCTGCACTATTCCTCCCAGTTAAGTAACAAAGTACTTTGGCCAGGAGTGTGCAACGATACATATTAACTCTTTAGGAAAATCGGGAACTTGACCGAACTTTATAAAAAGAAATCATAGAGGCTCAGAGACAGTTAAGGGAAGCTAATTCTCTGAATAGATTCCGAGCTTGGTGCTCATCGTAAATATAATTGCTGTATATTGTTATCTCTTTTAATTCGTTCCTTATTTTATATAAATATTTTATTAATGTTCATCGGCTTTGTGTCAATTCTTGTTCTTTTCGTTTCGTGTTAAAATTCATTTATTGTAGCCATAGCGTCTGTCTGTCTGTCCGTCGGTCGGTCTGTGTCCGTTGTCATTGTGTTTGTTAGTCCGTCCTGTTTATCGTTTAAATGTGAGGTTCGAACCTCTGGGGGCTTTACACGAGCCAATGGAGCGACGACTTCAAAAATTGTTGTGTATTTCGTGACGTCAAGTAGCGGGGTACCAACATTCTTATCAGAGACAGAAATGGGGATAAGCAAAAGTATTTTCTACATAACCTGGTTCAAGCAACGTCTCAATAGTCTTTCGTGATATAAGTCCTTCCAGGATTCTCAAACAGGACAAAAAATGTTTTATTTCAGAATCCACTGACAGATCTTCTGTATGTCTTCAATTTTACCATCTTGTTTAACTTTTCAGTTGGTTATAAGCCTTTTGAGTCTCCACCTTGAGTGAGCAAGTGGGTGAAGCATAATACTCTGTCTCTGCACAATCAACAAAACCAGGACACGGGGAATCCGCGACTCAAAGTCATGTTTATGAACAAATTAATCTTTCTTTGTTCACTGTGATGTGAATATCATTGTAGACATTACATGTGCCAATTGACAATTAACCATTCAGGAGTGCTCTATGGGAGGAATGAATGAATATTACATAGAATGTACAGGTAGATCTACAGTGTGAAATGCATACAATGGAATCAGAAAAACTAATTATAATTAAAGGATGGTAATTTATTAATGGTAAAAAGTGTGTAATTCATTCATGTTATATGAAGAAGTTAGTTTTAATTAAATGTAATTATTTAATCAGTTAAATTTATTTAATTGGAAGTGGGCAATTTATCAATAGACTAGGAGAATTAATTCTAATTAATTTAAGTTAATTCATGATTGGATAATAAATTATCACTAAAATCTTACAAAAGGAATGTGATTCATCGATATAAGGAGCAGAAAATAATTCTAAGTAAAGGGAAGTAATTTTGAAGGAATAAGCATCTAAGATTGTTGAAAGTGAATAATTCATTGATTGCATTAGAATAATTAAATTGTTAGTAAAGGTAAGCAATTTTTAGTTGGATTAATGAAAAATCTAAATTGAACTCAAGACTGATAATTTATCGATTGAATAAGGTTTAATTTTAATTACAGAATTAATTAACTGTTTGGATGAGGAAACAAATTATGATTAAAGGGAAGTAATTCCTCAATCGATCAATGAATTTTTCCTCTATCCATATCACCGTTGTCGTCGTCATCATCATCAATATCATCTTTATCTTCTACTTCTTCTTCTTCTTCTTCTTCTTCTTCTTCTTCTTCTTCTTCTTCTGCTTCTTCTTCTTCTATTATTTTCATTACAACTACCACTACTATTATTCCTCATAATATTATTTTTAGTAGTAGTAGTAGTCATAGTAGTAGTAGTAGTAGTAGTCATAGTAGTAGTAGTAGTCATAGTAGTAGTAGTAGTAGTAGTAGTCATAGTAGTAGTAGTAGTAGTAGTAGTAGTAGTCATAGTAGTAGTAGTCATAGTAGTAGTAGTAGTCATAGTAGTAGTAGTAGTAGTAGTAGTCATAGTAGTAGTAGTAGTAGTAGTAACAACTAATATAAATAACTCTCATATTTATAGAATCTTTTTAATGGACTAATTTACATATTTACGACTTCCAAGATTAACTTACTATTGAAAAGAAAATGTCTTAACTTCTCGCTAATTAACTCTCATTGTTAAATATCTCTTGGATTCTGTTTTTTCAAAAGTGTTCTATTTAATTAGGTATACATTGTTTAATATCTCTTTGATTCTCCTTTTTTCAGTGTTCTATTTAATTTAGTCATTAATCAATCTAGCTAGTTTAATAAACATTAGTGAATTAATGTCTAGAAATAACTTCGTCAGTACATCTAGTTAGTGTAATATGCATTAGAGAGCAAGTGATTTAATGTCATCATGTCAAAGTAAAACATCTGAAAAATTCTAAGGGAAACAATAATATGCAACAGCAAAGGGAAGATAACCTCTATTGCACAACAAAGGTAAGAAAATATCAACACAAACATGGTTTATTAGAGAGCTTCTGAAACAGTATTAAATTTTCATGATTCTTTTATTTAAAATTCGGTTACAAACGGCAATCTGTGATCTATGCAGCTTGGAACCTCTTATGAGTCCTCATTTTGATACCCCCAGTTTCTAGAGAATAAAAATAATATAGTACTACTATTATTCTCACGATAAAATGCATGTAATACTAATATTATTTTCACGAAAAATATATGAATTACTAATAATATTTTCACAACAAAATAATATACCAATAATATGTTCATGACAATATGTATGTAATAATAATATTATTATTTTCACGACAAAATAGATATAAATATATATTTTTTTAAAAACACATGTTTATCAGCATATTACGAATATTATTTTCACGACATCTATCATTGTGCTAAAGAAATAGTTATAAATTATTTCGCTAATTTCAGTAAGCTATAGTATAGCCATTATCTAATCTGATTGCACGTTAGTAATTTTTAGTTCAAAACCGGCAAAACCATGTAGACGTCTTACTACGATATATTTTTAATCGCTTTCACACGGACAACACGTCTCATAGGGATTCTTACGTCATAGAGTCGCTTTCACTTTAGCAAACGTTCTATGACGTACTCATTATGACATAATTACAGTCGCTTTCGCCAAGATACCCGATTGTTTTGTCATGAAAAATAAGGGTGTACACAGAAGCACACTGATTTCAAACTTAAATGTACCCCGGTGTCTATAGACATTGACATAAAAAAGTCAGTGATAAAACAGGGGTATGTATAGACACCGACATAGAGAAACACAAAGTGAGACCAATGACACAAACATAGATAAATTACTTGATGATAAAATAGGGGCACACAGTGACACAGATGTATAGGAACACACTGTGACACAGATGTATAGGAACACACAGTGACACAGATGTATAGGAACACAGTGACACAGATGTAGAGGAACACACAGTGACACAGATGTAGAGGAACACACAGTGACACAGATGTAGAGGAACACACTACGATAATAAAAAGACATACCAGGAAAATAGAGAACAAATAAGAGAGAGATAATTATTTCAGAAGCCGAATATCGTCTCCAACTTAATTAATTCAATCTTACATGATGATGATGATGATGTTGGTGGTGGTGATGACGACGACAATAGTGACGATGATGATAATGATGACTCCGATGATGATGATGATAATGAAATTATAATTATAAGAAATAAGTTTAAAATAAACAACTAAGAAAAATAAAATCAAAATATCTCAGACCTATCACATAAACCTCACTTTAACCAAGGCAACCAAAAATTCAAAGTGAACAGACCCAGGAAACTAACACATCTACTACGACAGCCACTAGAAGAAAGGGGACAAAATACACACAATGGTGCGTCAAGCGGGATGGGGTTGCGCTTTGCACCTCCGACACTGCTGATTTGACCAAAGTTCAACCTTACCTTTACAAAAATCCATCAAAGACAAACTAAAGCTGATTTAGTCACCAGGCCCAATCATCCAATTCCCCCCCCCCCAACACACACACACACACACACACACACACACACACACACACACACACACACACACACACACAGAAACACACACACTCGCACACACAAACACAAACATACATACACAAACACACAAACCACCCACTCCCCAGCGCGAAATCGATTTAGACAAGAATCGCTTCTCACAATACAAAACCAATAGTAAAAAAAAACTTCCTTAAATATATATAAATATGAGATTGATTTTAGGATAAATTAAATAATTAAAACTTTGATATTTCCATTGATTTTGCAGTAGGCCGTATTACAAACCAGCCAGACGTGACATGGTCAAATCCTGACATTTTGACAAACCAGCTATAAATGGAATGATGTGGTCACTTATGGGTATTTCTCAACATATCAAACTGAAAATGTCTTGATATTTTCTGTGAAGAGGTAGGACTGCGTGCACTGATGACATCTGAAATGTGAACTCGACTACATGTTTTTACGTCATCAGAAATGTGAACTCGACTACATGTTTTTACGTCATCAGAAATGTCAAATACTCTACTTGTTTTTACCTCTGAAAAGTATAATGGACTATATGTAATTAAAACATACTGAGGGCATGAAATAATCGCCTTTATATTTGTCATTGGTCGGCTAATATTTTGAGAATAACAGAGATGAAAATAACGGTAGAAAGGAATAAATATTTGACGTGACTTTAATATACTATTGGATGTAACCTTAAAATGTAAGTATTGTACTGTATAATTTTAATGTTTAAATAATAACATTGAATGCAATTTAATAAATGCATAAACTTGCAAATTCACCCCATTTCTCATACATAATATGCACGTGGTTTATACAAGATCTCATTAAATATAAATTAAAATAAAACCTTATTTCTAAAAGATAAAATAACATGAGATGAAGTTACGGATGCACAGATGGAATAAATACGAGTTTAGAAATCATCTAAAAGACTATAAAAGTGCATGCGAGTTTACAAATGATTGTAAAGCTACATGGTGTTTACTAGCTTAGAACAAGTTCCTTAAAGTTTTAAAATGGTACTAAAACTTCATGTAATGGACGAGCTTTGAATTGGTACTAAAACTACATGAAATAGACGAGCTTTAAAATGGTACTAAAACTACATGAAATAGACGAGCTTTGAAATGGTACTAAAACTACATGTAATGGACGAGCTGTGAAATGGTACTAAAAGCTATAAGAAATGCATACAAGTTTAGAAATGATAAAAAAAGCAACATGAAATTCGAACGAGTTTAGAAATTATATAAAAATCTTCGTGAAATACATACGAGTATAGAAATGATAAAAAAAAACAAAACAAAACAAAACAAAAAAACTACATGGTATATGGATGAGCTAGAAAGCTAGAACTATCCTGATTTCAGAAGATTCATGTTTCAGAGGCTTCGCCACAACAACCCAACCCCAGCGATTGAGGGAGGTTGATGGTGTGAGCCATACTAGGTGCGACATGTTACACCCTCTTTCACCAGACCTACTGCCCTCTAACTCAAACGCACCGCGAGGATGTGGGGCTTCCCCCCCCCCCCAGAAGCCGCCCAAGACTGAGAACATCATGAAGATGAAAGGTCTTTTGCGGCTTCTGTAATGAAAGACAGCGTAACACACACACACACACACACAGAGATTAAAGTATTTATTGAAAAATTAAGGTTTTATGCCGGATTTCATATTTACTCTCCTTGAATGAAAAAAAATATATAACTAGAGTTAACATATTTTAATTATATTAGTTGCACCTGTGGCTAATGAAATATAGAACCGCCTTCTACTCGAGAAAGTTTGAATGGCGGGTTAATGGGTGTTACATTATACATTAAAGGAAATGCCAAGTAAATGAACAATGTTTGGTAGGACATCGTACCTCTTTCAAACAGCACGTGGCTCTTTAGCAAGTGACTCTTCAATACGTGACATTTCTGCAAGTGCCTCATTTACTTCTACTACACCATTGCCTGTAAATACAGTTATTAAACGTTATATGTAAGAAATAGTTAACAATATAGCTAAATATTACAAAGTACATACACGCAAACTAGCGTAATTTGTCTGAATGATTTTATCTATCTATCTGTCTATATCTATCTATCTATCTATCTATCTATCTATCTATCTACCTATCTATCTATCTATCTATCTATCTATCTATCTATCTATCTATCTATCTTTCTATCTATCTATCTATCTATCTTTCTATCTATCTATCTATCTGTATGTCTGTCTGTCTGTCTGTTTATCTATCTATCTATCTATCCATCTATCGATCTATCTATATATGTATCATCTATTTATATATCCATCCATCTATCTATCTTTTTTATCAATGTATTTATCTACCTATCTATCTTTATATATATATATACACACATAAGCTCACATACAAATACACACACAATAACAAATAACCATACACACAACGTAAATATGTATGCATACACCCATGTACATACTTGAATACATACTGACATACGTATATTCACTCAAACACACACACACACACATACCATTTACATCAAGAAAGCGAACAAGCGTTCGCATGGAATCTCTTTGTACTAATCCGTCGAAGTTTCCGTCAAGTCCATCATAGAAATGACGAAACTTCCTCTTGTCGCCCTCAGGTATGTCAGTAAGAATTTCTTCTAATTCCGTAATGGTCAGCACTCCGTCACCTAGATAGAGATAGAGAGAGAGAGAGAGAGAGAGAGAGAGAGAGAGAGACAGACAGAGACAGAGAGAGAGAGACAGAGAGAGAGAGACAGAGAGAGACAGAGAGAGAGAGATTAAGCATTATATTATAAGTTTAGCAAAACTTTATTTTCCGTAAGTGGTAAGAGATATCCTTTTTGTTAAATGGTTATTTTAATTATTATTCTTGTTCATTCTTAACAGCACTGGGGTTTTTTTTGCATCGCTATGTAGGTGTTGCTGTACCAGAATTGTACTGTTATATCGGTACGTACGTTATTCTTTAGTAGAACTAAAATGTTTTAAAATGGAAGTATGTTTTTCTAAACCTTAACTTCATGTTTTTATTGTGATATGTTGGTTTCCTTCACCTTAACTGCACTGCAGTTGAACTTGTTTTGTACTTGGTGATCGAATTTTTCAGCTCCTTATTTAATAATATTTACTATAGTTACAAGGTAATTTAATTACTTATTTGTCTGAGAGATACATATATTGGTTAGTAGTGTACCTTATTTAATTATATTTAATATAGTTGCAAGCTAATTTAATTACTTATGTGTCTGAGAGATAAATATCCTGGTTAGTTGTGTATCTTAGTTAATTATAAATTATAGTTCCAATGTATTAAATTACTTATGTGTCAGAGAGAAAGCATACCCTGGTCAATTATATACCTTAATTAATTGTATATACTATGGTTATAAATATATCGTAATTACGCATGTGTCGTAGATAAAAGCGAACCCTAGTAATTATATTCAATAATATTTTTCAATAATTTCATTCAATAATATATTACAATCCATTAATATCTTTATTTACTATTAAATTCCAGTTAAATAAATATATTACTGTTAGTGTCCATCATGTCAAAAGTTACAAAGTAGTCCGCAGTTGACAGCACCACGTCATTCGAACCCAAACTATGAGACAAGGAAACGAAAATGAAAACGTCATTTACAATAATTACATACTAAAATACTAACACATTAAAATGATTCGTGCTTTTAGGATTGATATCATGTAAATTTTCCTTCTAGAAATATCAATTTGCTTGTTCTGTTTCCTTATGACAAATAAACATTTTCTTAAAACATTCTGTTTCAATAAATTTGTCTACATCCATTTAATCTATTTCCAGGCTTAATTGTTATATAAATTGTTATTGAGGAAGTGAACAGAACAATGACACTCATTATGATGATAGTTTTGTAAGTTCAGAGTTGGACTAAACAACTCCAGTTGAGAATATACGAGAATTTGATGATGCAATCAAATCCATTTCCAAATTGATGAGAAGATTTAGTATCTAATGGATACGATTTGTGGGAACAAGACAGCCAATGGGTTGAGATCAAATGTTTACCTGTTGTAGAGAATTCTATTGTTTAATCACTTTGAACTTGGAGTGGCAAGAGATTTGGTCATAAAAGGTGGCCATCAGCTTAATGGTTAGATAACTTACAGATTGAGAGAGAATGGACTTACAAATATTTCATGCATTTTGCTGTCGTTATTGTAAACTTGTGTTTTATGCATAGATGTATTATGTAAGTAGATTATTATTTCTACAAAGTTTTTAACTAAGATGTTGGTATATAGTGTGCAAAACACTTGACATTGTTTTTAGTGAACTCACTCACACAATTGATTTGCTCTTTTTATTATATTGTGTGTGTGTATCAAACTAAAAAATATTGCAGGAGACAGTAAATGAAGACTTAACTGTAAGAGAGAATGGAGTGTAACGACTATTGTGGCTTTGCATAGACTAAGTTACATTGAAACTATTCTTGCTTATCTCTATTAACTCCCTTTCTGTTCTCTGATAAGAACTGTCATTTGATTTGTATTGACACTAAACTGTTGAATTGTGTTTTATGATATAAGAATGTATAAGTATTAAAAATAATTGAGCATTGTTTCGTGGAAATATTCATGTCAAATAATCTTGTAAATTATACGTGTTAAATGTATATTCGATTGTTGATATAATAAATTTATTGACATTCTTAAACATATTGATAATCTTATGTTGGAAAAGAAAGCGAGTGGATGGAGGCTCGCTAAATATAGATAAAAGACGGGTTTGTCTTCTCCATTTTTTCCGCTTTGTATGGTTAGTGTTTGTTTTAATGTTGTGAAAGATAGAAACAATTTACAGCGTCCGTATATCCACCACGTGAGAGAGATGAGTGGTATATTGTTGATAATTATTAATAACATAATTTAAATTCTTATCAATTATAATTAGTTATGGGTGATTAATTAATAATAATTATCGTAACCATTAACTATGCGGCTTTCGCTTCACACGTTAGTACACAATTTTAATTCTATTTCAGCTTCGCCTTCATGTCAAATCTGTGTCAGTTATTTTGTCTGAATTTATATATCTAGGTTTCAGAATCATCGTCGGCATGGTAAATCCGGTTTTGATTCATCATCTGACTGTTAAATCCGGTTTTGATTCATTGTCTGACTGGTAACTCTGAGTAAGATTATTCGCTCCCATTCAAACATTTTTGGTTCGGATAACTTGACACAATAGAAAATCTTTAAGTCAAAACATTTCGCACAGATCACTGTTCAATTATAAACGAAATTGATAGTGTGTTGTTTTCACTTTTTCGAACATTAATATTTCACTGAAATGTATTTTCTGATTTAGTAGTACTTTGTTTTAGATAGAACATTGAAATGCGTTACAAAATACACAATAATAATGCATGTATCGATTTAATCAATTGCATACAAAACAGATAAACAGAAATATACTATTGCTAACAAAATTAAATAGCTACATTAATCACATTCACAACATTAACAACAATAAATAATGAATCAAATCATACTTTATACACACTGTTGGTAAAATTAAATACAATTTAATTATATTTTGTTAGAATGAGCAAAGTAAACGCCAAAAAAGCCAATCTGAAAAACAATTTTCTTTTGCAGAGTTGAAGATGATGAAACCATATTATATGGAATTAGATAATTAGTTTACCATACTTTATATTTGATTATCATTTACTGGCAACGTATTATTCAATATTCAAGTTGAGAATCTGAAAGTAATTTATCTTCACTGTAATTACAAAATGATAATTTTAATACGCAAGGGTATGGTTTCAGAAGTGACATCTTACACCTTTCAAGTGGCGTTGGTGTCAGGGTATATTTAACATGACAGACATAAAACACATATTACTATTGCTATAACTGTATGTATATTTAACAAGACAGACATAAAACGCATATCTCTATTGCTATAACTGTATGTATATTTAACAAGACGGACATAAAACACATATTCGTATTGCTATAAATGTATGTATATTTAACAAGACAGATATAAAACACATATTAATATTGCTATAACTGTATGTATATTTAACAAGACAGATATAAAACACATATTCATATTGCTATAACTGTATGTATATTTAACATGACAGACATAAAACACAAATTACTATTGCTATAACTGTATGTATATTTAACAAGACAGATATAAAACACATATTACTATTACTATAACTCTATGTATATTTAACAAGACAGACATAAAACACATATTCCTATTGCTATAACTGTATGTATATTTAACAAGACAGACATAAAATACATATTCCTATTGATTTAACTGAATGTATATTTAACAAGACAGATATAAAACACATATTACTATTGCTATAACTGTATGTATATTTAACAAGACATACATAAAACACATGTTCCTATTGCTATAACTGTATGTATATTTAACAAGACAGACATAAAACACATATTCGTATTGCTATAACTGTATATTTAACAAGACAGACATAAAACACATATTCCTATTGCTATAACTGTATGTATATTTAACAAGAAATACGTAACGCACACATTTATAATGTTATAACAGTACGTACATTTAACAAGACTGAAGTGTAAATATACAATTACTTACTTTCTTGTCACAAACGTAGCCAGTCCACAAATCACGAGAGCTATCTTTATACTTGAAACGGCCATTGCTGTGAAATCTGAAATTTCATATGAGAAACATTTACAATTTGCAAGTTGATAAAAATTTTAAAAGGGCACGCACACTAACACACACACACACACACACACACACACACACACACACACACAAGAATGCTTGCTTGCCTTTCGTTGTGCATGAAAAGAAATTCATTTAGCCCTCTGTTTTCTATGCCCCTCTTTTTTGTCTCACTTTAATTTTCCTTTTCTTAATCTTTTCCCATTGCTCTTTATACAATTCTTTTGTGTGTGTGTGTGTGTGTGTGTGTGTGTGTGTGTGTATGTGTGTGTGTGTGTGTGTGTGTGTGTGTGTGTGTGTGTGAATACTTGTTTAACTGTTCATCTTATTTATCTATGCAACGATATATTTATATCGTTCTTCATGTGCACAGTCTTCTGTATTCATATATTAAAGAAATAAATTCTCTTTAAACTGAAACGTATTTGTAGCATTAAAGTACGCACATACCAGTGTCTGAAGCTCTGCCTTCACCGTAGAGAGTCGTTGATGCAAGTGATTTTCTGTCTCCATAGAGTTTGCATGACATTCATTACGTGTACTGTGACTTGCGCACTGCTTGATTGATACGTCACTCGAGAGGTGTACGGTTTTCATTCGTCAGTGATTGTCTCCTATCTTTTAACGTTCTGTTATTACTTTTATTGCAATGCACACAATTTTAATAAGCAGAAAGCTGAGATGTTATCAGGCTGGCAACATCTTCTCTGATAGAAGTATTATATAGGCATTTCCGGTGAACGCTTTACCAATACATTTCACATGAACAATTAATTCACACTTGTCTGTATGAAAAGTATAGCTATTCTATAATACCAGGATACCAAAATTTACTGCATACGAATAATTAAATCCGCACTTTACTAAAATAAAATACTATACTGACATTTCTAATAATTAGTTATTTTTCTATTTTTTCTCTTTCTTTTGTTTTTATGTTTTTATCACTGGGAACAGCGACATCAATGATTGTTACTGTTCTGTTGGACTTGTTGAGAACTACAATGTCTGGTCTTCGTGCAGGAATCATCCGATCTGTTCTTATCTCGAAGTCCCATAGCATTTTGTTTCGGTGACTGCTTCTGGTTGGTGGATCCATGCTCTTTCTTGGGTTTTTATGCCATAATTCTCACACAAATTTCTATGTATGTGTTTTGCCACTTCATTGTGTCGTTTGGTGCATTCTGTTCCAGCCAGATCCTGACATCCAGATAATAAATGCTCTGTTGTCTCATCCATGGATTTGCAGAGTCTACATTTGGAATCCTTGGAAAATTTCATGATTTTCGTTTTATGTGATTTGTTGTTGAGTGCTTGATCTTGTGCAGCTGTTATGAGTGCTTCTGTTTCTGCTTTCAATCCTGCCTCTTTCAACCATTTGTACGTTGATTGTTTTGTTGATATTTCGTCGGCTTGTCGTACATACTGGCCATGCAGAGGTTTCTGGCTCCATGTATGTGCTAGTTCTTGCTTCGTTGTTTTCTTCCATGCTTCTTTGTCTGTTTCTGGGGGTTGGAATAATCCACTCATCTTTACTGCTTCTATCAGTGGATCATCTTTGTTGTTCTTCCAGATGTAGTCCACAAGGCCAATGACTTCTCCTTCAATGACCTCGGCCTCCCATTTTTCGAGATACATAGAGCCTGTCTACGTCTGCTTTGGGGTGTAAGGCTTTATGTATTGTGATTAGTTTTCTTGTTTTCCTGTCCAGTTCACTTATTTAATTTGCTGTCCAATCTATGATACCTCCAGTGTAGCTTACTACAGGTATTGCATATGCATTAAGGGCTTGTATTTTGTTCGCCCCATTTAGCTTGGACTTCAGGACTTGTCTAACACGTTTTTCATATTCTCTCTTAACTTTGGACTTCACTTCTCTCTGCATATTTTCTTGATGTTGTAGTATCCCAAGATACTTATATATATTTTCCATTGAAACATCGTTGATTTTTCCGATGTCGAATTGCAGGCCCTCTGTTGTTTTGACCTTGCCTTTCTGGATGACAATTCGTCCACATTTCGCAAGGCCGAATTTCATGTTGAAGTCCTCACTGCAGATCTTGACAGTATTGATCAGGGATGTGATGTCACGTTCATTTTTACCGTACAGCTTGAGATCGTCCATGTACAGTAGATGGCTGATAATCTGTCCTGCTTTCATTTTGTATCCTAACCCTGTTTTCTGGATCACTTGACTGAGAGGATTCAGGGCAATGCAGAACAGCAGTGGTGATAGGGAATCACCTTGGAAGATTCCACAATTTATTGCTATGTCTGCAATATTTGTGTTGTTGCATGTGAGGGTGGTTTTCCAATTTGTCATTGACTCCTGAATTAGGTTCTGTATTGATGGCGCTACTTTGTACAATTTTAATATTTCAATTATCCATGAATGTGGGACTGAGTCATAGGCCTTTTGATAATCAATCCATGCCATTGCAAGATTTGTTCTTCGTTTCTTGCTGTCAGTCACTATCGCCTTATCAATTGCCAATTGGTCCTTCGTTCCTCTGCTGCCTGGTCTAGCACCCTTTTGTTCACTGTTTAGAAGTTTGTTTGTTTCAAGGTTAGTCATGATTTTGTCAGCTATAATTCCTGATAGTAACTTTCAGGTGGTTGATAGGCAAGTGATTAGACGATAGTTGTTTGGTGTTGTGCTTTTCTGTGGATCTTTCATTATCAGACTTGTTTTTCCCTTTACCATTCCTGCTGGTAGGGTTATTATTATTATTATTATTATTATTATTATTATTATTATTATTATTATTATTAACCACTAATATAAATAACTCTTATTTTCATAGTATATTTTTATTCGACTAATTTACATATTTACGACTTCCAAAATTAACTTACTATTCAAACGATAATGTCATAACTTCTCGTAATTAACTCGCATTGTTAAATATATCTTGGATTCTCTTTTTTCAAAAGTGTTCTATTTAATTTAGTATACATTGTTTAATATATCTTTGATTCTCTTTTTTCAAAGTGTTCTATTTAATTTAGTAAAAATTTAGAACCTTTGTCTTGTAGGCACCTCATCAATCAATCTAGCTAGTTTAATAAACATTAGTGAACTTCACTCTGGAAGTCACATCGTCAATACATCTAGCTAGTTTAGTAAACATTATTGAATTAATGTCTGGAAATGACATCGTCAGTACATCTACCTAGTGTAGTAAACATTATTGAATTAGTGTCTAGATATCACATCGTCAATACATCTAGCAAGTTTATTAAGCATTAGTGAATTACTATCTAGAAATCACATTGTCAGTACATCTAGCTAGTTTATTAAACATTAGTGAATTAATGTCTGGAAATGACATCGTCAGTACATCTAGCTAGTTTAGTATGCATTAGAGAGCAAGTGATTTTAGGTCATCATGTCAAAGTAAAACATCTCAAAAATTTTAAGGGAAACAATAATATGCAGCAGCAAACGGAAGACAATCTCTATTCAACAACAAATAAAGACAATATCAACACAAACATGGTTTAGTAAACAGCCTTCTGAGACTGTATTAAATTGTCATGATTCTTTTATTTAAAATTTGGTTACAAACGGCAATCTGTGATCTTTGCAACTTGGAACCTCTTATGAGTCCTCACTATGATTCCCTCAGTTTCTGGAGAATAAAAATAATATAGTACTACTATTATTCTTACGATAAAATACATGTAAAACTAATATTAATTTCACGATAAAATACATATAGTACTAGTACAATTATTCCCACGATAAAATACATTTAGTAGTGCTACTATTATTCTCACGATAAAATGCATGTATTACTACTATTATTCTCACGATAAAATACATGTAGTACTAAAATTATTTTCAGGATAAAATATATGTAATACTATTATTATTTTCACGATAAGATATATGTAATACTAATATTTTTTCACGATAAAATATATGTAATAGTAATGTTATTTTCACGATAAAATATATGTAATACTAACTTTATTTTCACGACAAATTATGTAAAATTATAATATTGTTTTCACGATAAACAAAGTGTAATACTAATATTATTTTCACCAAAAATTATATGTAATATAATGTTATTTTCACCACAAATTACATGTAATACTCATACTATTATCACCACAAATAACATGTAATACTAATATTATTTTCACCACAAATTACATGTAATTATAATATTATTTTCACCACAAATTACATGTAATACTATTACTATTTTTCACCACAAACTACATGTACTAATAATATAATTTTCACCACAAATTGCATATAATTATAATATTATTTTCACCACAAGTTACATGTAAAAATGATATTATTTTCATGAAAAAATACATTAATTACTAATAATATTTTCACAACATAAAATACTAATATTATGTTCATGACAAATTGTATGAAATAATAATAATATTATTCTCACGACAAAATAAAAATAATGCTTATTTTTTTTTAAAAAAACATGTTTATCGGAGTATTACGAATATTATTTTTACGATATCTCTCATTGTGCTAAAGAAATAATTATAAATTATTTCGCGAATTTCAGTAAGCTATAGTATAGCCATTATCTAATCTGATTGCACGTTAGTAATTTTTAGTTAAAAACAGGCAAAACCATGTAGACGTCTTACTACGATATACTTTTAATCGCTTTCACACGGACAAAACGTCTGAGAGGGATTCTTACGACATAGAGTCGCTTTCACACGGACAAAATGTCTGAGAGGGATTCTTACGACATAGAGTCGCTTTCATTTTAGCAAACGTTCTATGACGGACTCATTATGACGTAATTACAGTCGCTGTCGCAAAGATACCCGATGTCATGAAGAATAAGGGTGTACACAGAAACACACTGATTTCAAACTTAAATGTACCCCGTGTCTATAGACATTTTATGTCAGTGATAAAACAGGAGCATGTATAGACACCGACATACAGAAACACAAAGTGAGACCAATGACACAAACATATAGAAATTACTCTATGATAAAATAGGGGCACACAGTGACACAGATGTCTAGGAACAAACAGTGACACATATCTATAGGAACACACATGTCTAGGAACGCACAGTGACATGGATGTATAGGAACAAACAGTGACACATATCTATAGGAACGCACAGTGATACAGATGTATAGGAACGCACAGTGAGAAGATGTATAGGAACACACTAGGATAAAACAGAGACCTACCAGGAAAATAGAGAACAAATAAGAGAGATAATTATTTCAGAAACCAAATATCGTCTCCAACTTAATTAATTCAATCTTAGATGATCGTGATGATGATCATGGTGGTGACGACGACGATAGTGATGATGATGATGATGATGATGATGATGATGATGATGATGATGATGATGATGATGATGATGATGATGATGATGGCGCTGATGAGAATGATGATAATGAAATTATAATTATAAGAAATAAATTTAAAGTAAACAACTAATAAAAATAAAATCAAAATATCTCAGACCTATCAAATAAACTTCGCTTTAGCCAAGGCAACCAAAAACACAAAGCGAACAGCCCCAGGAAACTAACATATCAGCTTCGACAGCCCCTAAAAGAAAGGGGACAAAATACAGACAATGGTGCGTTAAGCGGGGGGGGGGGGGGCTGGGGTGTCCTTGGACACTGGTGTTATGACCTAAAGCTCAGCCTTAACTTTACAAAAATTAATTAAAAACAAACTAAAGTTGATTTAGTCATCAGACCCAAGCATCCAATTCCACACACACACACACACACACACACACACACACACACACACACACACACACACACACACACACACACACACACACACACACACACGCGCGCGCACACACAATCAAACCACCCACTCCCCAGCGCGAAATCGGTCTAGACCGGAAGCGCTTCATACAATTGAAAAACAATAGTAAAAAAATATACAAAAATCTAAAAATATGAGATTGATTTTAGGATCAATTAAATAATTAGAACTTTGAGATTTCCATGGATTTTTCACTAGGCCGTATTACAAACCAGCCAGATGTGACGTGGTCAAATCCTGACATTTTGACAAACCATCCATATATGAATTGATATGTCACTTTTGGAGATTTCTCAACATATCAAACTGAAAATGTCTTGATATTTTCTGTGAAGAGTGTAAGACTGCGTGCACTGATGACATCTGAAATGTGAACTCGACTACATGTCATCAGAAATGTCAAATACACTACTTGTTTTTACCTCTGAAAAGTATAATGGGCTATATGTAATTAAAACATACTGAAGGCATGAAATAATCGCATTTACATTTGTCATTGGTCGGCTAATATTTTGAGAATAACAGAGATGAAAATAACGATAGAAAGGAATGGATATTTGGCTTGATTTTGATATACTATTGGATGTAACCTGAAGCGGTAAATATTGTAATGTGTATAATTCTATTGTTTTAATCATAACCCAGAATTCAATTTAATAAATGCATAAACTTGCAAATTCACCCATTTTCTCATATCATAATATGCACGTGGTTTACATAAGATATCAATAAATATAAATTAAAATAAAAAACTTATTTCTAAAACATAAAATAACATTAGATGAAATTACGGATACACAGTTGAAAGAAATACGAGCTTAGAAATGATCTAAAAGGCTACAAAACTTACATGCGAGTGTAAACATGATTGTAAAGCTACATTATGTTAACGAGCTTTAAAAAAGTTCCTAAAAGCTACATGAAATGGACAAGATTTGAAATGGTACTAAAAGCTACGAAAAATACATACACGTTTAGAAATAGCTTCATGAAATACATACGACTTAAAAATGAATTTTAAAAAAGCTACATGCTATATGAATGGGCTAGAAGGCTGGAACTATCCTGTTTTCAGAAGATGCATGTATCAGTGGCTTCGCCACCCCCACCCACCCCCAAAGACGGAGGGAGGTTGATGGTGTGCGCCAAACTAGGTGCGAAATGTTACACAACATTTCACCATACCTCATGCCCTCCAACTCAGACGCACCGCGAGGCTGTGAGCCCCCCCCCCCCCCCCCCCGAAGCTGCTAATTGTGATGATGAAAGTCTATTGCGGATTCTGGGGTGAAAGAGAGAGTCACACACACACACACACACACACACACACACACACACACACACACACACACACACACACACACACACACACACACACACATACACACACACACACACACACACACACACACACACACGCACACACACACACACAAGATAAAGTAATTATTACAGAAAAAATAAAGTTTTATGCCGGATTTCATACTTGCTCTCCTTGAATGAAACAAAATATATAACTAGAGTTAAAATATTTTAATTATATTATTTGCATGTGTTGCTAATGAAACATAGAAACGTCTTCTACTCGAGAAAATTTGAAGGGGGTGGGGTTGGATGGGTGTTACAATACGCATTAAATTAAATGCAAGTAAATGAACAATGCTTTTGAGGACATTATACCTCTTTCAAACATCCACGTTCCACTCTTTGAAATCTTCTACACCATTGCCTATAAATAAAGTTATTAAACGTCAAAGGTAGGAAAGAGTAAAAACATAGCTAAATAATACACATATACATACACACTCAAACTGGAGTAATTTGTCTGAATGATTATCTCTCTCTCTCTCTCTCTCACTCTCTCACTACCTATCTATATATCCATCTATCTATCTATCTATCTATCTATCTATCTATCTATCTATCTATCTATCTATCTATCTATTCTCTATATCTATCCATCAATCTATCTATCAATGTGTCATCTATTTATCTATCCATCAATCCATCCATCCATCCACCCATCTATCTATCAATGTATCTATCTATCTATCTATCTATCTATCTATCTATCTATCTATTTATGTATCTCTCTATTTAGTTGATATATATATCTTTGTATTTATCTGTATGTACACAAAAATATACATAAATACGTACGCATTCATTCAGATAATCAAATATATATATATATATATATATATACACATACACATAAGCTCACATACAAATACACAGACAAGAACAAATAACCATAGACACATCGTAAACATGCATGCATACACCCATGTACATACTTGAATACACACTCACATACGTATATTCACTCAAACACATACGCATACCATTTACATCAAGAATGCGAACAAGCTTTGTAATGGAATCTCTTTGTACTAATCCGTCGACTTTTCCGTCAACTTCATCATAGAGATGAAATATCCATTTGTAGTACTCTCTTGAAGTTGCGGTTACTTCCGTAATTGTCAGCACTCCGTCATCTAGATAGATAGATAGATAGATAGATAGAGAGAGAGAGAGAGAGAGAGAGAGAGAGAGAGAGAGAGAGAGAGAGAGAGAGAGAGAGAGAGAGAGATTAAGCGTAATATTATAAGTTTAGCAAAACTTTATTTTCCGCATGATAAATGGTCATTAACAATTCATGTTCCTCCTTAACTGCACTGTTTTTGTAGGTGTAGCTGTACCAGAAATCTACTGTTGTACTGATACGTACGTTATTCTTTAGTAGAACTACATATTTTTTTTAATGGAAGTTTTTCAAAAAAATAAACTTTATTGTTTTTACTGTGATATGTTGGTTTGCTTCACATTAACTGCACTGCAGTTGAACTTGTTTTATAATTGTAGATCGATTTTTTCAGAACCTTAAATATAGTAAATATAATTAAATAAGTAATTTAATTACTTATGTGTCTGAGAGATAAATATCCTGGTTAGTTGTGTATCTTAGTTAATTATAAATTATAGTTCCAATGTATTAAATTAATTATGTGACGAAGATAAGATACCATGGTCAATTATATACCTTAATTAATTGTATATTCTATGGTTATAAATATATCGTAATTACGCATGTGTCATAGAAAAAGAGTGAACCCTAGTAATTATATGCAATAATTATTTCTATAATTTTATTCAATAATATATTATTATAATCCATTAATATCTTTATATACAATTAAATATCAGTTAAATAAATATTTTACGGTTAGTATCAGTCTTGTCAAAAAATGCATAGTACTCCATAGTCGACAGCGCTCCATCCTTATTCAAATCCAAATCAGTGAAATCCTTCTTCGGAAATCTATGAGACAGAAAGAAACAAAAAGGAAAAAATCATTTACAATAATTACATACTATAATACTTACACATTAAAATGATTCTTGATTTTAGGATTGATATCATGTAAATTTTCTTTCTAGAAATATCAATTTGCTTGTTCTGTTTCCTTATGACAAATAAACATTTTCTTAAAACATTCTGTGGTGGAAAAAATTGCCTACATCTATTTAATCTATTTCTAGATTAATTATTATATAAAATGTTAAATTGACGAATTGACCAGAACAGTGGCACTCATTATGATGGTAGTTTTTGTAAGTTCAGAGTTGGAGAAAACAACTCGAGTTGAGAATATGCGAGAAATTGATGATGCAATACAAACCATTTCCAAATGGATGAGAAGATTTATTATCTAATGGATACGATTTATGGGAACAAGACAGCCAATGGGTTGAGATCAAATGTTTACCTGCTGTAGAGAATTCTATTGTCTAATAACTTTGAACTTGTTGTGGAAAGAAGTTTGGTCATGAAAGGTGGCTATCAGCTTAATGGTTAGTTAACTGACTGATTGAGAGAGAATGGACTTACAAATAGTTCATGCATTTTGCTATTGTTATGTTATACTTGTGTCTTATGTAGAGATGTATTATGTAAGTAGATTATTATTTACACAATTTTTTTTAACTTAGATGCTGGTATATAGTGTGCTAAACACTTGACATTTGTTTAGTGAACACACTCACAAAATTGATTTGCTCTATTTATTATGTTGTGTGTGTGTATCAGGCTAATAAATAATGTTTCAGGAAACAATAAATTAAGACTTAAATGTAAGAGAGAATGGAGTTAAACGTCTATTGTGGCTTTACGTAGAATTTACATTGAAACTATTCTTCCTTATCTCTAATAACACCATTTCTGTTCTCTGATAATAATAGCTGCAGTTTGATTTGTATTGACATTATTCTGTTGAATTGTGTTTTATGATATAAGAATGTATAAGTATTAAAAATAATTGAGCATTGTTTCGTGGAAATATTCATGTCAAATATTCTTGTAAATTATACTTGTTAAAAAGTTTATTCTATTTTTGATAAAATAAATTTATTGACTTTCAAAAACATATTGATAATCTTATGTTGGATAAGAAAGCGAGTGGATGGTGGCTTGCTAAATATAGATAAAAGGCGGATTTGTCTTCTCCTTCAGTTAGACCTTTTCCACTTTGTACGGATAATGTTTGTTTTAATGTTGTGGAAGAGATAATCAAATTACAGCGTCCGCATATCTACCACGTGAGAGAGATGAGTATTATCTTGTGGAGAATTATTAATAACATAAATTAAAGTGCTCATCAATTGTAATTAGTTATGGGTGATTAATTAACAATAAATATCGTAACCTTTAACTATGTGGCTTTGACTTCACACGTTAGTACACAATTTTATTCTATTTCAGCTTCGCCATCATGTCAAATTTGTGTCAGTTATTTTGTCTGACTCTTAAATCTACGCTTCAGAATAATCGTCGGAATGGTATGTCCGGTTTTGATTAATCGTCTGACTGGTTAATCTGAGTTAGATTATTCATCCCATTCAAACATTTTTGGTTCGGATAACTTGACACAATAGAGAATCTTTAAGTCAAAACATTTCCCACAGATCATTGTTCAATTATAAACGAAACTGTTAGTGTGTTGTTTTCACTTTTACCAACATTAATATTTCACTCAAATGTATTTTTTCTGACGTAGTAGTAGATAAATTTGCTTTAGATAGAACATTGAAATACTTTACAAAATACACAATAATATTGCTAACAAAATTAAATAGCTATATTAATCACAACCACAACATGAAATAAAGAATCAAATCATACTTTATACATACTGTAAAATTAAATACAGTTTATTTCTATTTTGTTAGAATGAGCAAAGTAAACGCCAAAAAAGCCAATCTGTAAAACAATTCTCTTTTTCAGAGTTGAAGATGAAGAAACCATATTAGAAACAATTAGATATAATTAGTTTTACATACTTTTTTGATTATCATTTACTGGCAACGTATTATTCAATATTAAAGTTGAGCATATGAAAGTAATTTCTCTTTATTATAATTACATAATGGGAAATTTAATGGGCAAGGGTATGGTTTCTTAAGTGACATTTTACAACTTACAACTCATGGGTCAGAATAATGTAATATTTCAGAATAAATAGCGCGTTTACAACATAGAGATAAAACGAGAGAACACCAAAGCAATAGTCTAGTCTTATTGACCTTCTTACGCAAATTGATAAACTTATGTTGTAGAAGAAATTGAGTGGATGGGGGCTCATTAAAAATAGATTAAATATGAATTTGTCTTCTCCTTTAGTAATCATTTTCCACCTATGGAATATTTTGTGACAGTAAATATTTGTCTTTAAATGTTGAGGAAGAGAGAAAACGTTTACAGCGCCGGATATCCGCCATGTAAAAGAAACGAGAGGTTTCTGCTGAAGGATCGTTAATAAAATAAATTAAGGTTGACATTACTTGTAATTAGTTGTGAATTATGAATTATAGAGTAATAATAATAATAATCATTAAGTGGCGTTGGTGTCACGGTATATTTAACAAAAACAGACCTAAAACACATATTCCTATTTTTATATCAGTAAGTATATTTAACATAAAACATATATTCCTATTGCTATAACAGTATGCATATTTAACAAGAGAGACATAAACCATGTATTCCTATTGCTATAAGAGTATGCATATTTAACAAGAAATACGTAAAACAGAAAGCCATAATCCTATAACACTAAGTATATTTAACAAGACAGAAGTGTAAATATGCAATTACTTACTTTTTTGCCACACACGTATCCAGTCCACAAATCACGAGAGCTACCTTTATACTTGAAACGGCCATTGCTGTGAAATCTGAAAATTAATGTGAGAAAAATTTACAATTTGCAATTTGATTTTTTTTAAAGGAAAAACACACATGTGCGCACAGACAGACGCACACTTACACACACACAAAGAACGCACACACCAGTGTCTGAAGCTCTGCCTTCACCGTAGAGAGTCGTTGATGCAAGTGATTTTCTGTCTCAAAAGAGTTTGCTTGACGTCATTACGTGTACAGTGACTAGCGCACTGCTTGATTGACACGTCACTCGAGAGGTGTACGGTTTTCATTCGCCAGTGCTTGTCTCCTTTCTTTTAACGTTTTCTGAATTTTATTGCAATACACAATTTTAATAAGCAGAAAGCTGAGATGTTACCAGGCTAGTAACATCTTGTTGTTGTTAGTGTGGGGAACGCTTCCGGCTTCCGCCGCTTTCGCGTTTGGAGAGGGGGGGAGAGGGAGGGGGGTGTCTTTCTGCTGCTGCGTGTGCCCGTTGAGAAAACATGTCTGGCCGGCAAAGGCGGACTCCAAGCCCGGTGATCCGTGGGTTGAAGTCGATGTTGTTGTTGTTCCTGGTGGTGGCGTTGATATTGTTGTCGTTTCTGGTGTTATGGCGAGGGGATGTCTTACAGAGCCCAGGCTAGTAACACTCCAGATCTATATCCAGTGTGTACATGTGCCCGGGTTGTTCGACTTCCCGACCTCCTCACTGTTGGCGTCATTGTTGTTGTTGTGGCTGTCCCCGGTGTCCGTTGGGATGCTTGCATGTGGGCGCTGGCGGCGGCGTTGTTGTTGACGTGGCTGTCCCCGGTGTCCGTTGGGATGCCTGAAGGTGGGCGCTGGCGGCCAGTACAGATGGTCGAGTAGCAGTTGAATTAAATCGGCCATTGGATGGTTAAAATAACCCCAAGAGGGGTAATGTTGTTCCTGGTACTGCCAGTGTTGTTGTTGTTGTTGCTGTCCGCGATGTTGTTGAGGTTGTTGTCTAGGGCACTGTTGTTGCCTCCGAATATGTGGTGGCGGGCGCCGTCTTTTTTTCCTTTCGCCCTGTTTTGTTGTTGTTGGTGTTGGTGGAGTGGGCTGGCATTCTGATGTTGATGCTGTTGTAGTTGTCGCCGTTGTTGGTGGTCGAGGCGGCGTCGCTGGTATGGGTGAGAGGGGCACGGCCTCGAGTTCCCTTGAAACCTGGTCCAGTATGTTATCAAATTCGTTGGATTGTTGAGGTTCGTTCATGTGGACGTTTGTCGTTTGGATTTTTTTTCCCTTCGTCTGGATGTTGGTAGTCTGTGTATTAGCGGCTTTATGAGGTTTTTCCTTTTTCTTCTTTGTCTCTGTTTGAGTTTTCTTTTCTTCACTTGTAGTCCTTTGTGTTTGGGTTTTCTTTTCTTCCGACGCTGGAGTTGGTGTCTGGGAAAATGCCACTTTGGTGTTAATTTTTCCAGTCGAAGTCTGTGTGGCATTGACTTTTGTGGTTGGTGGAATTTGCCACACGATGTGCGTGTTACTTTCTTGGTCACTCGTGTTGATGGACGTTTGTGTTTCGTTGTCAGCACAAGTTGTAAATTTCTTATCCTCTATTTTGATGAGGTGCCAATTTTTGAAAATTGTATAGGCTTCACGTACGCCTGTCTCACTTTCTTGGTTGAATGCTTCGCGCAGTAAATACCTGTATGCTCTATTGATTTTTTGGTTGCCTGTATTGATTTGGAGGCAGTGAGGTGCAAGATATATGAAGCGGTGGGCACTCACCTCCTCATCATATACTTCTACCAATCTGTGCCGGAGGTGTCTTCTTACTTTGTCTTGCTCCTCCTGGTCTGTAAAAGGCAGGGTAGAAGTGTTGATGGTAGAGCGAGTGGTACGTTTTTCCTGCGTGTTTCTCCGTCGGTGGTCCGATGCGAAGTGCCCTAGTAACATCTTCTCTGATAGAAGTAATATATAGACATTTCCGGTGAACATTTCACCAATACATTTCACATGACTGATCTGTACAACATTCCTCTCCTCCTTAACAATTCAACAAATTTGAGATTGGAACATTGGTTGTCGACACATAATGAAATAACCCTATGCGTATATTACTGCTGAAGGAATGTGGTTTTGTTTGCCTAAATAATAGTATATTCGTGTTTATCTCTTGACATTAACTATAATTTATAATATTATATTTCACTTATGGTATTTAAATGTATGAAGACCATATCTGTAAGAGTGTTCTTCTGTCTTGAATGTCACATTAGTTTGGATGAAGTTTTGATGAGTGCTGATCCATGAAGCAACACCGGAATGGAATGAGCCATGCGCCAGAGACAGTTCCACGGACAACATGTGCAACACTTATATATATAATGTGTGTGTGTGTGTGTGTGTGTGTGTGTGTGTGTGTGTTTGTGTGTGTGTGTGTGTGTGTGTGTATGTGTGTGTGTGTGTGTGTGTGTGTGTGTGTGTGTGTGTGTGTGTGTGTGTGTGTGTGTGTGTGTGTGTGTGTGTGTGTGTGTGTGTGTGTGTGTGACATGAGACCACAGAAGTTACATTGAGGAACCAAACCTAAGTGACTATAAAACCAAAAAAGTTATTCTGTCAAGTTATAGACAAAGTCTACCAAATTACTTTTAGTATTATCTTATGAACTCATTATACATACCTTCAAAACCACACATAATTTCACAGGAAAAACCATTGAAATATGACATAGGTCAAAGGTAACTACAATAAAGATAATAGAAAGAGAGAAACATATCAAAATGAGGTTTTATTTATACAATTAAATAGCAGAAGACTTAGACAGATCACATGTATATATATTGAAAACTCTAATTGTACCATTCAACTATTGCTGTCTTACTTCTTGTTAAATACATATATTGTTGAATAAATTATTATTGATATATAGACCAGTCTTATTAGTGTGACAAACATCTAGCTTAGATGTACTTGGTAATCCGGATGTACGTATCAGGATGCTTGAGCTGTCTCCTATCACTATCACTCTTCTATTCTTCATTATCTATCATTCATCTTTCTAACTCATGTTGCCATCCAGGAGGTATGTTATTGAGGTTAGTATAAGGTTACAGGCGGACATCCTGCCACTCTCCCACAAAATATAACGTTCGGATGTAGTTAAGTGACTGCAGCTAAGCACCTAGAAGCAGTCCTGAACACTTTCATCAATTCACCCCAGATGCCGCAATGACCTTTCATCTTCACGATGTTCTCAGTCTTGGGCGGCTTCTGTGGCATCCCCACAACCTCGCGGTACGTCTGAGGTGGAGGGAGGGAGAGCTAGCGGAAGGGGTTGAAGCAGGTTACACCTAGTTTGGCGCACACCCTCGACCGCCCTCCTCCTCCTAGGGAAGCGGTGCGAGAAGCCCCATCAATTTACGTAAAGGGCGGTGCAATACCTTCTGACATTCACGACTTTATTGATAGGTTATTAATTCATCAATAGAATAATAAGAGATGTTTTAATCGAGAGCTGATTACAGTGACTTGTTAAGTAAATGAAAGTTGAAATCATTCTGAGTGTTTTAGACGAGAGCTGATTACAGTGACTTGTTAAGTAGACGAAAGTTTAAATCATTCTGAGTGTTTTAGTCGAGAGCTGATCAGAGAAATTATTCTGAGTGTTTTAGTCGAGAGCTGATCAGAGAAATTATTCTGAGTGTTTTAGTCGAGAGATGATCAGAGAAATTATTCTGAGTGTTTTAGTCGAGAGCTGATCAGAGAAATTATTCTGAGTGTTATAGTCGAGAGCTGATCAGAGAAATTATTCTAAGTGTTTTAGTCGAGAGCTGATCAGAGAAATTATTCTGAGTGTTTTAGTCGAGAGCTGATCATATTGACTTGTTAAACTAAACTTGAAATCATTCTGAATATTTCAGTCGAGAGCTGATCACAGTGCCTTGTCGAAACATTTACATATAGGAATGGAAACCCAAAAGCCAAGAAAAGCCACAACGACAACAGCAAGAAAGATGAAGTTGAACCTGCTGATGTTCGTGTAACAACAGTGTGCTTTGTGTCTTAAGAGCGTCGTCTAACTCTTTTATTCTTCATATTAAAAAATGGATATTTCTAGTATTCACATAATCTAATTATCGCGGCCTCAGCATATTAACATTACTTTATCATTGACCATATGGTCTTTTATTTAATTAAATCACACAACACATTTCCCTTGCAGTTAAGAATATTTATACAAAAAACATAGATTTAATTAACATGTGTTTTGTGCTTCACAAAATTGGATCTTTAGATAATCTTCTCAACAGGATTGCAATAATACATTAAGTATAATTAAATACATGTATCATTCCTCATAAAATAAAACTAGGCTAATAAATCTTAAGATCACTACAAGATTTTACAAAATCTAAATCTGTCGAGTTAGTGCACATTATCGGCGATCGTACATACATCATACAAAATATGTTATAAAAGATCACCTCCCATTAGTAGAATTTGACCCATTATCCTTCATTAAATTATTACGTTCCTTTAATTAGAATTAATTCATGTGGTTTATCAATAAATGACACGAACTGATTTAAAATTAGTTTCTCATTAGTCAATGTATTTATTACTTTTAATTAAAATATATCACACTGTGATGCTTAAGCCACACTAGTTATTGGGTATGTTCAATATTATTATTTAATCACCCGTAACTAATTACAAGTAATGTGAATCCAGAAGACACCATTCATCTCTCTCACCTGGTGGATATGCGATCGTTGTAAAAGTTTTCTCTCTCCCACACGATTAAAGACAAACATTTATCGACACACACTATTTCCGTAGGTGGAAAACGTCTTTACCAAAGGAGAAGACAATCTATATTTAGCAAGACTCCCACCCCCCATCCACCTACAGTATCTCCAACATGTGGTCATCTATATGTATAAGAAGATCAATAAATTTATTAAATCAGCAATCATACATGTGTGTGACACCAATGCAATATAGTTAATTGTAACAATTATTATTAATTAATCACCAGTAGCTAATTACAAGTGATGATAATCTTAGATTATGCTATTAATAATTCTCCAGTACACATCTCTCTCACTTTGTAATGTCTATACAGACTTATATCTTAAAATACAATACAACAGTAGTGTCAATATAAGAGAACAGAAATGGAGATAAGCAAAAGTATTTTTTACATAACCTGATTCAAGCGATGTCTCAATAGTCTTTCGTGCACTTTTGCAAGTTATTCTCCATGTCAACACTATGTGTCTCTTTCCTAACGTTAAAAACCGACACACTGCTCTTGTCTTGAAACTAACTTCATACAGAACAAGAAATGTAGCAATTTCCAGTAAATTCCTTGCACCAGAAATTGCTCGATGCAGTCAGCATACATCACTGTAGTGTATTTATAATTCACACTTACACTGTACTAGAGGCTTCCTGTGTCTACCATGATCATGGCAGTTTGTAATCAGTAAACCAGGAGGTTTAAATAAGAAAAAAAATGCAAAATCAAAAAATGTAAACAGGGTACAAGCAAGAAGTTTCCAGTTTACTCCTTTTAAACTACATTCCTTATTAAATAAGTCTCAACTTACAGTTTCTGCAACATTATTTATTATCCCGATACACACATACAGCATAATCAATAGAGCATAATGGTTTTATGAGCGGTCTCTCTAGAAATACTGTCAAGTGTTTGGACCTCTATATATAGGCATCAATTTGAAGAAATAATAAAATATTCACATACTACATTTCTATGTAATATGCAAGTATAACACATCAATAGCAAAAATGCAAGACATATTACTAAGTACATTCTTTCGAAATCAATCAGTTAACTCGGCATTAAGCTAGGAAGTTCCTTTCATGACCGGACTTCATGTCACACCAAATTCAAGTGATCAGACAGTAGAATTCTCCACAGCAGGTAAATATTTGATCTCAGCCCATTGGATAATAAAAACTACTCATCTAGTTGGAACTGGATTGCATTACATGAGCAATTTCTAGCATACTATCAACTCACGTGTTTCCTTCCAACTCTGAAACATACAAAATAACCATCATGTAGAGTGTCTAAGGTTATGTCACTTTGACTATTTAACAATTTATATAACGATTAAGTTTAGAAATAGCGGTAGGCAAATTTACTCATCCACATATACATTGATGAATTATTACATTTAATTAAAATTTAATTCTTCATAATTCAGTAAAATAGTTATCTCCCTTTAATCAGACTTTACTTCTTAATCTATCGACTAATTATATGTTTTAATGAGAATTAATTTATGTATTTCCATCAAATAATTACTTTTCCATATTTAAAATAATTTCTCAGTACTTCATATTGTGATAAATATTTTCACCCGATCATTAATTTGTCACTTTTTTTCAATATGCATTCTGGTTATGAAAGGTTTTATTTTAAAATGTGGTGCATTTTATTTGAGTTACTAACTTTTATACTGAGTAGTTTTAAAGTAGACATCGTGCTCTAAATGTTAGGAGTAACATGTAGTCAAAAGTATAAGACATTTCATAATGGTAAGTCTAAGTTAAAAAGATATTCTGCGCAACTCTTTACTAATTCACGAGTTAACCTTTCACTAGGCTGCTAGGAAATATGTAGCTAAACACGACTGTGACATTGAACGACCATAGTCAACAGGCAAATTGAATGTGTCACTACTGACTAATGGCCACATACTGGCCAAATGCAAGTGACGAAAATATAGTGGGGAGGTGGGGAGGGGAATAGCCCGCATTGTAGGAAAATACCCCTTGCTCATCACTTTTCGAGAAACCCCTCATAGGGAAAGACACGTTTTAACAGTCCCCACTTGAAGCCGCGTCATAATGCAGTATTGTGAGTTACATAGAGTTGTACATTTTAACTCATTATATTAATGATTTTCTTTTCTTTCAGCTAGGTTGTAACGTATTTTAGTCATGTGTAATTTCTCTTCATGTTTGTAATTCTGAGATGGTTTTCTGCCCATAATATAATTCAATAGAGGACGCCATGTGGTTTAATTCAATATTAATGTAATTCAGTAGAAGATGCCATGTGGTTTGATTCAATAGTAATGTAATTAAATAGAGGACGCCATGTGATTGAATTAATATTAATATAATTGCAAAACTAAATGTATGTAGCCACTGTAATATATTACTTAATGTAATTCTTTGTAACTGTGTTTTGGAAGAAGACAAAAACTGCAGTGAAAGTATGTAGCTTAAGTTCATTGCTCACTTATAGTGAAGAAAATAATTGAATAAATAAATAAGAAATCTAATGAGTTGTTAAAGTATGATATAGCTGATATAAGTCATTCCAGGACTCTCACACAGAAAACATTTGTTGTTTTATTTCAGAATCCACTGACAGATCTTCTGTATGTCTTCAATTTTACAACCTTGTTTAACTTTTGACTTGGTTATAAGCCTTTTGAGTCTCCACCTTGAGTGAGCAAGTGGGTGAAGCATAATGCTCTGTCTCTGCACAATCAACAAAATCAGGACACGGGGAAACCACGACTCAAGGTCATGTTTATGAACAAATTAATCTTTCTCTGTTCGTGAACATCATTGTAGACATTACATGCGCCAATTGACAATTAACCTTTCAGGAGTGCTCTGTGGGAGAATGAATGAACATTACATGTGCCAATTGACAATTAACCTTTCAGGAGTGCTCTATGGGAGAATGAATGAACATTACATGTGCCAATTGACAATTAACATTTCAGGAATGCTCAATGAGAGGAATGAATGTACATTACAGGTTCCAAGTGACAATTTACATTTCAGGAGTGCTCAATGAGAGGAATAAATGAACATTACAAATTGTATAGGTATTTAAGCTGTGAAATGCATCCAATGGAATCAGAAAAACTAATTATAATTAAAGGGTGGTAAATTATTAATGGTACAAAGTGTGTAATTCATTGATGTTATATGAAGAATTAAGTTTTAATTAAATGTAATTATTTAATCGGTGTCAGGGAAAAACAGGGGGAGGTAATCATAAAATTAATTTTTATCCCCCGATTATCTCCACTTGGCCATCGCGCGACGCAACAGACGTTAGTTTTAGCAAGTGTCGTCTGCTAGCAAAATGACGTCTTTAATTACGTGCACAGTCAGCGCGTTTGTTTACATTTACTGTCAAGTCGTCTGCTTATTGTGTTGGCGTACACAGTCAGCAAGTTTGTTAATTTCATGTTTCCAATAATTTTATAAAAATACAAATGATTAATTATTTGAGTTAGATGTTCAAAAATTGTGATTACAGTATCTTGAAAATGTGTTTGATGTTTATTATCAATTATTATTACAAGTTTAATTAGGGACTATATTATAGACGTATTGCACCTTAGCTTAATGCACCTTTTTAGCGTGGGTAAAGCAAGGATACACGCGGGAGTTTGATCTTAGAGAGAGTGAGAAATGATTTTGCATAAGAGGACCGACGGACCTATTTTAATTGAGTGTGCGTCTGTCTGGGCTACGGAGAGGTGTAAGGCCATCGTACCTACACTGAGTCCGGACAATCTTTCCATTACCGTTATGACCGGGGAGGAAATGAACTGAATATTCTCCTCGTAGAATATAGAATTAGACGTGTGTTTTGGTCACACTCAATTCGTCGTGGCAGCCTTTAAAGCTAGTCCTAATTATACTACGTTTGGATCCGAACCTTGGGCAATAGCTGGCCATCAGGGGAATGAGCTGAAGGGACCAGGATTGCGCCGAGAGAAGAATATTCGACGCCACTCACGTATCGGAGCTGCTGCTGCTGTAGACAGCCCTCCGTTGATTGATTTTGGATCTTGGACCGTCGCAGAAGACAGGTGTCCGTTGATTGATTTTGGATCTTGGACCGTCGCAGAAGACAGGTGTCCGTTGATAGATTTTGGATCTTGGAACCGTCGCAGAAGACAGGTGTCCGTGAGCTCCGTTTTGTTACTGTCGTGGAAGACAGCCGTCCGTGTTCTTCGTCATAGAACCGGGTACCCCAGCGTTAGGCAACGTGGGACGAGTATTCGCAAGTCGCAAGTTTGTACGTACGTACTGCACTCTCCGTGTACCGAGTTTTCATCGACAAGCATGCTATTTTTCAGAGGACAGAAACTGTAACGTTTTTGTGTTTGCCAGCGTGTCGGCAGTTGTGACTATTTCGTTTCTTGTATTGTGTGTTCCTGCGTCGACGATTCAGCGTGTAATACTAGTAAGTAGGAAAAATTTTATTAGGAGGTGCATTACTAGGTAGGTTAGAGAGAGAATATAAACGTTTTTCATCATTGAATTATTTTTCATGAACATTTACTTTGACTTTTATTTAATGGATAATTTTTGCAGTTTTAAGTGAAAATTAACATTCTTTGACGTTGGGTTTTCCGCCCACTAATTTTAAGATAATAAATTCTAAGGTTAAATATTTTTTTCTGCGGTCATTACCGCTGGTTGTGCTGTAGTGGGGCTACGCCCAAAGTATTTTTGTGTCACTCGATTTTGGCGGGAGTAGTGAAAACGGTCATCACCGTTTATTGTTTGATTATTGTAGTTTATTCATCATATTTTTTTAATTAATTTTTCATTTTCCATCGCTCATGTTTCCACGTCCCATGGATGCCGTGTGTGGATGTTACCGAATGAACGACTAACACCGTGTGAGAGTTAAGCCCGTTTTTTCCATTTTAAAATCCTTTTTAAAAATTAAATTCTTTGTTAACTCTTTCTGAAGAGTTGGGCTTCCTTTCTCGGGTTTTGAAAGTGTATGTTGGTGCGGTTGTTTGTTTGTTCGTTCCGTACGTCCCTCACACGACATTCACACGCCTGCTCACACACACTCACGCCGGCTTTTCACATTTTACCCCACATCTCAGAATAAAGCTAATCCTAACCCCCACAAGACTATTCGTGGCGTCTGAGTATGAGAATGATCATTAACATCTGATCGTTCGGTGTGATCCCGGCAAGTCGCGGCTACTGGGTCTGACCCCCCCCCCCCCTACCCACCGAGGAGGAGATAGGGGCCAGCAACGCCCACGACCCCGCGACAATCGGTTAAATTTTGAGAAACTTATTAAATTGGAGGCTGGCAATTAATCGATAGACTAGGAAGAATTAATTCTAATTAATTTAAGTTAATTCATGATGGTATATAAGTTATCACTAAAGTCTTACTAAAGGATTGTGATTCATCGATATAATAAGCAGAAAATAATTCTAAGTAAAGGGAAGTAATTTTGAAGCAATAAGCATCTAAGATAGTTGAAAGTGAATAATTCACTGATTGCATTAGAATAATTAAATTGTAATTAAAAGTAAGCAATTTTTAGATGGATTAATGAAAAAACTAAATTGAATTCAAGACTGATAATGTATTGATTGAATAAGGTTTAATTTTAATTACAGAATTAATTAATTATTTGGATAAAGAATCAAAATTTGATTAAAGGGAAGTAATTCCTCAATGCAGGAATGATGTTTTCCTCTGTCCATATCACCGTTGTCGTCGTCATCATCAACAACATCATATTCATCTTCTTTTATTATTATTATTATTATTATTATTATTATTATTATTATTATTATTATTATTATTATTATTATTATTAACAAATAATATATATGTAACTCTCATATTTATAGTATATTTTTATTGGACTAATTAGAATATTTACGACTTCCAAGATTAACTTACTATTGAAAAGAAAATGACATAACTTCTCGTTAATTAACTCTCATTGTTAAATATCTTTTGGATTCTCTTTTTTCCAAAGAGTTATATTTAATTTAGTAAAATTTTAGAAACATTGTCTTGGAGGCAGCTCATCAATCAATCTAGCAAGTTTAATAAACATTAGTGAATTAATGTCTAGAAGTCACATCGTCGGTACATCTAGCTAGTTTAGTAAACATGAGTGAATTTCTGTCTAGAAGTCACTTCGTCAGTACATCTAGCAAGTTTAGTAAACATTAGAGAGCAAGTGATTTTATGTCATCATGTCAAAGTAAACATCTAAAAAATTCTAAGGGAAACAATAATATGCAACAGCAAAGGGAAGACAATCTTTATTCAACAACAAATAAAGACAATATCAACACAAACATGGTTTAGTAAACAGCCTTCTGAAACAGTATTAAATTTTCATGATTCTTTTATTTAAAATTTGGTTACAAACAACAATCTGTGATCTTTGCAAATTGGAAACTCTTGTGAGTCCTCACTATGATTCCCTCAGTTTCTGGAAAATAAAAAATAATATAGTACTAATATTACTCTCACGATAAAATATATGTATTACTAATATTATTTTCACGACAAATTATGTAAAATTATAATATTATTTTAATGATAAACTACGTGTAATACTAATATTATTTTAACGATAAACTACGTGTAATACTAATAATATTTTCACCACAAATTACATGTAATACTAATATAATTTTCACCACAAATTACATGTAATACTAATATTATTTTCAGGAAAAAATACACGAATTACTAATATTATTTTCACAGCAATAAAATATACTAATATTATGTTCATGATAATATGTATGTAATAAAAATAATATAATTTTCACAACAAAATAGATATATTGCTTTTTTTAAAAAAAAGCATGTTTATCAATCTATTACGAATAGTATTTTCACGACATCTATCATTGTGCTAACGAAATATTTATAAATTATATCGCTAATTTCAGTAAGTATAGTATAGCCATTATCTAATCTGATTGCACGTTAGTAATTTTTTCATTTCAAACAGGAAAGACAGTTCAGACTTCTCGCTACAATATACTTGTAATCTCTTTCATACGGACAAAACGTCTCAGAGGGATTCTTAGGACATATTGTCGCTTTCACTTTAAAAACGTACTAAGACGTACTCATTATGACGTAATAACAGTCGCTGTCGCCAAGATACCCGATTGTTTTGTCATGAAGAATAAGGGTGTACACAGAAACACAATGATTTCAGACTTAAAAGTACCCCGGTGTCTAAAGACATAGACATAAAACAGTCAGTGATGAACAGGGGCATGTATAGACACCGACATACAGAAACACAAAGTGAGACCAATGACACAAACATACAGAAATTACTTGATGATAAAATAGGGGCACACAGTGACAAAGATGTCTAGGATCGCACAGTGACATGGATGTATACGAATAAACAGTGACACATATTTATAGGAAGACACAGTGGCACAGATGTATAGGAACACACAGTCATACAGATGTATAGGAACACACAGTGACACAGATGTATAGAACGCACCGTGATAGAGATGTATAGGAACACACAGTGATACAGATGTATAGGAACACACAGTGATACAGATGTATAGGAACGCACATTGATACAGATGTATAGGAACGCACATTGATACAGATGTATAGGAACTCACAGTGACACAGATGTATAGGAACACACTAGGATAAAACAGAGACCTACCAGGAAAATAGAGAACAAATAAGAGAAAGATAATTATTTCAGAAAACAAATGTCGTCTCCAACTTAATTAATTCAAACTTACATGATGATGATAATGATGATTATGATGATGATGATAATGAAATTATACTTATAAGAAATAAATTTAAAATAAACAATTAATAAAAATAAAATCAAAATATCTCAGACCTATCACATAAACCTCACTGTAGCCCAGGCAACCAACAATAAAAAGCGAACAGACCCATGAAACTAACACATCAACTACGACAGCCCGTAGAAGAAAGGGGACAAAATAAACACAATGGTGCGTTAAGCGAGGAGGGGGCCCTTTGCACCTCGGACACTGGTGATTTGACCTAAAGGCAGCCTTACCTTTACAAAAATTCCTGAAAGACAAACTAAAGATGATTTAGTTACCATACCCAACCATCCAATCCTTACACACACACACTCACACACATACACTCACACACACACACACACTCACACACACACACTCACACACACACACACTCACACACACACACACACACACACACACACTCACACACACACACTCACACACACACAAACACATTCCACCACAACCCAGCGCGAAATCAGTCTAGACCGGAAGCGCTTCCCACAATTGAAAATCAATAATCAAAATACTTCCTAAAACCTATCAATATTATATTGATTTTAGGAACAATTACATAATTAGAACTTTGAGATTTCCATTGATTTTGTAGTAGGCCGTATTACAAACCATCCAGACGTGACATGGTCAAATTCTGACATTTTGACAAACCAGCCATAAATTAATTGATGTGGTCACTTTAGGGGATTTCTCAACCTATCAAACTGAAATAGACGAGCTTTGAATTGGTACTAAAACTACATGAAATGAACGAGCTTTTAATTGTACTAAAACTACGTGAATGGACGAGCTTTGAATTGGTATTAAAACTACGTGAATGGACGAGCTTTGAATTAGTACTAAAACTACATGAAATAGAACTAAAAGCTACAAGAAATACATACAAGTTTAGAAATGGTACTAAAAGTTACATGAAAATGACGAGCTTTGAAATGATACTAAAAATACGAGAAATACATACGAGCTTAGAAATGTTACTAAAATCTACATGAAATACATACGAGCTTAGAAATGATACTAAAAGCTACATGAAATACATACGAGCTTAGAAATTATCAAAAGGGCTACATGAAATGCATAACGACACATAAAACTAAATGAGATTCGAACGAAATTAGAAATTATGAAAAAATCTTCGTGAAATACATACGAGTTTAGAAATGATAAAAAAAAAACAAAAAAAAACTACATGCTAAACGAATGGGCTAGAAAGAAGGAACTATCCCGATATCAGAAGATGCATGTATCACAGGCTTCGCCACACCCACCCACCCCAGGGACGGAGGGAGGTTGATGGTGTGCGCCATTTTACACCCCCATTCCTCAGACCTCATGCCCTCCAACTCACAAAATCACCGCGAGGCTGTGGGGCTCCCCCAGAAGCCACCCAAGACTGAGAAAATCCTGAAGATGAAAGGTCTATTGCGGCTTCTGGGGTGAAAGAGAGAGTAACACACACACACACACACACACACACACACACACACACACACACACACACACACACACACAAAAGATAAAGTATTTATTAAACAAAAATTAAAGTTTTATCCTGGATTTTATACTTACTCTCCTTGAATGAAAAAAAATATATAACAAGTGATAAATATTTTAATTATATTATTTGCACGTGTGGCTAATGATCCCTAGAACCGTCTTCTAATCGAGAAAGTTTGAAAGGGGTGGGGTGGATGGGTGTTACAATACACATTAAATTAAATGCAAGTAAATGAACAATGCTTTGGAAGACATCATACCTCTTTCAAAGATCCACGTTCCACTCTTTGAAATCTACTACACCATCTCCTGTAAATAAAGTTATCAAACGTCAAAGGTACGAAAGAGTAAACAACATAGCTAAATAATACACATATACATACACACTCAAACTTGCGTAATTTGTCTGAATGATTCTCTCTCTCTCTCTCTCTCTCTCTCTCTCTCTCTCTCTCTCTCTCTCTCTCTCTCTCTCTCTCTCTCTCTCTCTCTCTCTCTCTTTATCTATCTAACTATCTATCTAAGTATCATCTATTTATCTATTCATCCATCCACCAATCCATCCACCCATCTATCTATCTATCTATCATTCTATCTATCTATCTATTTATCTATCTATCTATCTATCTATGTATCATCTATTTATCTATTCATCCATCCACCAATCCATCCACCCATCTATCTATCTATCTATAATTCTATCTATCTATCTATTTATCTATCTATCTATCTATCTATCTATCTATGTATCATTTATTTATCTATTCATTCATCCATCAATCCATCTAACTATCTATCAATCTATCTAACTATCTATCCATCTATTTATCTATTCATCCATCCATCAATCCATCCACACATCTATCTATCTATCTATCTAGTTGATATATATTTGTGTATCTATCTGTATGTATATACATAAGCTATACACACACAAGAACAAATAGCCATACACACATCGTAAACATGCATGCATACACCCATGTACATACTTAAATACATACTCGCATACGTATATTCACTCAAACGCACACACATACTATTTGAATCAAGAAGGCGAACAAGCTCTCGCATGGTATCTCTTTCTATTAATCCGTCGACTTTTCCGGCAAGTCCATCATAGACACGAAAATTCCTCTTGTCGTCCTCAGGTATGTCTTTTTCATTAGGAATTCCGATTACATCCGTAATTGTCACCACTCTGTCACCTAGATAGATAGATAGATAGATAGATAGATAGGTAGATAGATAGATAGATAGATAGATAGATAGGTTGATAAGTAGAGAGAGAGAGAGAGAGAGAGAGAGAGAGAGATTAAGTGTAGTAAAAGATATTCTTTTTAAATGGTTATTTTAATTATTCTTGTTCCTACCTAACTGCACAGGGTTTTTTTTGCACCGCTATGTAGGTGTTACTGTACCAGACCTGTACTGTTGTATCGGTAGTAGTTTATTCTTTAATAGATCTAAAATGTTTTAAAACGGAAGTATGTTTTTCTATAAACCTTAACTTTTTTGTTTTTGCTGTGATATGCTGGTTTCTTCACCTTAACTGCACTGCAGTTGAACTTGTTTTGTACTTGGAGATCGAATGTTTCAGAAACCCTTATTTAATTATATTTACTATAGTTAGAAGGTAATTTAATTACTTCTGTGTCTGAGAGATAAATATCCTGGTTAGTTGTGTACCTTAGTTAATTATATTTACTATAGTTAGAAGGTAATTTAATTACTTATGTGTCTGAGAGATAAATATCCTGGTTAGTTGTGTATCTTAGTTAGTTATAAAGTATAGTTCCAATGTATTAAATTACTTATGTGTCGGAGATAAAACATACTTGGTCAATTATATACCTTAATTAATTGTATATACAATGGTTATAAATATATCGTAATTACGCATGTGTCATAGATAAAAGCGAACCCTAGTAATTATATTCAATAATTATTTCTATAATTTCATTCAATAATATATTACAATCCATTAATTACTATTAAATTCCAGTTAAATAAATATTTTACGGTTAGTGTCAATCTTGTCAAAAAATGCATAGTACTCCTCAGTCGACAGTACTCCATCCTTATTCAAATCCAAATCAGAGAAGTCCGTCAACAAATAACTAGGAGACAGAAAGAAACGAAAATGAAAACGTCATTTACAATAATTACATACTAAAATACTAACACATTAAAATGATTCTTGATATTAGGATTGATATCATATAAATTTTCTTCTAAAAATATCAATTTGCTTGTTCCGTTTCCTTATGACAAATAAAAATGTTCTTAATACATTCTGCGGCAGAACAAATTTGCCTGAATCTATTTAATCTATTTCCAGACTTAATTATTATATAAAAAGTAAAATTGAGGAAGTGACCAGAACAATGGCACTCATTATGATGGTAGTTTTTAATGGCACTCATTATGATGGTAGTTTTTAATGGCACTCATTATGATGGTAGTTTTTAATGGCACTCATTATGATGGCAGTATTTAAGTTCAGAGTTGGAGTAATCAACTCGAGTTGAGAATATGCGAGAAATTGATGATGCAATCCATTTCCAAAAAGATGAGAATATTTATTATGTAATGGATATGGTTTATGGGAACAAGACAGCCAATGGGTTGAGATCAAATGTTTACCTGCTGTAGATAATTCTATTGTCTAACCACTATGAACTTGGAGTGGCAAGGAGTTTGTTCATGAAAGGTGGCCATTACATTAATAGTTAGTTAACTGACTGATTGAGAGAGAATGGACTTACAAATAGTTCATGCATTTTGCTTTTGTTATGTTATACTTGTGTTTTATGTAGAGATGTATTATGTAAGTAGATTATTATTTACACAATTTTTTTAAAACTTAGATGCTGGTATATAGTGTGCTTAACACTTGACATTATTTTAGTGAACACACTCACAAAATTGATTTGCTCTATTTATTATGTTGTGTGTGTGTATCAGGCTAATAAATAATGTTGCAGGAAGAAGTAAATTCAGACTTAAATGTAAGAGAGAATGGAGTTAAACGACTATTGTTCCTTTGCGTAGACTAAGTTACATTGAAACTATTTTTGCTTATCTCTAATAACTCCATTTCTGTTCTCTGATAAGAATTGTCGTTTGATTTGTATTAACACTATTCTGTTGAATTGTGTTTTATGATATAAGACAGTATTACAATTACTTGAACATTGTTTCTTGGAAATATTGATATCAAATAATCTTGTAAATAATATTTGTTAAATGTATATTCGATTATTGATATAATACATTTATTGACCTTCTTAATCATATTGATAATCTTATGTTGGAGAAGAAAGCGAGTGGATGGTGGCTTGCTAAATATAGATAAAATACGGGTTTGTCTTCTCCTTTAGTTATACCTTTTCCACTTACGGAAAATTTTGAACAGTTAGTGTTTGTTTAATGTTGTGGAAGAGAGACAAAATTACAGAGTCCACATATCCAACACGTGAGAGAGATGAGTGGTATCTTGTGGAGAATTATTAATAACATAAATTAAAATGTTCGTCAATTGTAATTAGTTATGGGTGATTAATTAACAATAACATGGTTAAAACATTTTCCTTTTGCTATAACAGTATGTATATTTAACAAGACAGACATAAAACATAATTTCCTATTGCTATAACAGTATGTATACTTAACAAGACAGACATAAAACACATATTCCTATTGCTATAAGAGTACGTATATTTAACAGGAAATACGTGAAACACACAATCATACTGTAACTACGTATATATAACAAGACAGAAGTGTAAATATACAATTACTTCTCTCCTGAAACACACGTAGCCAATCCAATAATCACGAGAGCTATATTTAAACTTGAAACTGCCATTACTGTGAAATCTGAAATTTAATGTGAGAAACATTTACAATTTGCAAGTTGATAAAATTTTTACACACACACACACACACACACACACACACACACACACACACACACACACACACACACACACACACACACACACACACACACACACACTCACACACACGCACGCACGCACGCACGCACGCACGCACACACACACACACACACACAGAGAAAAAGAAACACATTTAACCTTCTGTTTTCCATGCCCCTCTTTTTTGTCTCACTTTGATTTTCCTTATCTTAATCTTTTCCCATTGCTCTTTATACAATTCTTTTTTTGTGTCTGTGAATATTTGTTTATCTGTTCGCCTTATTCTATGCAACAATATATTTATATCGTTCTTCATGTGCACAGGCTTCTGTATTCATATATTAAAGAAATAATTTATGTCTAAACTGAAACGTATTTGTAGCATTAAAGAACGCACATACCAGTGTCTGAAGCTCTGCCTTCACCGTAGAGAGTCGTTGATGCAAGTGATTTTCTGTCTCCAAAGAGTTTGTTTGACGTCATTACGTGTACAGTGACATGCGCACTGCTTGGTTGACACGTCACTCGAGAGGTGTACGGTTTTCATTCGTCAGTGCTTGTAATACACACAATTTAAATAAGCAGAAAGTTACCAGGCTGGTAACATCTTCTCTGATAGAAGTAATATATAGACATTTCCGGTGAACCCATCACCAATACATTTCACATGAACAATTAATTCATTCTTGTCTGTAGGTAAAATATAGCTATTCTATAATACCAAGACATCAACATTTACTGCATAGGAATAATTATTTCCGCCCTTTACTAAAATAAAATACTGACATTTCTAATAATGTTAGCACAAATGCTGTACACAAAAACACCTAATGAGTTTACAAAATATTGATCAGAATTTAACAAATGTATTTCTTCGTGTGTGTGGGGTTAAATGCAGTTTTACGCCACCCCTGGAGCTTGATTCATAATTTATCTGATGTGGAGTGTTCCAGTGGGACCCCACAGCTCACATTGCGTCTCGAGGTGGAGGGCGGGAGGGCTGGCGGAATGGAATGAAAAAGGTCGCACCAATTTGGCGCACCCCCTCAACCGTCCTCTGTTAGCAAAATATAAACGCATATTTATTCTACGCAAAATGGGTTTAAACAAAACCAGGACAATCAAATATTTATTGTCTTCCTACTAATCAAAGAAATACAAAATAATGACATACACATTATCAGCGGTTAGAGCCAATTTTGTATTCTTCTATTTCTTTACTCAACTCTGAACGAAATCTTTCCATTTGTATCAGTCTGACATTGACAACGTAAGACATGCACTTTATCCCGTCGCTTACGTAGATAGTTTATGACGCAACACTTTCTAACTATAGAGAATGATCTCCCTTATCCTGGATCTACAAACGATTTTGCAATCAATATTTGCATACACTAAACTTTCAATCCAACAGCCGGTCGACCAAGCGCAATCATTCTAATAACATCTGGTTGCATCCTAAATGGTAAGGCTATTGGAATGGGGTCAGTTTGGGCGACTACACCTAACAGTATGCACGGGTTTCTGTAGGGCTTCATTTTGGCAGAGAGTTTTGTTTCTAAATCCTCCTCTAACCTTGCTGGGTAGAAGGGGATCATCCGTACCTGTTGATATCGCACCTGAAGAGTCCTTTGACATCAGTGTTTACATTTTGCAGCTATAGGTCAGTGATCGGTGTATTTCCCGGTCGGAACTGACCTTTCAGTCACCGTGTAATCATCATGCGAAATGGTGTGTCCTGTGACGTCATTCGTCCTGCGTAGACAATATCGCTCTAAGTGCTGTTCTGTTTTTCCACCCAACTGGCCAGCTGGTAATGGTGGGTACTTTCGTCTCCTGATGGCTCAAGGGTACCACTGCCGTTTGGTCTATTGTTGTATAGATGTCATCTGACATCGGAGTCATTCTGAGCAAGGACTATTCCTTCTCAGACTTCGACAATATCTCACCTTCCTGATGGTCAGAATTGCGTTTTCTTTTAGCCACCAGTCTTGATACAGAATCCAATATATATTTATTTTCACGAGAGAGAGCAGACTCTTCTTTCAGGTTGCACTCTTTTTCCATACTCTGGCACTTCCAGACTCGATAGTGTGTTATGATTGATTACCACATTGATATACGAGTCAACTGGTGTCACCACTATACCGATCATGCACGCGTCACCAAGTACATTTACCACGTGGCACAAAGACAGCGTACCGGGTGTGACTGTCTCTCCTGTCACAGGGAATCTGGCTCTGATCGATATAAGCACAGGTTCCAATGTACATACACTGTCACGAGGGAGAGCAGCCTCCTTCTTCAGACTGCACTCCTCTCCAATATTCTGGTGTGCAGATACAATCACTTGTCCTGACACCACCAGATCCGATACAGTTCTACTGCCAACACAGGCGCCAGTCCACCTGTCCAAAGGTACGCAACTTTTACTTGGACCCTACGATCACGTTTTCGACGCAGTTTTCCATTCATATATTTTGTTTGCGCCCGACTCCCCAAAACAAAAAATATGGACAACTTCAGTCAAGTTATAGACAAACTCTACCAAAGTACTTCTAGTATTTTCTTATGAACTCATTATATATATTACAAACTCTAAAAGAGACCATTCAGCTATTACTGTCTTACTTCTTGTTAAATACATTTATTACTGAATACATCAATATTGATATATAGACCAGTCTTGTTAGCGTGACAAACATGTAACTTAGAAATATTTACTTAGTATCCTGGCTCACTCTTCTATTCTTCATTATCCATCATTCATCTTTCCAACACATGCTACCAGCCAGGAAGTGTGTTTATGAGATTAGCAACAGGTTACGGGCGGAACAGGGTGATGGAGAATTAACGTCTTGCCAATATCCCACAAAATGTTACGTTCAGATGTAGTTAAATGACTGCAGCTAAGCAGCTACATGCAGTCATGAACACTTTCACCAATTTACGTGTTACGCTCTATCTCTCTCACCCAGAAGCCGCAATGACCTTTTATCTTCACTATGTTCTCAATCTTGGGCTGCTTATGGAGCCACAACCTCGCGGTGCATCTAGGTGGAGGGCAGGAGAGCTGGCAGATTATTCTTTAAAGAAATATGAAGCTACGTCCATTTAAGGCATTAATTCATTGACAATGTGTAAAGAATTAAATTTTAAATAAAGGTAATAAATATATGGATGTAATAAGGAGAAACTAATTTTAATTTAATAGAGTTAATTTATCGATGGAATAAAAGGAATTAATTCTAAATAACGGTAGGTAATTAATTCAAGGGTTTTAGCGTAACATCCGATTTATATAAGGTAATTCAAATAAGGAATAATGATTAAATCCTGATAATGGAGTTATATCATGGATAGAATATAAAATATAATTCTAAATAAAGGATGATAATTCATCAAATGAAATAAGTAACTAAGTCTGAAAAATGGGAGATAATTCTATTTTAGAATATTAAAAAGTACATTTTAATTCAACTATATATCAATTCATTCATGCAATAAGGAAGAACTTATTTTAATTCAAGGCAAGCAAGTTGTGAATGGAATGCGAAGAATTGATTACAATCATAGGGATATAAATTCGTCGATATATATAATAAGTAATGTCTCATTGATTGTACTTTATCGTTAAATTAGGAAGAATTTAGTTTTAATTAAAGGGAATCAATTTTTAGATGGTGTGACTAATATATTTGCTATTGACCCATATTTGTCACTTCTTATTATATGATTTTTATAAGCATAAAACGTAGTACACGTTTCGCTATTTAAGGTTATAATTTAGCTATGTTTAGAGTAGAGGTCGTGCATTGCGAATTAAGTGAAATATAATAGAAACTACCAGTGTTAATTGTTTACCTAAACTTTAATGTGGAGGTCGTGCATTGCAAATTAAGTGAAATATAATAGAAACTATAAGTTTTAATTGTTTACCTAAACTTTAGCGTAGAGAAATAAATTACTGAAAGTAGATAGTACACAAAGAGGATTAGCCATTGATTTCTTGGAGAGGCAATGTGCTGTGCTTCAAATGTAATACATTTACATACCCCAGGCTTGCGGGTGGAAGATTAGCCATGGCTATCTAAGTGAGAGGTAATCGATAGTTATTATATGACAGATAGGGATGTCACTAAGTTATACGTCATAACAAAACATCGGTCAACTGAAATCAACCAATAGAAATTGCTATGTAGAGAGCAATGTCGAACATTCCAAATATTTCAGTTTTCTTAATGTCACTTTAATTTCTCTCATGAGCAGATGTATTTGAGGTTCCCATGTAATATGTCATAGTATTAGATCTCACAGTTAGCATCTCATACTTGTAATTTTATAATTATTTCAGCCAGTATGCAATGCGTTTTATGTATAGGTTTTAAGTGTGTATGTTTATATGTATAATTGCATATGATAATTTATAACAATCTAAGAAGGATTCTCATAATAAACATGTGTTTCAGTAGAGAGCTATTAAATTTGTTATAAACTATTCTGTGTAAGCGGCATGATCCACCACTGTTAGAATGCATTTAAATCTCAGGAAATTTATTGTGTAAAAAATAGGGTTTTAATGCACCCTTATAATCCGCCAAGTGAAAGACATGTTGGTTTCGTGGGATAATTATTAATAGCTATAAATTAAGATTCTCGTTTAATTGTAATTAGTTATGTGCTTTTAATTAATAAATAATAATCATATCGTGTGAGCGGTTCCTTGAGGTGTCACAAGGGGTAAAGTCGAAATAAAGGGAAGTAAATCCTCAATGGGATAATGACTTGTTTTTCAGCCCATATCATCATCATCACCACCTCCACTACCATTATCATCATTGCTTTCATTTTTATTTGTGAGTGCCTTAATCCGTAATCCATGCTCCATTCTCTATACTCCATAACCCATACTCACAAATAAGAGTAATCTAATCCGTTTGCTCCAAATGATGACAAAACAAAGTCAATGACAGCATTAAATAATTGCACTTGAAACTTTCTCATAAACTTGTGAAAACACATTTCTTTAAGATAAAACTTTTTTTGTTTTCAAATGCCTGTAGATAACTCCGCAACTTCAACCTTGACTGAATTTAGGCTTTATCATACAGGCCTGTTTACACCGTCTGCCAACGTAAATAAACGGTGTTTCAAGTATCAGATTAAGTTTAATCACCTCACTGGTCAGAGGGTATTGGTGTGGTAAGGTGTATTTAACACTGACCTGGTGTTACCTTGCTTAATTTATCAAGATGTAACTGACAGAATCTTCTAATAAATTGAACACACATGGTTTAATCATTGTTTGGTTTGGTTTTTTAATACATTCTATTTAATATGGTCAAATTAGGGAACCAGTGTGTTGGAAGCACTCAACAATACAACATTAGCAAACCTATCCTGGAGTCATCTTATCAATACCTTTAGTTAGTTTAGTAAATTTAGTAAGTGTTATAATGTCCTCATGTCAATATATCTAGTTAGTTTCGTAAATTTAGTAAGTGTTCTAATGTCCTCATGTCAATACATCAAGCTAGTTTAGTAAACTTTAGTAAGAGTTCTAATGTCCTCATGTCAATATATCTAGTTAGTTTCGTAAATTTAGTAAGTGTTCTGTGTCCTCATGTCAAGGTAAACAAATCAATATGGAATTAATAACATTCAACAACAAACAACCTTCTCAAACAGTATTAAATTGTCACGATTCTTTTATTTAAAGTTTGGTTACGAAGAAGAGTCTTTGATCAGTATACTCGAATTCATTTCATATACGCCTTTGGAACTGGAATCTCTTGTCAGCCCTCAATCGGTTTCCCCAAAATTCTAGAGAATAAAAATAATATAGTACTAATATTATTTTCACGACAAACTACATGTAAGTCAAATATTATTTTCACGACAAAATATGTGTAATACTATTATTATTTTCACGATGCAATTCATGTAATACCTATATTATTTTCTCGATAAAGAGCATGTAATATTAATATTATTTTCACAATAAAATATACATTTAATAGTTATATTATTTTCACGACAAACTACATGTAATACTAAACTTATTTTCAATATGTGTGCATTACTAAAATTATTTCCAGGACAGTATGCATGTAATAATAATAATGTTCTTTTCATGACAAAATAATGTAATTTTAACATCATTTTCATCTTAAAACTAATATATTTTCATGACAAAATACCTTAAAAACCAATTTCATTTTCATGACAAATTACATTTAATACTAATGTTGTTTTTTATAAATTTTTGCCATATATTAGGATTGCTATTTTGACGACAATTATCGTGGTGCTAAAGAAAATAAAAAGAAAGTTATTCTGCAAATTTGTGTATGCTAGAGTATAGGCATTTTCTAATCTGGGGGTAATATTAATAAGGTGTTCGTTACAAACAGGCAAAATAACTCTTAGATGTACACGCTAAGATGTAATTATTATAACTTTCAACGAACAAAACCTCTTAGACATACACGCTAAGATGTAATTATTATAACTTTCACACGGACAAAACCTCTTAGACGTACACACTAAGATGTAACTATTATAACTTTCACACGGACAAAACCTCTTAGACATACACGCTAACATGTAATTATTATAACTTTCACACACACAAAACCTCTCAGGACATTTCACTTTCACTTTCAGTTCTTTGACGTTCTCATTAACGCTACAGCCGCTATCACCAAGAAACCTAAACGTGTTGCCACGATAAAAAACACGGAAAGATTAAGGGTGTACACATGTAGATCCTGACAGGAA